>PVKA01000653.1:0-153337 GCA_004027165.1 Ctenomys sociabilis | reverse complement strand
CCCTGTGGGCTGCATACAAAATGCCTCTGGGATTCTAACATCTAACCCCTGGCTTCCAACCCTGTCCATCCTGTTTAAGACCATTAGGGTTTCCTCTTGAAAAGCACCTCTTCAAGCCATTGATCACTCTTCTTTACTTGCAAATTTTGTATTTGTCAAAGAATTCTTGCCCAACTTTACAAAGTGACAAAAGCATCCTTGCTGGATTTCTCCTCCACCCCCAGATAGCTCAGTAGAATAAGTGTCTGCTAGGCTTTGTCAGCACTTAAGAGTTAAGGATTCAAATCATCTGAACCTGATTTTGGTGTGTGGTGCGAGGTAAACGCAATTAAGTTTACTTTTTTCTTAAAGGGAGAGAAACGTCCAAGCATCTTTCTATGAAATAGCCTGATATTTCTCCACTGATCTGCTAGCAGCAATCTAACTCCATGTCCAGCACATTCAAGGACTTCTTATTCTTTTCTAGATTGTCTATTTTTAAACTCTAATGTGAATTATACCTTCATTTTTATGTATTATATAACTTTTCTCCATCTAAAAATTTCTCTACAAATTATATATCTTTGCTCTTCCATACAAAAATTTTGGTGGTATTCCCTGTTAATTTTAGAATTTGATTTTTAATTGAAACAGAAAATTATATAGATGTATGTCGTACTCATACAAGGAGAAAAACTGATCCTGGGGGGGTGACCAACAAACGATATAGGGAAAACTGATCTCTGGACCTGACCTCTATGAGTACGTGTTCTCTAAAACCGAAGAATAAATTTAGGAACAAACGGAGGTTTTGAGCAGAATAGATTTATTGAGGGAAAGAAAGTTCCTGTCCAAGAGAGGGACAGGAGGGGGACCCGAGCAGATAGTTTCCCAGGAAGTTGTCTCTTCCAGGGACTTTTATAGAGGCAAACCATGTGGTGAGGTGGGTCTAAGGTGGTAAAGACATGGAAACTCACTTAGGTGGACAAGAGGTGGGACAAAACTATGGCCATCCAATGGGATTACAAGCACCACTGCCCAGGTAAAATTAAGTTCAGGAACAAATAGGGAAGTGAGTCATGTAGCAAGTAGGCATGAAAATGGGACAGGGTCTCTTCCTCTTGGGGATTGGGCTCTTTCAAGGTGATTGATACCTATTTACAATATCAATCCTTAATGCCCATCCCTAGGGAACTATGTAGCTGTTTCCTCTTTTTGTCTTGGTCTTGAGGTGTGGCCCATAGGGAGTATCTGTCTCTTCCAAGTTGCAAAGTCACTTTGTCTGCCATCTTGTCTTCTTGAGGGCCTGGATGTGTCTGACTGCCTAGAATATTTCTATCTAACTCAGCTGCCTAAAACAGTACCATTTGATATTTTGATAAATGTAACATTGTATAATATTTACATCAGGATGAACAAATTTACCTTAATAGGTCATCACTTCTTTTAGTTCACATACTATGTTCTTGTGGTGAAAACATTGGAAGTCCTTCTAGTTTTTTTGAGATGTACACTACATTTTAATTTGCAGTAGAACACCAGAGCATATTTTGTGAACAATAACTTAGCACTGTTTAATCAACCTCTCCCTACTTCTCCCTCTACCCAGCTTTGGTATAAGTATCAAAAGTAGTTTAAAAGTTCCAAGGGCCAGGGAGGGAGCTCAGCAGAATAAGTGCTTGCCTGGGAAGCACAAGATTCCGAGTTTGGTCCCCAGTATCAAAAGAGTAAAAGTAACAAATAAATTCCTAAACAGCCTTTTGAAATTTTATCCAGTGTATCGCTGTACACCATCTTTGTTTTATTGCTATTTTATTTATTTCTTTTTTTTTAATTTATTTTATTCTTTTGGTGGAACCTGGGATTGAACTCAGATCCTTGCACTTGCCAGGGAAGCACTTATTCTACTGAGCCATCTCCGCAGGCCCTTTATTGCTATTTTAAATGTTTCATTTTATAAATTGTATTTTATGTTAGTCTATTAATTCTTAGAAATAAATTTTATTTACATGTTTGTATTTATTCTTCCTCTAAAACATGGACTTTTTTGCTTTTTATTCTTTTTTATTAATTTTATTGAGAAACATATAGCAAGGAGACAGTTTCAAAACCAATTATTAGGACAGTTTCAAAAATTAATACTTTGCATATTCTTGTCTTCATACTGGTTATTCATAGTACAAAATGCAGACATGATATCCTGTCCAAACACTATTTTTTTTCTTTTTTTCATTTATTAGCCTTTATTAAAAAAAATAAAAAAGAAACTTTTACTGAGAGAAAGTATGGTAATAATAGGTATGTCATGACAAGAAGTACATATTTAGATGACCAGATTGACAGGCATTCCAAGCATGGCCCTTCTATTACACATTGCTATCTTCAGTGCAGTTGCTTTGTTCACAGGTATCAGCATATATAGTTAGTCAGGGTGAGAATCCTACCACTTAACTCCTAGTTTCAAAAACCTGCTGATGTTTCTCAGGATCATTGCCTTACCCATCTTGTGCATATAAATGTAAGGCTTTGCCCCTCTCATGTTTCCCAGCTTTTCTCTTTGCCCTCTCCTCATTGTCCAATCTTCAAGTTCTTTCTTTCCTTTTAATTGTATTATACCTTTCTATTTGTATTTTTTCTTTTGAGTTCTTATACTAGAGAGACTAAAATATTCGCATGGGTGGGTCTGGTTTATGTCATTTATAAATATATCCTCAAGTGGCATCCACATAAATATAAAGGTTTCGAGTTTATCATTCTTTCTAGCTGAGTAATACTTCATTGTATAAAGATATTACATCTTTTTCAACCAATCCTTATATGACAGGCATCTTGGTTATTTCCAAGATTTGGATATCACAAATTGTGCTGCTATAAACATAGGTACACATATATCACTATGATGTGATGTTTTCAGTTTCTCCAGGAAAATTCCCAGTAGGGGAAAAGCTGGCTTGAATGGGATTTCCACTCTTAGTTTTTTAAAGAGTCTCCACACTGATTTCCATAATGATTGCACCAGTCTACATTCCCACCAGCAGTGGAGATGAGTACTCTTTTCCACACAGCCTCTCCAACATTCATTGTTTATTGATTTCCTTATGACAGCCGTTCTTTCTGGGATGGGATGGTGTCTCAGTGTTGTTTTAATTTGCATTTCACAGATGAGTGATGTGCAGCATTTTTTTCATATATTTATTCATTTCTTTATTTTCATCCTCTGAGAAATCTGTGTTCATCTGGGATTAGTAGAAATCTTTCTTCTCATTGAATAAAGAAAAATTAGCTGTATATCTATCCTATTTTATATATACAAATACAAAATGGTCCTTTACTTGTATCCCCCTTTTCTTCATTCAGTTCTGTTGGAAATGGGTATTCCATTGTCATTTCAAAATTGTACCTATTCCATGTTATGTCTACGATGTTTGATATTCAGACAAATAGTGATATTAAGCTCAACTGCCTATGTTATAAGGTAATAATATCATTAAGCTTCTATTCTGGAGGGTTAACAACTTAAGTTTGCAGACCAAAAATTAGAAAAAAATAAGGTCTACAAGCACAGCCCCTATTTTGACCCTAGCTTTTTGAGGTCAGTGAGGACTTAGGACATAAGAGAACTTATACTGTAACATCCTGTAACTCAGTGATGGCCCAAATTTTCTGATCAAGGAGGTTATGAGGTTACAGAGGAAAGTGATCAACATGTTAGTGTGTGCCTAAGGAGAGTCACATGCAGAGAAAATATTCTCTCAGGCTTCACAGAGAGCAAATTGGTCAAGCAATGGCCGTGATTCATCCACATGGCTGACACTGACAGAGGATATACAAATTTGGTACAGGGTTTCAGGGTAAATCCTGGAGGGATTTGATTGACCTTGTCACATACAAATCTCACATTTCTTTTATATAGGTTTTGCTTAATCTTGGTCTTAACCATCCAGCAGAAAAGTATAAAATGAGGCATAAAAAGTAAAGCCATAATATATGCTGAGCTGTAAAAGTGCTTCTGACTTTGACAGTCCTACAGATAATCTACTACTATTATGGACTCCTGGATTATATTGGATTATTTAGCTGAATTTATACTAAAACATGTTTTAAATACTTGTACATTTTCATATTTTATTTATTTATTATTTATTTTTTCTGTATTTAGGATAGGGCCTCACTATGTATGTCCTACTCACAGTGATTCTCCTATTTTTGGCCTCCCAAGTGCTGTGATCACTGGTGCGCGGCATCACAGCCAGTCTCAATCACCGTCTCAGTTCATAGGGACCAGCAACTCATGCCTCATTTTCATATTTTACCCAACAGATATTTAAGGCTTTGTTTTGTGGGAACAAGGCACTTAAAGTTATTTCTAATATACGACAAACAATGTTATTCCTTTCTAATACATATATATTTTCACTTTATTTATTGATCTGAATTGAATATTCAATAACAAATAAATTTGTCTTAGCCTTGACTTCTATGGAAATGCATTTAAACATTTTAAAATTATATACAGTGTTTACTTAGGGTTTTTTAGTATATTTTATCAGTTTCAGTGGGCACTCTTCCAATTCATGTTTTAAGACAAATTTAATCAAAAAACCTTTTTTGCTTTCTTTGTGGCTGGCTCAGCCCTCCCTGGGTTTGGGGATGGTTCCACATATAGTACCAGGTATTGTGGTCGCTGTGCTTGCCTAAGCTTCCCTAAACAGGAGACATAATCTGCTTAGCTATCTTGCTAGCCCAAGAAACATCAAATCTTATTGAGGAACTTCCCATATTTGTTAGCATAAACATATGCCTTTTCATGTTTAATAAATGCTTATGAAATATAACTAATTTTGTGTTAATATATTAATGTTTTTTTTGTAAAATACAACATATATATGTTAAATTATATATCTATATATATAATGTTAAAATTGTCATACTAGTTTTCAAACTATATAAAATATTTGCATTAATGAGTAACATTGGGATACAAGTTTAAATGAAGCACTCATAAAGGGTGGTTCCTGAATCCATTCTGAAGTTTTACAGCAATAATTAGATTTAAGGGCAATTTTGTTTTGGATGACGCAAATATAAAGGTGATTATAGGGGCTGGCAAGATAGCTCAGCAGTCTAGAGCACCTGCTTAGGTGGACTTGGGACTGTGGTTTGATCCCTAGGACCACATGCCACACTGCCCCAGCCCCTAGGGGAGGCTGAGCAGGCTAAAAAAATGAATAAATACATAAGTAAATAAGATTATAAGACTTGATTATCTTTAGAAGTGATGTTTTAAATTATTTTAATACTAAATATTCACCAACTTCTAAATTTTATGAGCATCTACATGATAATATAATTTTTGAAAAGATAGAAATGAGGCAAATTGACTGTGATTCCTTCCTGTGTTATGTGCTGATTCTACTTACTTATGTCCTTTATTCTTTCTATTTGATTCCAGTCCCTTTATCTGAAATGTGGGCATAATAATTGTATTGTTGTATAAACTGTATTTTATGGAAGCGCTTTTTATAAAATCATTTTATCTATCTGAGGAACTAAAGAGTACTTGGCATGCAGTTGACCCTCAAAAAAGTGTTAGCTGCTTGCATTATTTCAGTTTTACTGAGGAAAATTAGATGTTAGTCATGAGTCTACTTCTCAATTTTCATTCATAGACATTTTCACTGTCTACACTGTGGCACAGAAGAGTCTGGTTTATTGTTTGTGTGAAATTCTGTTTGTCCCTCATTTCAAACCTCATGCCCTCCATTGAGAATGCACCGGCTAGGCTATGCAGAGCCCAGCGTCGGCCTCCAGCAGAAACTGTAGCAGGCCTGCGTGTTAGTGCAGCCGCAGACTGCTCCGCAAAGTCCCCGCATCCAAGCGGTGTGCGCCCAACGCACGCGCTGTGCCTAGCAGTTCCACAATGCACTTCAGCTCTGTTTCTCATTACAGCAATTTCTTCACACTTCGTATTTACCACGACAATTCCTCACAGATAGATACACTTTTTCGCTAAATTATTTGCATGTAAAAGGAGAACAGATTTTATAGCTAGACAGCATGGATTCAAATCTCAGTCGACCACTTTGGATAAGTGCTAGAATATGTACAAGATCTTTTTTTTTTTTTTTTTGGTCTGGAGAGAAGATAATAGTTTGGAGAAAACAACTGAGTTTATATAATCAGAATAGCAATAATCCATGGACATCACTATGTGTATAAGCTAAAATTATCTGTGTAAGAGTGGGAAAAAAACATTTTGATTAATTTCAGTTATTATCTAATAATATATTTTATCATGCATAAAATAGCCTACTTAATTTTTCTTTTACCATTACACACCTTTTGTAATACTAAATCCAACCTTTGTTTAACCTTGATATATATTATTCATAGAGATTAAACTATTGGGTCACTACATAGCAATCTTGTCTTAAAACAATCTAATTTTTTAAAAAGTATTTTCCTTTTCAGTAGCAATATTTTAAATAAAGTATTTTAAATATGATTATTACATCAAAATATTCTTACATGGAATCAACAAATTTTCCCCATAAACTTTGAACCTAATAATATCTTCCACTTAGAAATGCATGATAGCTGTATCCAAATGAGTTATATTGGGTCCTGCTAAAAGCAATGTACCTGTATCAATGTCAAAATACTACTGTATGGACCACAGTCAATACTACAAGTCAAATTTTTATCCTTAAATCCAAATATATATTTTTCAAACAAATGCACTGCTTCAATTCCCAGTAAATATATTTTTACGGGAAATGAAAGTCAGTTCAATAATACCCATGGGCACCTAATACCCTTGCATAATCATTCTGACTTGGTTGAGAAGAGTTGCTGTATGGACATTGCCTACCTTATAGGAATGCTGTGAGGATTAGAGAAATACCTGAAAAATGATTTGAGCTTCTTCAGAAAGATGTCATTAATATGAGATGGTATTTTTATTTGAATGAGTAGGAGATTGAAAGAGGATTATTCCTGAAGTGGACGGGAGGCTTGGTGGAGAAGAAATCAAATGCTGCTCCTTAAATAAGATGGATTACAATGATATCAAAGGGACACTCAGCTGGTTCAAATCTGAGAGGCAAGAAAAAGGCAGCCTCTAATATTTAATCCAGCCAGCTTTAGTGTTTCTGAATAGATTTGCTTTCTAGGAAAGGAGGTAACAACGGAAGATATTTGGAGTCCACATAGTCAGTAGCTATTGAGCTAACATAGTTTATACTCCTCTATGTCATTCAAGATGTGATAGACTGTAATTTATGAGAAGCCCTCCTACAAAGGGAGAGGAAAATCGATGAAAAAGTGATGTAGTACAATCTATATGAAGCAAATGTCAATATATGAAACTACAAGTCTGCATTACTATATCTCTTTAAATATGCAAGTGGACATTTCATCTGGCCATAAGAACCCAATGGAAATGAGCTGACGTTAGAGTTCATCTAGGATCCCGTAACTACCACCAGCATCAAATTAAATAAATTAGTACCACTTCATTCGAGATAACTAAGTACTTAATAAAATAGTAGCATTGAATTTTATTAATGAACTTTGGTTAATTTGTTACCTTAATTGATATATATATATATATATATATGTATGTATGTGTGTATACATATACAAGTACACATATATTTGTATGTATGAGAGAGATTGAAATTTATAAATTCATACTTATGATTATTCATACTTAATGATTATAGAAGCAGAGAAATCCCACAACATGCCAACCACAAGATAGAGTATAATAAACACCAAGGGTACCGTTCGGTCTAATGTCTCAAAACATTTTATCCCTGATGTCCCCAGGGAAGAAAGATGACTGTCTCTTCTCAAGAAGGGAAGCAGATTCAGAGTCTGGGGTTTGATCCCCAGTGTGCCATGCTGGCCCTACCCCCAGGACACACTGAGATGGTGATTGAGACTGGATGTGGTGGCATGAGCCTGTAATCCCAGTGCTTGGGAGGCTGAAAATAGGAGGATGACTATGAGTTCCATATGTGCAGTGAGACCTTGTAGAACCATGAATTAAAAAAAAAAAAAAGAAGAAAAAGGAAAAGGAATTTTCCTTTTTTCAGTCCTTTTTTTTTTTTTGTTTTGTTTTTTTTTTGTTTGTTTTGTCTTTTTGAGACAGGGTCTCGCTATGCAGTTCAGGCTGGCTTTAAGCTCACTTTGTAGCTCAGGCTGGTCTCGAACTCACAACAATCCTCCTGCCTCAGCCTCCCGAGTGCTGGGATTACAAGCATGCGCCACCACGCCCGGCTTTTCAGTCCTTTTGTTCCACTCAGCTGTTCAGAGAATTGAATGGTTCCCTTCCACTTGATGAAGGTGAATTTTCCTGCTCTACTGATTCAAACCCTAATCTGTCGGAGATCCTTCCAGCACACAGTGCTTTTGCCATCCCAGCATTCAGTCAAGTTGACACGGAAAACAAAACATCACAGCTGATTTCTCAGTTACTAATTTCATTGCCATTTCACTGTTTCACTATGTTTCATCAACATGGCTTTTGCTGCACAATATATTCTAATTTTAATATTCTTACAATATCAAATATAGTCATGTGAACATTCAGAATTCGAAGTCCAGTCTAAGATACAAAATAGAGTAAAGCAAACCAGTTTGCATCAGATACAATTAAGATAAAGTTCTTAGGAAATGAAAGTTAATGTTGCAATTCAATAGTAGCTGAACAGTCTGTCTTTGTGCTGTCAGAGATGAGAACTGGGAGAACCCCAGTCAAATCTGACCTTCCCATGACCAGATAAGGGAAGCACTTTTGTTAAGGCCTGGGCTCTGGGATAGTTTCAGAGCTGGATATGTGATTTTCTGAATCTCCATTTTTTATATCTGTTACAGAGGAATAGTTGGCACCCATTTTATATTTTCTTGCGAAGTACAGAGATATAAAACAGGTAGAACATTTAGCATAAAACCTAACCTATGTTTAATATTCAAAATGACCTCTTTTTATAAGTGCTGTTATGTGATGTTTCACGTCTCCTGTATGATTTTAGAGAAAGGAGAGCCACAAATTTGTAGTATCAGCTTTCATAAGTGCTATGAGAAGTTAGAAAATCCATACAAACATGAGCATAATATCTACAAGACACATTTGTTGTGGTTGTTGTTAAGTATTTAGTACAGGGTCTACAGGATATCGTTGCACAGATCAAACTCCCAGTGCTCCTCCTGTTCTCAGCCTCCCAAGCACTGGGATTACAGGCTCGCACCAGCGCGCCCAGTCTCAAATGCACTCTCAAATGCACTCGAATCTCAGTGCACTCTGGAGGTGGGGCTGGCACAGTACACCGGGGATGGAACCGGGCTGCTAACAGGCGCTATAATCTGCTGCGCTGTCTGGCCGGCACTCTAGAAGACACGTTATTTAAAAATGGGTAATATACTTTCCAGTATGTAAAAGCCAGTATAAAGTGAAGACAGATCCCAAGCCATGTGTCTTAATTCTTTCTGTATCAATAGGTTAAATGGATATAGTGAAGAAAACAAGGGTCAGGCCACCTAAACTCCATGTATGACAGGGGACCATAGGTATTAGAAGAGCTATAAGTCAAATAGGGTCACTGAGATAAATCAGATATTAGTAATAGCAGAACGCTAGCTTCATGCTTAATGTGTGAGGAAAAGGGTGAGGATAAGGGCCTTACTGAAGCCAGAAGCTGCGAACTAGTGGAGAAATGAGGTAGCGTTTGCCTATGAGGCACTTGAAACAGAAAAGGGAGTTCCTCTTTTCAGCTTTCTGCTAGAGCTTCTAACTGGCTAAAACTGAGGAGCAGCAGGAGTTAGGGCTTAGAAAATACACTATGTAGGAGCTGGGGAGATGGCTCAGTAGAATAAGTGCTTCCCTGGCAAGCGCAAGGGCCCGAGTTCAATCCCTGGTTCCGCCAAAAAAAAAAAAAAAAAAAAAAAAAAGAAAAGAAAATACACTATGCAGGAGGCCCACCACATAGAGAACAAGGTAGTCATGTTTCCTGTTTTAGGAAAATTAAAAAGCTATAAAATAAATTGTATACTTTTTAAAACTACTGCCAATTTTTAAAATAGCACAGATTTGGAAAAGATATATTTAAAGAAAGGGGGATTTTTTTCAGCTACTACTCACATTTATAATTCAATTTCTTCTTTGAGGGAAAGAAGCATACTATAATGTATGCGGCGGTATCTCGGTTCACAAACTTTGCTTCACAGTGTGGGAGAAGATGTCACATTTGTGCATGCGCGAGGAAGACAGATCCACTTGGGATTTTCTCTCAATGTGGAGATTGTGAACAGAAGCAAGATTTTTACAAACATTTGAGAACTGAACTGTTTGTAAAAGGAAGCATTTGTGACCCAGGTACTACTGTAGTTCATAATCATTGCATGATTTGCTGAGTGTCATTCTTCCACAGCACTATCTCAATTAAATAAGGAATTTCCAATGGATTCTATTTTTATCTTTGAATTTCCAAATTGCTATTCCAAAACTTTCCAATCTTAAAGTCAACTGAATCTTGAATTAGGGATAAAGAAAAAGAAACAGAAATAAAATATCTTTAAAATATTATTACTGCTCACCAGAATTTACTGTGGTAAAATCAATAAAGAACACAAACAAGAGTATAGCTAGAGACTAAGGAGGAGTGTGAAAATAACTTTTAAATTTTTTTTGGTCCTGGGAATGAAATTCAGAATCTTGTGCTTGCCGGGCAGGTGCCAGGCCACTGAGCTAGTCTTGTCCCGGTTTCTGAAATTTTCTTAGGGCAGATGAGATGAGGGAGTTGGCGGGTCAGGAGTCCCGACTGGCTGCCCCAGCTCTTTGATCTTCAGATGATCTGGGTTTTCTGTGCATTTACTTCTGTGCGAAACCGCACAATCCACTGCCACTACAAATTTGGTCCCATCCCTTGGCAAATGCCTTTTCTTATTACAAAACATAATTTCTTCACTATTTAGTATTTCAGCAAATAGCTGCCAATGTACTTTTACCATTTTCATTTACTATCTTCTCTCTGCTCTCTCCCTCCCTCTCGTTCCTTCTCTCTCTCTCTCCCTCCCTCTCTCTCCTTCACCCTCTCTCTCCCTCCCTCGTTCTCCTTCTCCCTCCATGTGTGTAATTTATGCAATAGAGAAAAATGGACTAATACAAAGAAATGTATGTTTCACAAAGTAACTCACATAGGAATGTTTCCATGGCAGTTCCTTACGGGAAAAACCCCAAATTTCTTGAGATTAGAAAGAGGAGTGTTTCTGACTCATTATGAATCTTTTTTAAATCATTTCATCTCAAAATACAAAGAATGCAGTCACATACATTCTGATGTGTATAAAGATATGTGAGTGAGTGTGTGTGTGTGTGTGTGTGTGTGTGTAAACCATAGGTATTAGAAGGTATTAATTTCTATCTCATTAACAATTTGAGATAGAAATTAGGACTTTTAGAAGAAGAAGCAAAATAAAATCAGAGTTAGAATTGAACAAATTTGAACTGGAATGCAAAGTCCAAAATTAAAATCTGCCATTGGACTCTTCTTTAAGGAAGAATGTATTTCAGATGTTACAGAACAAATAGATTAAATTGAACTGGTCTTGGTTCTTAGACAATTTAAACGCATAACTATAGTTCCAAAATACATTGATATCTGGCTCACAACCCAGAGATCTCATTTAATTTACGTGGAGCGAGCTGTAGCCACTAATGTTTTTGAATCTACCCAATTAATTCTACACAATATACAGGCAAGAATTGTAAGTCAGTCTTTCTCTGATTTCAGTGTGAGCATGTATTCAGAACCCATTTAGAATGAAGCCTGAGAGTTTTGGATTTCTTTTTTTTTTAACAAAACCTTAGGAGCCTCGATGCTGCTGTGCTGAGGACCACACTTGGGGTAGCACAGGCGTACATGAAAGTTGAGAGAGCTGTCAATGCTTGTAGGAAAGCTATTCAGTTGCATTAAGCTTCATTTTCAGCAAAGAACTGCTCCCCTGGACTCCAGTATCTCTCTCTTAGAGGAAGATCAGAGCTGTCCCTCATGGAGCTGGCTGTGCTATTTTGGGTTTACTCCAGAAAGCCTTGCTATAATAAGCAATTTGCACACCTTTGGCTGGGGTCTGTTGTGGTGAACACTGAGGGAAGGATGTGACAAATTCCTGTTAAGCTATTGCATTTCTCCAAATTTTACCCTATAAATTATTTTTAGGCAACACGTTCTCATGCTCTCTTCCTCAGGTACTTAACACTTAATGTCAAATCAAAATGTATTGTTGTGCTTTAAATTTTCTTTTCCTTGAGGTGCAAAGCATTCTTGTGGCACAAAATCATTAACACCAGCACAAATTCTAATCTATTTCCAATGGAATATTAAAATCGCTCATTTGTTGCTTTTCTCAATGACTTGTACAATTGTCCATTATGGATATAAAAATAGGTAATATTCTAAACAAATGCAATCATATTAGGATGGATCTTTGACTAAAAGTTCACATTATATTTAAGTCAGAGCAAACAGCTCTGCTTCTCCAATTTCTACTTTTTTTTCTTTACAATTGAGCAAGCAAGTTTAACAGGACATGTCAGAATTGCCCCCAAAATGTGTTGTAATTCCATTTCAATGTGACAGTACATTTCAGAAGAAAGTGTTTTGAGGTGATCCCAGATAGGTTACAACGCTAATCTCACAGCTGTCTCTGTAGCTATCAGTACTCATAAATCATGTGGTCCATAATAAGAGAAGTAAGTTGGAGAGGTTAGAAATCTTAAGAAAATTGTGGCACAGGTGATAGATAATATGAAATGACTACATTCTAAAGATATTATATAAAAAGGAATGTGTTGCATTTAAAATAAGTCAGTTTGGGATTTGTTTTAAAATAGGAAAGTATCAGCGATGTAATAACATGACACACTTCAGCAACATTATTTGGTAAATTTTAAACATTTATGTATCAAATAATTCTACATATATTCAGATTTCATCTGAATTTTCAGAACATCTTACTGGCCATTCTGATTATTTTAGAAGTTTTTGAAAATATCTCAAGTTCTCAAGTGTGGCTTGTAAAGAGGTTGTTTACTTTCTATGAAACAGAAAGCTTGAAAAAACAACCATGGCTTACACAGCTTGAGCTTGACTAAGAGGACCATCAGAATGGTTATACTGAACAAATAAACATTGATTATCATTACCTAAAAGCAAAGAACCTAGGTTTTTAATCAACACTTGAAGCAAAAACAATGTTGCTTCATTTCAATTTTTACATTGTTTCCAACTTCTGAAATGGCTAATTTGAATTTAAGTAGAATGTATTGTAATTATTTATGTAGTTAGTGATCATTCAATTCCTTTAGTTGGCAAACATTTCAGAACCATGCTGCAAAATAATTCTTTAGTTTTAGCTTTGTATATTGAGCTCCTTGGAACAACTTGTAGCTAGATTGAGAGAGTAAGTAGAAAGCCATGAATAACTGACAGAAGAATTCATGCCATGGATGTATTTTTCTTATTCTCAGTAATTTATTGTCTAATATAATAAGGCACTTACTTAGTTTCAAGCCTTACTCAATGTTTATTTTCTTTGGAAGTCCCTAGACATTAGCAATAATTATGATTTTTTGTAAGTTATAGTAAGTGATATATAAACTCTAAGTTTCCTAACAAAACTACTTTGAAGACAACACTATGTAATATAACAAACATTGTTAGTTTCCTATTATCTTGTTTTGAAATCCTCTTATTTTGGTCATCTTTGGTTTTTGTTGTTTTGATCATCTTTGTTTTTGTTCTCTTCTCTTTAAAATAAAAATTACAAATAAGTTATAAATAATGTATATGATGCTTAAGACATGTCTTATTCAAAATAGCCTTTATCAATTTTGTTTAAGTATTTAAAGTGATTGTAGTCTATTACTAATAAAAAAGTAAGTACTCTCTATAAGAAAAAATATTTTAAGTTTGCACTATAATAACAATGTGCTAGTAGTTGGCTTTTAAAACTTTAATATATTTAAAAATTATTTGACTGATATCCTTAAAGTTGCAATCATAACACAGATTTCACTATACCTCATACATAGTTCCACATTGTATGTACTTTTAGACACTTGGTTTTAATAATTATACCTCATTTCCGTCTCTCTGGTTTTTTATATAATGCTCTATTTCTTTTTTTTAAGGTTGTGTGTGTGTGTGTGTGTGTGTGTGTGTGTGTGTGTGTGTGTGTGCCTAGTGCTGGGATTACGGGCATGCAGCACCATGCCTGGACTCCACAGCCAGCTAGTGTACCTGGGGGAAGGGGCAGAGCAGCATGTGGTGCCAGGGTTTGAACCCTGGCCCCTGCGCTTACCTAAGCAAGCACATAGTCTGCTGAGCTACACCGCTGGATTTTATAATGCTCTATTACCGTTCCGGAGTCCCTTCCAGTTCAGCACGTTATAGGCCCTTGTCCTATCTTCTTTAGCTCTGCTTGGCTCTGCCAGTTTCTTCGACTTCCTTTTTTTAAGTGACCTTCACAGTTTTGAAGAGAACTAATCAGGTATTTTGTAGAAGGTCCTTGAGTCGGGACTTGTCTGTTGCTTGCCTCTTGACTAGAGGGGTTATGAGTTCTGGTGAAGATCACAGAGACAAAATACTATGCTCATCACTTCATATCGAGGGATACACTGTCAGTATCACCTGTCATCACCATGGTGTCCTGACCACTGCATGTGTGATATTATTTGTCAGATGTTTTTGACTCTAAATTTTTTTTCTTATACAATATATTCTTCGCATTGAAAGCAAATCAAAATTTTTACTGTCCCTTAAGAGGTGGGAACAGAGGGTAGGGTACGTATATAAATAGGCTTGAATTCTTCACAGACTTATTTCCCTTCTCTATGTAGTTAGTCCATCATTTTTTATAAAAATATAGATTAATGGACCTATATTTTATACAAAACAACTATAATTATAAAGTTATAATACCATTATAATTATACTTGCAGTTATAATTCAGTGCTGCTGTGTTTATTTTGTTACACAAGTTGTTCTCAATTAGAGCTTTGGAGTCTCTTTTAGGTGAATTATTTTTCCTTTTGTCTACTTGATTGGGAAATAATTAAATATGAATGAAAGTACTACTGATCAGTGAATTTTGAAACATTTGGAACAACAACTTTTCTGAAAGACAGATTTTGGCATTTAATTTACCTAAGAAAATGAACGGTACTATAAAGAATCCAGAATTTGTGTAGAATGTTACCTTGGCATGCCTCATTAACTGGTTCCGAGAGATGCTGCAAATACCAAGCATAACAAGAAGGCAAGTGTACTGGCCAGAAACGGCAGCAAACTGTGAAGCTTCAACACCAACAGGTTCTATGTTGCACCACTGGTAGCAAGAAAACAATAATATTAAGGCAAATATGTCATGTCAAAATGCATCAACTGCCAAATTTGGTAGTATAAAAGCAATAGAATATCAAATTATAACTGGATAATATATATCGTTTTGTTTTGTTTTTAATATATTTGGTACAAGATCTCACTATGCAGCTCAACTCATAGTGATTCTCCTGTTCTCAGCCTCCCCAGTGCTGGGATTACAGGCGTGCATCACAGGGCCCAGTCTCAGGGCCCAGTTCAGTGCCCCAGGAGGTGGGGCTGGAGCAGCATGTGGTGCTGAGGACTGAAAGCCACCCTCTGCACCTGCCTAAGCTGGTGTTTTGTCTGCTGAGCTATCTCACAGGCCCGTGTGTCTATTTCTTTATTAGAGTGAGAATACTTTTAGGTTCAGCTACATAAAACTACTAATATTCTACAACTTTGTCATACAAAAAAAAATTACATCAATCAATTTAGTCACAAGTAATTTAGGAGATAGATAGATAGATCTCCAATAAGGTCACACTTTTTAATATGAGTACTTTTTAATGCCTTTCATATAACTCTGTCTCTTGACCTTTCAAAATCAGAATAAAACTAAACTGTTGTTCTTTATTTGAGACCAAGGAAAAAGCAAGGAGATCTAAAATGTTATAACCCACTCACCTATCAAAACACTAAACTAGATAAAACACTGAAAATTGTTCCATATCAGCCTTATTTTTAAATCTTCCAAGTGTAAATATTTCAGAAAGTAATATCTTCTGACCTGGTATTGTTCAAAAACTACAAGCAAGGGCTAGCCAGAGAGCTCATATCCCCAGCGCTATGCTGGCCCCACCCCCAGAGGGTGACTGAGACTGGGCATGGTGGCACAGGTCTATAATCCCACTACCTGGTAGGCTAAAAACAGAAAGGATCATTACAAGTCAGATCTGTGTATATAGTGAGACCCTGTAGACCCAGTAGTAAGTACATAAAAAAAAAAACTATAAGCAAGTTGACAATGGTTTCTTTAATGCATTGAACTTTTTCATATCTAAATTAAAAACAATCCACTGAAATGATTATTTTCCTACAAAGAAATAAGATATATTAGATGAAGTGACCATAGCCAGTTAAAGTAAATGGATATTTTTCAAATGGAGCAAAGCAACTGGTTGCCCACGTCAAGCAGAACAATTGACATTATTTTCAAATTAGATGGGCTTTTGCAACATTTCAAAATATGTTTTGAGGCAACTGCCAAAAATGTGTCGAATACATTATAAATCACAGGAAGGAAGACTTTACATCTTTGCATATATTTATAGCATGAAATCCTGAGACTGAAAGTGTAGTTTATTTTGCTTACGATAAATTTTGGGAAGAAATCAATGCAATAGGCCATAGAATTTAAATCATGACATAATTCATAGCAGTTGGTTACCATAAAGAAAAGATTATTTTGTGTATACATTATGATAGATATTTTTTCTTTATACTTTTAGACTGCAATAGATTTAGTGAAAGAAACGGCCTTCTGAACTTAGCAACGGTATGTTTGATGAACCATGCAAGACTGTGCCTGTCATCAACCCTCCACTTTCTGTGCATCTGAAAAAGTTAGTTAAAAGAAGATGGAAAGTGAATTTAGATTAGTAGAATTTGTTTATGAATATCAAATACCTCTCATTAAATTTTTAATAATGAAAAATGATTCTGGGAAATGATGTTTAATAAGTATTCTGTTCTCTCCTAAGGCTGTCAATTTCCAGCCCATCTACCTCGCAGAAGATGCAACTCGCTATGATTTCGTTTTATAGATCTGAGATCAACAGGCATCCAGTATATGCCCCTCTTCCCTAAACACCTTATAAATTCAGCTATCCATTAAGTCACTTTCTATGATGAATATATCGTATTTCTAAAGAATGCTATTAAACTGTAGTTACAACTGCAGTGCTAAGATGTTGAGATACAGTCACACTGACTATCAGTACCCAGGTGTTAATCTTAGCAAATTTGTTTTATTTCCTGCCAAGTCTATTGCGAGCCCTTCCCCTTCAGCCTCTCTCCCTTTTGTAAGAAGCTCTGTAGCCTCTCTTCTGGTAGCTGGCTGAATATCTATAGCACTATTAGAACACAGTCTCCACATTTCTCACTTCCTGTTAATTTCTCAACACTTTGCTTTTTGTCTTCTGCCAAAGGGCAAGTGCTCTGTAAGAATGAGTTCCTACCACTTTATGTGGTAGCATATCTTCACATTGTATCTTATTTGAATCTTCCCGGACCGTTTATATTATGGAAATACTTTCCTCTCTGTGTTTCATGAGAACTTTCTTTTTCCTTCTCTTTTTTAAAATTAACTTATTGTGAAAAAAATAGCAATGAGACAGTTTCAAAACAAGTGAATACGACAGATATAACAATCAATACATTGCTTATTGTTGCCTTCATAATAGTTATTCATAGTACAAGATGCAGACGTGATACCTTGCCTAAACGCTAGTAGTACAAACCTTTCTTCTCACTGAACTAAGAGAAAGTAGCTATATATCTATCCTAACTAATTTGTATGTACAGACACACATATATCTTTTCCACTACGAAATGGCCCTTCATTTACATCCCCTTTTTTGTTTAGTTTTGTCAGAGATGGGTATTCCATTGTCATTCAAATATGGTAAGTGCGTAAATTCAGCAAAATAATTCAATATAGTCCAGTAGACCATTGGCCCTCTCCATCGCTTTGCAGTATATCATCTGTAGTGTCTGTGGAGATTCATTTTATGTATTAATTTGGGCCATGGTATCTAGCCTCTGATAAAGTATTATTCTAATTGTTTCTGCAAAATTATTTTCAGTGAGATTAAAATCTTAATCAATTGTCTTTGAGTAATGAGCACTTATCCATACGATGCTGAGCTTCATTGAAACAGTTGAAAACTTTAAAGGAAAAAGGGCTGCTCTCTCTCAAGGGGAAGAAAGGGCTTTCAAGAGGCTGACTTTAGACTCCAGCAGCTGTACTTCTCTGGGTCTTCAACCTTTGTGCCTGGTCAAAATGCTTTGGACTTGCCAGTCTTCAAAATCATGTGAACCAGTTCCTTAAACCTCACATGCATGTGTGCACGTACACACTCTCATGCACACACACACACACACACACACACACACACACACACACCATTTTGGTTCTGTTTTCTGAAGAATCCTGACTAAACAGTGCCATTGATAAATTTTCCTTTTTTGCTTAATTTTAAACAGCTGCTTCATAGGCCTCTGTCCCTCAAGCCTTGCTTGTCTGAACCTACAATCGGAATTTTCCAAATCCGTGTTTCCATCCCATAATTCAGTTTTAAATGACACATTCATGTTTTCCAACATCCCAAATGCAAGTATTACGTAGATATCCTATAGAAGTTTGTTGTCCAAATATGAAAGTGCAGGCTTAGCTTCTCCCACCTCAAGCTACCCTGATTTCTATTAATAAAGTCATTGTCAATCTAAGCCAGAAATTTTAGTTTTGTTCTTCAGAGTATTTGAGCTTTTGTATAGCTTCACATCTACGCCTACATCAGATTCTCATCCTGGTGGAATATACCAGTTGTCCAGCCCTATTGTAGGTCTGCTTAAATTTATGGTCCTTTCTCAATTTTTCTTTGGGGCCTTATTTCAGTTTCTCAATATATACAAATTAAATACAAATCTGACCTGAAGCTTGTCTTCCAGTGGGATCGCATCTTCCTGTTCCCTATGCCCTATGATGCATAAAGTTGGAATTCTTCACAGTTCCCCGAATAGGTCTTATTGTGTAGTAGTGTTATGACTTCATACAGAATCTTTACACCTCTTAGAATTTCTCCTTCTCTACCATATGTTCAGAAACTGACTTCGCATTCTTTCTATGGTTTTCTAAAGAGCACTCCTTTTACTCCTTTGATAACACCATATTAAATTCTGTTCCTACTCCCTTCTGGCCTCCTCTAATAATGCTAAGACTTTTAGTTACATAAGAAGCCATCTTCGGGCTTCTCTATTGCACATAATACCTTCAAGAAGTGAAAATGCAAAGCTGGGGAGATGGCTTAGTGGAATAAGTGCTTCCCTGGTAAGTGCAAGGGCCTGAGTTCAATCCCTGGTTCTGCCAAGAAAAAAAAAAAAAAAAAAAAGAGAAGTGAAAATGCACTTTATTCAGGTCATAGCACCACAAGTATTGGGAAGGAAGTGCATGGCAATGAACGTGTTTCAGCACAGGAACTGTCAAGGGATCAAAACATTTTAAAAAGATGAAAATTTCAAACATATAATGAATGGAAGTAAAACATTTTTCATAAATTTTATAAACCACATACCCTGCCTTGAATGTAATAATTTTAGATTTTTTTAAAAAAAGAAACAACTTTTTAAATAAGACCTTTCTAGATTTTATATTAATAAAATATTAAGTCATATTTAAAATTAAACTGCTTCTAAAATAGACTGTAAAAAGCATGATACAGAAGCGATCTCAGGTGAACAAACAACATACATGAGTATGTGAACGCACCTACGCTCAGCAAGCAATGGGCGCCAGTCCAGTCCAACCTTAGTCACTATATTCATCAATGTATCTTTCTTTTTGCCTGTCTATTGCTTTACAATTTAGAGTTATTAAGATCAATTCAGTATGCTTTTAACAAGCTCAAGGTCTCCCTCTGTGACCTCTCTTTTCACCCTGGGACAATGCCTAAGTGTTGGAAGGAGAATTTCATTATTGTCCCCAAATCACATCAGCATTGTCCGAGCGCGTAACATGTTGCTCTTCACTCTATAAACGCCTTGCTCATATTAACTCACTTAATCCACATAATACTGAAACAAAATACTATTGTTATTTTCACTTCAGCATTCAGAAAAGAAAGGACAGAGAAGTTGAACAGTTCCTTAAAACTTAAACATCTCATAGGGAAGTGGACAGTTGTACTCCAAAGTCCCACTTCCTGGTGGCCACAGGAGTGATAACAAGACAGGAGGTGATTTGCCACCTTCCCCTCGATATCTTCAAGGGCCCTGTTGCTATATATATATATATATATATATATATATATATATATATATATATATATATATATATTACTCCTAGCCATGTATATTCATAGTAACAGGGAACTCTTGATTCTTGTTTCACTTTTAGTTTTAAGCAGGCAGTGAATTTGTCTAAACTCAAACCGCAAACCTTGATTATTTTCTCAGGCTGTGCATCTACCCTGTGCTTTGGTGACTATGCAAGCATTTAAGAAAGTTGGCATTCAAGCTCTGTGCTTCCTGCTCTCTATGGAATCCTTGCCCTTGGAAAGCACCCTGAAATTTCTGACTTCTCCTCTAACTTGTATTTCTGTCTTGTGATACTTGATTTAGGAATATTTTTTATTTAAAAAAGCAGCAAAATGCGCATAATTTCTCTCCATGCAACAAAACCTTTGAGAGATAAACGCTGGAATCTTCTCTCTGGCATCTTCTTGCTAAGCCCTCCCAGTGCCACCTGAGTCTTCCATGCTGACCACCTGAGAAGTCTGTCTGGGTTCGGCCATAGTTTATGCTCAGGTTGGGCAGTTTGAGCTTCATTTTCTCTTAAAAATTTCACCTTAAGCTTCCAGTGTCTTTTTTAATACTGCATTCCCTGTGCCATCTTAAACAAGGTGAGAGGCCCATATTTTGCTGCTATTATGGGCGTAAGTGTCAGGAAATCTGGGGACTGAGGAAACTAGGAACCTCTCCCTCTTTCCCTTTCTGCAGACACTTTTTTGAGGCACCCATTTAATGACTGTTAGATATTTAACAGCTGTTTTTCTTAGGGCCATGAGCTCTTACCAGGTCAAGCTGAGACTGTAAGTCTCTGTGTACTTTTCTTCATGATAATCTAGAGACTCAGAAGCTTATACAGACAGTATAAGCTACAAACTCCTAACTCCTACCTCTTCCAAAAACGGCTTTCCAAGAATACCTCCACTCTTGTATGCTTCCGGGAACCATGAAGTACTAGGAACATTTTCATCCAAATATCATCATGTTGCGAGCACTTGCCTGGCAAGCTCAAGGGCCTGAGTTCAATCCCCAGTTCCACCAAAATCAACAGCAACAACAACAAAAAATAGCATCATGTTATTTCTGAAAATACCTGCCTAACCAGTTCATTCTGCTGCCGTTAATGGAAGTCTTCAAAGGTATTTTTGTATTGACAAACATATAGGCACACTGAAGTTCAATAGTTCCAAACCACTGTTTTTGAAGTGAGGACATCTGAAAGACTCCTTATCTTCAACTGAACTCTCTTTCTTGAGGCCACGTATCACTAAGTGTAAGCTGCTTGTAGCATCACAATCCAGTACACATGCCTTACATTTAGGGGAACTGTGGCTCTCAGCTTGGCAAGACAGTCTGCATTCATACCTGCTATCGCATCCTAAACTCTGGTATACTAATAGCTTCCCTTCCGCTGTCAAAAGCCCACTTAAATTTTATGAAATTTATAAGATTTATAATGAATGAGTCATAGTGGAATAGGGCCAATATTGATTGGCTTCATTCTAAATTAACTACCTCTGTAAAGAACCTACAGTCAAATGCAGTTACATTTTGAGGTACTGGGACTTAGAACAAGAGGTAAGGAGTGAGTGGTTCAGTCCATTGCAGTCTTGAAGAGCAGTGATGTATCATAAGTAATAGGCCGTCTTTCTTGTTGGAACCACAGAGCTGACACCTGCAGCTAAAAGGAGAGATTGAAAAAGATGTGCTATTTTTATACAATGGAGCATTGCTCAGCTATACAGAATGATAAACTCGAAGTCTTTATATTTAAGTGGATGCCACTTAACGATATACTCCTATGTGAAATAAACCAGACCCGCATGTGTAAAAATTGTATAATCTCCCTAGTGTAAGAATTCAAAAGAAGAAATAAAAAAGAGAAAGGTATAACACAGTTAAAAGATTGTGTTCTGGCTCATGATGCACGGATTTCATTCCATCATCAGCTAGCTCAATAGCAGAAGCATCATGGCACCAGGGTATTTTAAATGAAACAGAGAGCGAGCCATGGAGGAAGCCAGAACAAGAGAACAAGAGGGCACGTGAGAAAAATGCACCCTTCTAGGTAAGGTGCTCAGCAACCTAGGCTTTGCAACAAGTCCGGGCATCTTCACAGCCCATGCACTATGTACTCATCGATGATTGGTCCCCTGATGAGTTGAGTTCCATGACCAATTATCCTCCAAAAGCCCTACCCCAGAACACATGAGCTTCTCAGGACACGTTTTATATTAAATCATCACAATGGCACACAGTATCAGAGCGGCAGTTTTTGCACAATACAGTATTTGATCACTTCCTAATTCCTGAATGCTTCAATGAACCAGATGCCATTACTAGGTCCCACTACGTTTTCTCTGTATTTGTCAGACTGAGCCCTGACCTCCCAAGCATAGCACACACTTCCTTGCCTGATTTTCTTTTACTTTCTGAAGTCAGCGAGTCGTTTCCCAGTGGAATCTCAGGATGACCAGCACCAGAGTTAGAGAGAAGGCTAAAAATGCAGAAGCCACACCAGGCCATATAAATCGAACTGATGGTGGGCAGCTCATCACAAGACTGTGGTGACTCCCTGTAGTTTGAGTTTAATAGGTATAATGGAATCTACCAAGACGGCTGTAGATGCCCATTGTATTGCTTTTGAAGAACACAGTAGTAAATGAAATTCAAGTAAAGTCAATGAGTCACTTTGGGCCAACCTTCAGATGATGCAAGCCAGGCTCCATGGAAACCCTTAACAAGACCAATGCTTAGCCTATGTTATACAAGAAATTCAACATTCAATTTACTCACTAATTCAACACATACCTAAGATTAAGCTCTGATAGATGGAGGATTTATTTAACAAGTTTCATATCATTTGAAGAAGTTTTTTTTTTTTTCTCTCACAAGGAAAAAACGAATGGCACATTAAGATTACTTAAGTGAACAATTTTTAATATAGATTTTCAAAATCACATTTTTTTAGAACTGATGGGATAATTCAGGCTTTTCACCTATATATCTTGATTTTGAACAAACATTTTAAGCCTACCTAAATAACCCTGACACTAGTTAAATCATATTACTGTCCTGCAACAAGATTACAAAAATGCAATAATAAGCCAAATTGAATGGATGACTTTTAAAATGTTAGCATTTTTCCTAAAGTGGAATTGACCCTGCCCTAATGTGTCTCACAAAACTCTCTCCTTGCTATGACAAAATATTACTGCAAGATTATTAACATTTATGCAGAAAGATAAATGTTTAAGTCCAGTGATTCTGAGATGCATGCATGAAATTGTGGTTTGTTGTGCATTATGGAGTTTCAATAATTATTACTGAATTAGGTCAATAAATTTGGAAAGATGGAAAAGATTACAGAAAGAGAGTACTTTACAATTTAAAATTTGATCTAATGTCTGCTTTGACTAATTCATCCATGACAACCAAATTTGGCCCAGAGTTTCACATGCACAGCTCCCACTGATGTCCATAGAATTTGTACATGAGTTACTGAGGTTAGAATTAAGCCCTAAGGAAATAACTAAAGATTTTTGGTGAGATATACTTTTGTGATTAAATAAAATCATTTTTATATTCTTTGTTTTCTCGTTTTCAGACTGTTCCTTATGAAGATAAATAGCCCAAGTACATGGAGGTTAATATTGCTTTTAAGCTATTTGTCTCCATTTGGGAACTAAATGCAAAGAAAAATGAATCTTTACCTCTCAGAAGCATTCTTCAGCTAAATGTTTTCACTAAATCCAGAGTCTTGCAAACTTTGCCAGTTTCCCAGCAATAGGCACGAATCAACTCCAAATGTTTTGAAAATTATGGAAAAATGTATCTAATAAAGAGATTAATGCTACACTTGTCATATTTCTATTCTCGTAACAGTATCTTAAATCCTGTCTCTCTATGAAAAACAAAGGATTGTATAACCTTAATTCCAAAAATAGTAGCTGTAAGGACCTCTAAATTGGTCAAATTAGAGATAAGTCTTGGATGACAGTATTATCTGAAACTTTATTTTTATTTATTTAGTTTTAATTTAATTAAATTTTGAAGAGTAAAACAAAAGGCAAAAACAAATAGCTGAAACAAAGACAGAAACAGCATAACATACAACACATATGTTACAGATTTTCAAAACAAGAAAAACAAATTAACAATGATTGCCATATTACCTATTTTTATCATTAAATCTGTTGCTCAGATTAACAGATATAGTTATGCAAGATTGGACAGATAATTGAACATTACCGCTTGCTTTCAGTGGAGATAATCCAGAAACAAATGATTAAACAAACATCAAGAAACTGTTTTAAATTTATGAGTCCAGAACATGCAACAATGGTCAGTTTGCAGGGAAAGGACTGTAGGGATCTAAGTGGTGTGGACGAGGCAGTGCACTAGCATATCACATGTATGTGCAGACCTACGTTTCTCTTAAAAATTTCTCAATTTTTAAGGTGAAGAAATTATAGTGGTTAAGAAATGTATAAGTTAAGAAATTTATTGAGATTCAAAACCTTGCTATTTGGTGCATAAAATATACAATGACCCCTATAAATTCAATACTTGAAAACAATTCAAAAAGTTCAATTTAGGTGGGTTCATATTTCAAAATCAAGCATGAGGGCACGAGGGCAAATGAATGTGGATATTTGCCAGTTTTCTGCAGCAATGAGGAATTTATTTACCTAAATAATTACGGAATATTAGAAATGTACAGAAAAAGGTATTATAAAAATACGTATTTCAAATGTCGATAAATACATAGAAAGTGTTATGAAAACCGCATATTTCAAATACAGATTAACACGAGTGAGATAAAACTGTTGTGGTGTTAGGGTTAATTTTTATAGTACACTCTATAACATCGATAGTATAAAAGTAAACATTTCTAATAATAAAATATATGTAAATTTTAAAATAAGTTGACATTTGCAATTTATAAGATAAAAATAAAAAAATTAAAATGTATTTAGAGAAGTAGAGGTCAAAAGATAAAATCATTTTCATTCAACATTATATTTTAATTATTTATATTCTTTTTGGTGTAATGGGGGTTGAACTCAGGCTCTTGCACTTGCCAGGCAAGGGCTTCTTCTACTGAGCTATCTACCCAGCCTTATTGTTACTTTAAAGAGCAAAATAAGAACAATAATACAAATTTCAAAACAATGTAGTAGGAAAATAACAAATACATTGCATAACATTATCTTCAAAGTAGTTGCTCAACTTATAAGATATGGTCATGAAAAATTGATGAAACAATTTAAATGCAATCTTTTCTTTACAATAAACTGATAGAAATTGCAAGTACAAATATCTTAATTATATATGTATATATATATATATTTTAATTTTCCCCTTCCTTTTTTTCTCCTTTTCACTTTTGAACATTTCTTCCCATTTAATAATATCAATTGCATATTTTGGATCTTATTTATTCTTCCATCTTCTTACACTAGGGATGCAATATGATATCTAAGTCAATGTTTACACATAGGAGTCTGCTGTATTTCACTTACGAGTATGGTCTCGAGTTGCATGCATTTACCTATAGAAGTCTCCAGTTTATCTTTACTTTTGGCTAAGTAGTTCTCCATTGGATACAAATAGCAGGGTTTTTTTGTCCATTCCTTGGTTGACTGGCCTTTAGGTTTTCTCCAATTTGTAACTATTACAAATTGTGCTGCTAGAGACATGAGTGCAAATATATCCTTGCAGTTTGATACTTTTAATTCTTCCAAGAAGATACCCAGGAGAGGAATAGCTGAGTCAGATGGATCCTCAGTCTTCACGGAATCTCCACACTAATCTCCTGAGTAGTTGCACCCGTCTACATCCCCACCAGTGCTGGAGAAATGCTCCTTTTCCCCACACCCCAATCAGAAATCTGTATGGCTTGACTTCCAGTTAGCGAGATTTTCTTTTTCTGGGGAGAGATAGAATCTCAATGTTGCTTTAATTTGAATCTCTTAAATAACCAATGATTCAGCATTATATTTAATCAGTTCTTCATATTATTTTATTATTAGCTATAAATTCTGTTGTTTTGATAGCAAAACTAGAAATCAAATAAACTTGAATTTCATAACTGTTTATTCTTCTCTCATAAGAAAGAATGGTCTTGAGGCAGGAATTCAGGGAATGCTATAGCCTTGTGGTTATTGGAAATGCAAGCTTCTCCTAGTTACTGGAGATCTCGTAATATTCATTTGCCAAGATTTAACTTCACATCTAGCATTAATGATACATGAAGCTGTGAGAGATTATCTCCAAGGTGGTTTATGACACTAGAAGGAAAATCCAAATTATGGCTCTTAAAAGCAGATTGAGGGTCAGCCAGATAGCTCAGAGAGCAAAATCAACTGCTTAGGCAGACACATGGACTGGGATTCCATCCCTGGAGCGCCATGCTGGTCCCGCCCCCAGGGCATACTGAGATGGCTACTGAGACTGGGCATGGTGATGCTGGCTTGTAATCCCAGTGCTTAGGGCTGAAAGCAGGAGGATCACTAGAAGTATTTGTGTAGTGAGACCCTGTAGACCCTGTACTAAATACAATTAAAAACACAGATACAGTGATATGCAGCAATTATCACTTAGTCATATTTGTTTGGTAAATATTGTTGAGCATCTCCTAGCTTCCAATAATTTATAAATGGGAGAAAGAGAGAGGCAGGTATTCACACAGGCATAGTGATTAGATAAGAGTTGCTGCATACCATTCTCTCCCCTTTTAGGAGCTGCATTTAGCAGAATACAAAAGTACTTATCAGTAGCTATTAAAATATGTATTTATTTTAATTGACTGTTTTCTAGGAGTCAATTGTAAGGAAAAACTTAAACAGAAAAAATGAATACATGGTTTTCTTGCTACATTTTTGTGGTAAAATATTGCCTGTGATACAAACAGGCAAATTCCTAGTAAATTTTGGCAAGGCTACCTAGAAATTATTCAGCTGCAATTTTTTTCCAGAACTAGAGATTGAACTTAGGCCATTGTGCTTGCCAGGGAAGCACTTATTCTACTGAGATGTCTTCCCAACACCTCTTTTTTAAAAAAAAATATATTTTAAAGTTTTGCAGCTTATATGTGAATCCATAGATTAGAAAATATTTTCAGGAGTATATGACATAAATTAATATGTGATCATTATATTTCTAGTCAAAAAAATAAGATATTTTTATATTTTGTACAATCATTCAAAAGTTTTATAGATAGACTTGGAGTGTAGCTCAGAAGTACAGTGTAGGCCTAGCATGTATAAGGCCCTGCGTACCATCTTGAAAATAAAAAAACACATAAATTTTGCTAAGGAACATAATTTGGTTTTTAATGGGATATAACAGAAATACCCTAAAGGTAATGTATTAGAACAGCCAATGTAGAGATAGTGGCAGATGTGAAGTTAAATCTTTGCTAGTGACTATTACAGAACTTTCCAGACAAGGTACTTAAAGGTTGATGACTTTGCTGAAACTTCTTCTGTTGTCTTTCTTGCAATCATCTTTCTTGCTGTCTGGAATATAGAACACACAGCTAGAGCTCCAGTAACTAACTTAAGCAGCGGGCAACACTGCTGATAGAATCCAGGAAGTTTTCATAGGTGGCCAAGCACTAGAAAACCCTATACGAAGGTAAATTAGATGCATGTATTGGGGTCGGAGAGAGTTGCATGAGGTTTTTTTTGTTGTTGTTGCTTTTTCTGTTTTCTTTAACGAGTAAAACAAAACAAAAGCAGAAACAAAGCCAGAAGCAGAGTAAATATTCTCATAAGTGAAATACATCATACCCACATGTGTAAATATCATATTGTCTCACAAATGCAAGAGCCTAGAAGAATAAATTAAGTCTGAAAAGCATAATAGAAATGTTAAAATGGAAAGAAACTGAACATAAGCAATAAACAATGAAACTGATAGCTGAGATGTTTGTATGACTAATTTCAGTTGGTTTTTGAAAATAGCAGTTAATGTTTACACTTTTCACTTTGACTAAATCTATATGCGAATATCTGTAATCTGAGCAAAACTATATCAAAGACAGCAATGTCAGTGAATTTTCTTTTTAATTTTATTTACTGCTCTGTTTCCTTGTATTAGTATTAATTGATCAATTAGAATTTAACATAAAAACTCTTTTAAGATGGGTGCTGGGAAAAGAGCTCAGTGGCTCAGCACCTGCCCGGCAAGCTCAAGGACCCAGGTTCGATCCCCGGTACCACATGCCATGCCAGTCCCAGAACACTGGGCACACTGGGTTGGCCACTGAAGCTCCCATGCTGGGGAGACTGAGACAGGAGATTTACTGAGAGACTGAGCTGAACAGTGAGACCCTGTACCAGATAAATAAAAGCTCTTAAAAATTTTAAAAGCATTTTTTTAAAGATAGAATTTGAGTGTAAAGAATAAGAATCTCTTTCTCTAAGCTCACCTTCAATTTCACTGTCTCACAGCTTTTTTCTTCTAATTTCAGTATTTTGTTGTACATATATATTGCTCTAACTCCTTACTAATGGATTTCTTCAATTTAGGGTTTCTATTTTCTCTTTCTTATCATATAGAGGCCTTACCAAAAATCTTACTAAGTGTAGGTCTTGATCCTACTCCACATCTTGGGAGCTCAACTACCTAATGCACATTTAGTAAAACTGTTTTCATTTGAGGCAAATATAGCTTTGGCTTTCATCTGTCTTCTTCAGCTCAAGTTCATTAATAAGTTCAGATAATATAGAAATGGGAGAATTATATTTCTTAGGAGAAAACAAAATAAGTGTTTCTCATATACTTGGTGATTTTCACAGTATCTTCAGATTCTAATTACCTTTCTCTTATATCCTCCATGACTGGAATATTTGATCCTCATCTTGATTAAAAGCATATTTATGGGCCAGTTGGAGAGCTCAGAGGATGAAGCACCTGCTTAGGCAAGTGCAGGGACTGGGGTTTGATCTCCAGCACCACATGCCTGCACCACCCTTTCTCCCTGGCATGTTTTACCAGTCAGCCAGACCAGGTTTGGTGGTGCATGCTTGTAATCCAAGTACTGCGGAAGCTGAAAGTAGGAGAATCACTATGAATCTGAGCTGTGTAATGAGACCCTGAACCCAACTCATGAAATTAAAAAAAAAAAAAAAAAAATATATATATATATATATATATATATATATATACATATATATATATAATCTCATAAATATTCATAAAGTTCCTTCAGGTGGCAAGAATTAATGCCATTTAGACACATGTATGGGCTGGGTTTACTGCTCATGCAGAACTAATACTTACACATGCATGAGGCTGGGTGCTACTGCTGGCCCCATGCAATGATCGCAGAGCCACACCCTAAGCTCATCTTCCAATTTCACTATGTCTTTTTTCCCTTTTAATTTCAAGATTGGAATCATTTCTGTTCCTTCAACATAGTGTCATGTTTTCCATTCTATAATCCTTTTCTTACTTTTATATTTTATAGGGAATAAAAATAATCATTAGAAACAATACAGAATTTCACTACATAAGATGATAGGATTTCAGCAATGGTTGTTATATTGTTGTCTTCAAATTATTTGTATATTGTTGTCCTCAAGCTAGTTACACAGCTTATCAGATAGAATCATGAAAAATTGGTCAAATATTAAAAGAAAAATATTAAGCATTAACTGCTGCTTTCAATAAACCAACAGATATCAACAGTACTATTATCTCAGCTATCGATATATGTATGTATTTGGTACAGGGTCTTACCATGCAGCTCAGACTCATAGTAACCCTTCTGTTTTTAGGCTGCCCAGTGAAGGGATTATAGGCATGGACCATGCCTGCTCTCAGTGCCCTGCGCAGGGTGCCCAGTCTTGGGGCTGCCGATTGAACTCTGGTGCCTATGCTTACCTAGGCAGGCACTTAGAACCCTGAGCTATCTGCATGGCCCCACAATGTCTATTTCTAAAGTAACTCATGAACTTTCTTGGAACCAGGATGTTCATCACAATGTGCAATCATTGTACATATAAAATAAAATTTACTATAATTTAAGATTTTGTGAAAATAACAAAGATTCCCAATAAAAAACCACAGCGTAGGGCTGAGGAGAAAGCTTGGTGGTCTAAGGGCCTTCCTGGCAAGTGCGTGACATGGCTTTGATCCTGAGCATTGTGTGCTGTACCGGTCCCGGAACTCTAGGCACACGGTGCAGCCCTGAAACCGGGCGTGGCGGTGCATGCCTGTAATCGCAGTATTTGAGAGACTGAGACAGGTGGATCGCTGTGAGTCTGAGCTGCATAACAAGATGCTACCAAGTAAATAAATAAACTTGTTAAAAATTTTAAAAGAATCATATTTTCCCTTTTTCATGTTATTTAGTAATGAATTCATGATCAATATTATTTGAATATATGTGTATTTTAAGGGAATTTATTTTATTAAAATCAGTAATACCTAGAATGTTTACTAGCTACAATGTTACAAATATATCTATATGATTATGTGTATAAGTTAAGATTAAGTGAGAGAAATTAAAAAAATGACTTTTTAGTCAACTACTTGCACAAGTGTTGCATTTAAAAATACTGTGTTTGAATATATTTTATTTAATGTTTAAATGTATTGCTGTCCATATTACAACTAACTCCTGAAAATATATTGCTATCTTGGCTGTATGTTAAGTAATAATGTAGACACTTCAATGATAAGTTACATAGTTTATCTAGTAAACATATTTCTGAGGCATTTTGAAAAAGAAGATGTCACATAAAAACTTCAGGATATTGGTGATTGACTATGAATATATAGCCTCTTTTCTTAGCCTAATTTAAATATTTATCAACATCTGAAGAAAAGCGTTGTTTATGGAGAATTTAAGAATTTGGTTCTTCAGCATTGTTGATATTTGAATTTAGTTAAAAGATGAGAGAAGTAATTTATTGACAACCAATTTTCCTTCCTAACTTCCTAAGTATTTCCACACTAATGGGCTCCATAAGATCCTCACAGGTGCAAAAAGAGAAAGGTAAGCCTTTCCTTGCAGAGAAAGTTACCGACAGAACACAGCAACCAGGATATTAGTTGCAGAAGGAATTATTATTATTATTGTTATTATTAATTATTATTATTTATTATTTCAGTGCACCAGAGATCAAACTGAGGCCCTTGCACTTGCCAGACAGGCACTTATACCTCTGAGCTATCACTCCGGCCCAGAATGCCTAATTATTGTCACCACTCTTGCCCAATCATTTTCAGATGAGTAATTTCCTTTTCAAAAAACTTTTATTTTTTTAAAGCTGAGTTTAGGAAGAGCAGTGAAGAATTCTGACACATTTTTCAATATGCTCCTGTGATAGATATCAGGCTTTGTCTAAAAATCCTATTTCACATAGGCAGAATGCAACTTTCTGAGATGATTTAATTATTTATTTACATTCCCTTGGCCAGTAGGACTATGGGGATTTGTTAGCATCGTCAGGATTCTAATCCCAGTCAGTATTCATGTCTTAAGAATCCTATAAGAACAGACGTATTCATGGAAAATTAGTTTCCACATTAATTAATGTGTTCTTTCTTTAAGATGTGTTTTCTCTTTAATACAGCCCAAGCCAGGTGTTACAGGAAATATGTTTTATTGTAATTTGAGAGATGCAAATGAAAGCAACCCTGGGATTGCATTTCACCCCAGACATAATGGCTATTATCAAAATATCAACCAATAACAAATGCTTGCAGGGTTGTGGGGAGAAAGGAACCCTTCTCTACCATTGGTGCAACCACTGTGGAAATCAGTATGGAAATTCCTCAACAATTAGGATTAAAGGTCCCATTATACCCAGCTATTTCCTTTCTGTGTATCTTGTAAGAAGAAATAAAAATCATTGTACTACAGCAATATATGTGTACCCATGTTTGTAGCAGCACAATTTGTCACAACTAAATCCTAGAAAAAACCCAAATGCCCATCAACAGAGGAATGGGTAACAATGGATAAAACACATAAAAATGGTATATATATATATATATATATATATATATATATATATATATATATATATATATATATATTATATGTCTACCATAAGGAAGGATAAATTGGAAAGTTTTATAGGTAACAATACAAGTTGAGACCATCCCCATAAGTGAAATAAATCAGACCCATATATGTAAACATCATGTTATCTCTCTAGTGTGAGAACCTGAGCAAGTAAATAAGATTCAAAATGTGCAATATTTTGAATTAGAAAGAAACTATGCAGAAGATAAGATAGACTGTGATGAGGCAAAGGGGAAAGGAAAGAAGAATAAAATACAGAAATTATATATGCATGAGAGAGTTAAGGTAGTTAGCCAGCTAGCTTCTCTTAGTTGATTGGAAAGAAAGATTTGTGCTAATATCATTTGGACAAGGAATCATACCTATATCTTGCACTCTGAATAACTGCTACAGAGTAAACAATGTGCAAGGTATTAATGATGGTAACTCTCCTAGTAACTAGTTTCCACACCGTTTTATTGGACTTTTTTCTCTTTAAAATAAAAAAACATCGAGAATAGAAATACTTTAAAAATATAGACCATTCAAATGATACTACACAAAAGAAACATTTGTGTAGCGGCGGAAACGGCATCATGTTTGCCTTGAGAGGCTGATTCAAAAACATTTCCAAGTTATTATGAGCTTTATTTGGGTCTTTAGAGGTTTGGTTAAGTATTAGACATATTTATGTACTGCCACTTTCCTGTCACTATTTGGGGCACTTATATTATGAATTATGCAATATTATTTCACAAAGAATTATACTAACAGTCTGTAAGAAAACAGCGAACTCTGTTTCTACCACCTTGCGTGAGACTCCTGGCTCTGTCTTGTCAGCTTCATTTCCTTATAGTCACAACGTGAGACCGTCAGTGTCAGTTGTCGCAAATCTGGTTTATGCAGTCACTCTAGTGGAGGCTACATTATAAGCAGGTAGAACCCTTAGCAAGCTTCTCAGAGAACTGAGAATCAGTCTTGAATATAAGCAAAGAAAAATCTTTCTCAGTTGTAAATATTCCTTAGAAGGAATATGTTAAAAAAATCTATTCCTAACTATTTGTTGATTCTCAGAAAGGAAGAACACAAAAGAAACACAAATAGACCTAAAATGATTGGCATACTTTTGCTTACTCTCTCAATGTGGGGCACAGCTCTGGATGCTATTTAAATGCATCACTGTCCATCACTTACATGTTTACCATTTTGAATTATTTCACAGTAATCCCTATTCTGCAAAATCCTGTTCACTCACTCTTTTCCACCCAACTTAGCTCACTAGAAATTCTACCTCGAGGGGCCTGTTGCTATGCCATGCAGGTTGGGAAAGAGGTCTTCCAAAAAAAGCCTTTCCAAACTCCTGTGAAATACCCTACCTGACAGAATGTTCTTATTTTAAAGAATTATTTACATAATTTTGGCCTGCTGAAATTTCTAGAATTGCTTTCTCCTAAAATAAAATGATTTCCAGTCATTTTCTTCAATTATCACATTACCTAATCAGAAGAAAACAAGTATCATTTTATGACTGAAAAGGAAGAGGTGTTTGTGTGTGTGTGTGTGTGTGTGTGTGTGTAAGTTTTACACCTTCAAGGATATTTCAACAATAGATTCAAGGATAAAATGTATGAGTGATTCAGTAAAACATTCCACCCTTTAACATGAATTCTATTGATATTCATTTTGGATTCCATGTGACTTAACACCCTTAAATCCTTCTGAGTTCTGAATTATTTCACAGTGTTCTCCACTTCACAAATATCTTGGTCACTCACGCTTCTTCCGTGCAACTTAGTGCACTAGAAATTCTACCTCAAGGGTGCTGACACAATACCATGCAACATGGGAAAATCTGTACTCCTTACATATAGTCAATAGCTTTGTAATTCTGAGGGAGACTAAACACCGCCACCCTTCCCCAGGTTTCAGTGCAAGTGGAAATGAGTGCATCATCTCTTACCTTGAATCTCATTTCTTCTTTTCTCACCAGGACGCTTTGTTATTGGCTCCTACATCCTGTGTCTTCAGTGTTTTCCCTCACTATGACACTTTCTTATCAGCTTTTGCACATCCTGAAGATCATTCCATAAATCTAGAGTAGCACATCAATACTGAATGGTCTGGGAAATTAGAGTTCTTATTCATAAACAACATAAAATTCACAGTTATTTGTCTAAGACTACCCAATGACATTGCAGTTCACACTAGCACACAAAATTTTATCCAATATTATTTATAAATCAGTTTTAGTAGTGGGAACTTTTTTGTCAAATTCTATAAAGAAACGCCTTAATGCTACTATTCAGTTATAAAATATATATGGAAAGATAGATTAAATGCTGAGACCAGTTACATGAAATGCACTCAGTATTTGCTTGGCCTTTGTTCTAAAGGATTGTTGAATAAAAATATCTAAATTTGAAGTTCACTTACATTTAGAATAAAGTTCTCAGGAATATCCTCTGTAATATTCATTTTTTAAGGACTACAAGAAATTTTTAAAAAGCATTAGAAATGACACAAAGTATCACTAAACAAAGTAATAGGAATTCAACAATATGTTGCATGATGTTATCTTCACAGTAGCTATTCAGGTTATCAGATGTAAATGTACAAAATTGGTTAAAAAAGGAAGACAAAAGTTATAAAAAATTAAGAAGACAAAAAATAAGAATAAAATCAAAGAAAAAAAAATCAAGCCTTACTTGATCCTTTCAAAAGACCAACAGAAATCAGCAGTACAATTATCCAAATTATCATATCTATATCTATATCTGCATCTGCATCTATATCTCTATCTATATCTACCTATACTTTCCCTTTCTTTTTGTCCTTTTTTCTCATCCCAGTTTTTACTTGTCATTGGAAAAATCCTTTTCTTTTCACTGTATATTAGAACTTTCATATTTTATTTAGTGAGACAATATGATGTTTGCAGAGGAGGGTCTGATTTATTGCACTTACTAATAAAGTTTCTAGTTGCATCACTCTACCTAAAAAGCCTCAAGTTTATCTTTTTATAGCTGAGTAATATTCCATTGTATAAAAATATCATAAATTTTTAATCCTCCATTACTCAGTTGATGGACATTTGGGTTATTTCCATGATTTAGCTATGACAAATTGCACTACTGTAAACATTGGTGCACATATATTGCTGTGATTTAATGATTGCAATTATTATGGAAAAATGCTGAGGAAGGGAATAGCTGGCTTGAATGGAACCTGCAAATCTAGTTTTTTTGAGGAATTTCATACAGATTTCTATAATGGTTGTACAAGACTGCACTCCCACCAACAGTGGAAAAGGGTTCCCTTTTCCTCACAGCTTCTCCAGCATTTGTTATTTGTTGACTTCTTCATGATAGCCGTTCTTTCAGGGGTGAGACGGTATCTCAGTTTTGTTTTAATTTGTGTCTCTTGTTAAACTAAAGATCACCTATTCCAATTTTCTGTAGTTTTTTTTTTTTAATCATGAATGGGTCAAAAGATTTCTCTGGGTCTATTGAAAGGTTTATGTGATTTTTGTCACTGGCTCTGTTGATGTGGTGTACTACATCTATGGATTTCTGTATGTTGAACCATCAGTGCATTGCTGGGATGAATCCCGCTTGATTGTGATGTATAATCTTCTTGATAATTTACTGCATTCTGTTTGCTAGTATTTTATTCAATGATGTTGAACATTTTTGGGCATATTTATTTGTCATTTGTATCTCTCCATTTGTAAAGTGTATATTCATCTGAGATGCCCATTTCTGGATTGGATCTTTGAATTTTGGAGGCTGAATTTTGAGAATTATGGATCCTTTTGTCTGAGGGACAGTCCACAATATTTTTCCCAATTTGTGAATTTTCTCTTTACTTTTGGTTATTTCTTTTGATGCACACAAACTTTTCAAAAAGATGAGATCTCAATTGTTGAATCTTTGAAGTATTTCCTGTATGTCTTGATTTTGTTCATAAGTTACCTCCTGGCATGGTCTTAAAAGATCTACTACTACTTCCTTCTCCAGAAGATTTAGTGTTTCAATTTCAATATTTCAATCTTTTATACATTTTGACTGTAGTTTTGTATATGGTGATAGGCATGGGTCTAATTTATGTTTGCAGTTGTGTTTGCATCTTCTAAGTTGTTCCAATGATCCTCAGGTCTGTTATTTTGCCAGTACCATGTTGATTTTATCACAGTATGTTTTCAGCATAATTTCAAGTCAGAGATTGTGATGTCTCCTGCTTTTTCTTTGTTGCCAAGGATTGTTTTTTTTTTCTTTTTATTATTATTATTACAATTAATTTTATTGAGAAAAAGTGAGCAATGAGACAATTTTAAAACTAATTATACTAACTGTTTTGTATACAAAGATACAAAGTGGTCCTTCCTTTGTATCCCCTTTTTTGTTTAGTTTTGTGAGATATGGGTATTCCATTGCCATTTAAATACTGTAGGTGCATAAATTCAGCAAAATAGTCTAATATAGTCCACTATTACATAACAGTAGTACCACCCTGAATGCACCCAATCTCATCTTATCTTGGAAGCTAAGCAGAGTCCGACCTATCTTGGAAGCTAAGCAGAGTCCGACCTGGTTAGTATTTGGATGGGAGGATTGCTTTTTGTTCTTGTTACTTTCCCCACAGATCGCTTTTGTTCTTCTATGTCTCTTCTGGTTCCAGATAAATCTTACAATTATTTTTTCCTAGATGTGTCAGGCATGCTAATGGTACTTTATTTGCGATTGTACCAAATCTATTTAACAGTTTTGAGGGTATGACCTTTTTCACAATGTTGGTTCTTCCTATCCAGGACCAAAGAATATATTTTCATTTTCTGAAATCTTTGATCTCTGTTTTCATAGTACTGTAATGATCACGTATAAATCTTTTACTTCGACTCGGAGGTTGATTCCTAAGTATTTCATGGTTTTATGTGTTATTGTGAAAGGTGTGGTTTGCATAATTTCTCTCTCAGTGCATTCATTGTGTTTATGGAAATGCTTCTGATTTTTGAGCATTAACATATCTTGCTAAGCTACTGAATTTGTTTATTAAATCTACAAGTCTCATGGTGGAGATTTTGGGGTCTTCTATATACAGTAAAATGTCATCTGTAAACAATAATAATTTTATTTCTTCCTTTCCATTCATTGTTCCTTTTATTTCTTTTTGTTGTCTAAATTCTCTGGCTTTTGCCTGGCAAGTGCAAGGGCCTGAGCTCAATCATCAGTTCCATAAAAAAGAAATGCTTTGGCTAATGTTTCCAAACTATATTGAACAAGTGTGATAGCGCACATCATTGCCTTGTTTTTGATTTTAAAGAGAAGGCTATCTATTTTTCTCCATGTACTATGATTATGATGTTGGACTGTTGTTTGTCATAGAAGGCTTTCATCAGGTTAAGCTAAAGATCACCTATTCCGATTTTCTGTAGATTTTTTTTTTTAATCATGAATGGGTGTTGGACTTTGTCAAAAGATTTCTCTGGGTCTATTGAAAGGTTTATGTGATTTTTGTCACTGGCTCTGTTGATGTGGTGTACTACATTTATGGATTTCTGTATATTAAACCATCAGTGTATTGCTGGGATGAATCCCACTTGATTGTGATGTATAATCTTCTTGATAATTTACTGCATTCTGTTTGCTAGTATTTTATTCAGGACTTTTGTACCTATGCTCACTGGGAGATTGGCCTATAGATCTCTTTTTTGACTGGGTCCTCTTCTGATTTTGTCTAACAGAATACTACTTGCCCCCAGGAATCAATTTGAGAGAATTGCTTCCTTTTCAATTTCATTGAAGAGTTTGAGGATAGTTGACATTATGTCTTCTCCAAATTTCTTGTAGAAGTCAGTGGTGGATCCATCCGGATCTGGGCTTTTATTTATTGACAGTATTTTTTATTATATTTTTATTTTCATTGACTGATATTTGGTTATTCAGAATTTTTATATCTTTTCAGCTTTGGTAGTTCCTTTGTATCTATGAATTTGTCCATTTCTCCAGTGTTTTCCATCCTGTGAGAGTAAAACTTTCAGAAATAGATATTGATCTTCTGAATTTCTATAGGGTTTGTAGTGATTTCATCCTTCATTCCATATTGCTTGAATTTGATTTTTTTCTTTCCTTTTTTGGGATAAGGTTGGCTAATGACTTATCAATTTTATTTATTCTTTTGAAGAACAAACACTTCAACTCATTAATTGTTTGTATTGTATCTTTGGCTCCATTGCATGTATTTCTGCCCTCTTTATACTTTCCAGGCTCATCTGGGATTGGGTTTCAGTTCCTCTTCTTCTTCTAGGACAATGAGGTGCAGCATAAGATTTTTTTTATTTGGAGGACCAGCCAGTTAGCTAAGTGGATTGAAGTGCTTGAAAGCAGGTGCAAGGCCAGGGGTGCAATGCCCAGGCCTGCCTTGCTGGCTCCACCCCAGGGTGTGCTGAGGTAACAATTGAGACTGAGCATGGTGGAATGGGCCTGTAATTCCAGCACTTGGAAGGCTGTAAACAGGAGAATCACTATGAGTCCTCTCTAGTAGTGAGACCCTTAGCGCCCTGTAGGCCCTTCCCTAAAACAGAGAAAAAAAAAAAATTTTTTTTTAATTTGGGTTTCTTCTGTTTTCCTGATGTGAGAACTTTCCACTGTAAATTTCCCTCTTAAGACATCTTTCCTTGCATCCCATAGGTTTCAGTAAGTTGTGCCTGCATTCTTATTTGATTGTAAATATTGTTTAATTTCACCTATGACTATTATGGCTCACATCTAGTTGTCTCTCCAAAGCCTCACACAATCATTGGTAAGGCTTCTAGAGTTGTGATTAATTCATGATCAAATGCTGGGATTATAGGTGTGCGTGTTATTCATTCCCTTTTTGGGTAATCTAAATAAAACATAAGGAAAGGATAGAGGCTTGCTAGACATCGCAGCCACTTCTCTTCCCTTTGTCATTTGCTGTTTTCTGCCATCATGAATTTCTGTCCTCTGCCTTGTGCCATCTGCCTGGAACCAGCTGGCTATGGACTGAAACCTCCACTAGCTGTGAGCTAAATAACGTTTCCTTCATGAATTTTGGGTGTCAGGTATTTTGTCCCAGAAATGAGAGGAAAATAACTGAGACAGTTAACTGTTGATTATTCAGAATGGGAGTTTAGTTTCTATGTTTTTATGGAGATTTTGCTGATTCTCTTCTCAATAATTTCAAATTTCATTGTACTGTGATCAAATAATATGCATGGGATAATCTGATTTCTTCGCATTTAGCTAAGCATGCTCTATGTGCTAGTACATGGTCCATGTCCTGTGTCCAGGTAAGAAGAATGTGTATTCTGATGCTGTTGGGCTGAAGATTCTGTAAAGGTCTATTAAATCCATCTCTTCACGATTGCTTTAATTCTGTTTCACAGTATATTTTTTGCATAGTTGATCAATCTTTTGTGTTAATTGGGTGTTAAAGTTCTCCAGTACAGTTACGTTATTATTCTTTTTTATGTGTATTATAATTTATCTTAGTAGTTGAGTGCTCCAGTGTTGGGTAATACATATTTATAATTGTTATCTGTTAATAATTGTTATTTATAATTGTTATCTGATTCTCTTGCATTTTTCCCCTGACAAGTATGTTGTCTCCTTCTGTTTATCTCCGTTAATCACATTTGGGTTGAATTTGACATAGTCAGTGACCAGAATAGTTACCCCAGACTTTTTCTGGTTCTTGTTGTGTGGAGTACTGCTTTCCATCCTTTGACATTCAGTCTACTGATTTCTTATTGATTTAAATGTTTTTCTTGTAGGCAGTGTACTGCTGGATTTAATTTCTTGACCCACTCCAACGTGTGCTTCTTTAATTGATGAAATGAGGCCATTTCCATTGGTGATTGTAACTGATATGTAATGGCTCATCTTTATCATGTTGTTTTCCAGTTGTCTGATTCCCTGTCTTTCCTCTATGCTTAATTGCTTGCTCTGGGCTTCGTGGTTCTCTTCTGTTATTGTTCTTGAAGTTGTTCTTGTCTGTCTGTCTTTCTAAAATATCTGTCAGTACTCTTTTTAGGGTATATTTGATTTTCGTGAATTTCTTCAGTTGTTCTTTGTCATGCAAGTATCTTATCTATACATTAAATTGATAGACAGTTTTTCAGTGTACATCTATTTGGGTTGGGAATTGTTTTCTTTTAGGACATGAAATATTTCACTCCAAACTTTTCTTGATTTGATGGTGAGTGTTGAAAAATCTGCTGTGATTCTGATGGTCTTTCCACTATAGGTAAGCTATTTCTTAGCTCTAACAGATTTTAATATTTTATTATTTCACCCAATTTCTGGGATCTTGATTACTATGTCATCTGGATGAAAATCTATTTTGATAATGGCTAGCTGGAGTTCTATATGCCTTACTTCCCTTTTCCGAACCTTAGCACATCTATCTTTTTTAAGCCCAGCAAATATCTTCTTAAACCATGTTGAGTTTAGCTCATTTTATTAAGGTTGCAACATATTTTACAGTCTCTAGCTGTTCACTGTATTTTCTATTTTATTAATTCCTTTCAATAATCTTTGACCCTTAATGCAAATTTATATGTGAAGTAAATTAATAAATGGATGTATGTTAGATAAAATAATTGAAGATATTCTGTATAAAATCAAATTCATAAAAGATGTGGGATGAACATTTGAAACTCCATGATCTGTATTTCTCATGTTTATATAAAGCAAGATTTGAAGAGATTAATTAGTTTTTAAGAGACTGGTCCTAATAATTCTACCTCTTAGGTGCAAGATACTGCACTGTTTAACACCATTTTCTGCTTTGCATGCAATCTAAGGGTGTTATTCAGTAAAGTAAAGCATTAAATGATGGTGGTATCAATGCCAAAAAATGCACTACTTGTAGCAAAGAAAAAGTATGTGAGTACAAAATGCAAGGCATATTATAATGGAATTGTGTCAGTTTACCAGAACTGAAGCAGAGGAATTCATTGTTGGTAATATTTAATGTTGTGACCAAATGGCTTCAGCAGCAGCTTACCTGTGAAGAGTGAGGTCAGGACTGAGGCACCCGGGCACATAATCTCTTATTATCCCTCGTGCACAGAGATGTGGTTTCAACTGTTCTATGCAAGATCCTCCTTGGTGACCACTTATATCAACAGTGTCCCTGTTGCAATGCTAATGGCAGGGGAACACAGGGATGTTTTCTAAAGGCTAACTGGCATATACTATTGGACTCAGCAAGGAAGTCATTTCTGTTTTCATATATGCTCTCGATCAACTCATCAAAACAGAAAACTTCATGTAGAACACGTTTCTGATCTTTATGAAAACACAGACATTTACCTTCTGTTTGGTGCAGTTGAACTCTAACCTTAGGAACAACAGTTTGAAGTCAGTCAGGGGAAAAATGAGAGAGAAACCTTTCCTTTCTCAGTCATCGATGACAAAGGAGTCCAGGCAGTTCATTCAGTTCTGTCAAAATGATCACTGAACTACGAGTTTGTGCAGACCTTGCCTGGAGACCTGAGGTTCAGTCATCCATTCATTCCTGCCCTCTTAGCTGGGCGTTTGAGCTTATTGCTTTGGCTTTTTCGTTTCAGTATTCTTTTTATTTACCTCAACATTATGAAAGCTTAATATAAATAAAAGAACAACAAATTGTTACTAATTATTTAATCCAAATCCAATGAATAATATTGTTATGCCCATCTTAGTTTTGATCGCAGTTTGCAACTATTTCTGGCAACTACTAGCAATATTTAGGTCGTGCATGTTAGCATTTATGGTAATGGTTCAGAAATGGTTTTACTCAGTTCAGATTGGTTCAAACGTGAACATATTTGATAAAATAAAGGTTGTTTATGAAGTATTCATATCACATTGAAAACGTAATACCTTTCAAGAAAGACCTGATAGAATCCAGTGGAAGGCGTGACACAGAATAATGTGTTGTTAAGTTTTAATGCTGGAGTTGACTTTTCACATTCTGTAAAGAATCTTTTTCAGGGTGTGTTATGTCCATACTCTTACTAAACCACTTGTTTTAGAGACGTGTTGTAGAAATACATGAAGATGCATAGTACATTGCTAATTCTATTAAATTGGTATTCTATATACATCATATGTGCATATATAAGAGATCAATCTAAAAACAACACATAAAAATTCAATACCATTGATTATAACTATACAAATCTATGGTGATGATAACACACATAACAGCTAGTGCTTTATACTTACTAACCAAATTGCTCCTCAAAAGTACAAGTAACTGATATTGTTACTGTTCTTACAATGCAGATGGAAATATAGAAATGAAAGAAATTAGGTAGCAATTTGGGAACCTCAAAATCTATTTATTTATCCTGACATGTGTTGAAATATTATAGATATATGTATACATATACATATGTATGATATTATATACATATTATAATATATATGTATATATATGATATTTTGGTTTTGATCGTATTGTAGATTGTCAGACTTACAGATTAGAAAGTAAAACCTGTATTGTTTACCATCTAATATCAAAAGGCAAATCTTCCCAAAGCATTTCAAATGGAAAGGACATTACTTCTTTGGATTTTTTTTTTTTTTTTTTTTTTTTTTTTGTGGAACCGGGGATTGAACTCAACTTCTTTGGATTTTGTAACAAATTATCACAAGCCTTTTGGCTTAAAACAACAATAAGAAGCAGCCATGGCTGTATTCCCCTTTAATCTCAGCACTCTGGGAAGTCAAGGCAGGAGGATCACAGTTCAAAAAATGTGGGAAGCAATACCCAGTCTCAAAATCCAAAACTAAATATTATAAAGAATTGGGGATATAGCTCACACCCAAGTACCAAAGAAAGAAAAAGAAAAAGAACATCAAAACACCTCCCACCTTACCCCAGTAGGATTTTATGTTTAAGTACTTACAGCTACAAAACCTTTCTTCCAAAAAGGGTCATATTCAAAAGTTCTAGAGGAACACAAATTTTGGCCTGCATTGTTCCATCCAGCAGTGGGACAGGATGTAAGCATAGAAGAGACTAGAAGATAACTGTTCATCCCAAATTTGAACTACTGCTGATTAGCCCTTAAGCTGCCAGAATATATCCTCACTCCGAAGCTGGAGTAGTATTTTCAGATACCAGCTATGATGATAGGTTCTTTACAGTGAGCCATTTCTCTTTGATTTCATCCATGATCTCTTTTGGCTATAATGTCTCTGTCCGCACCACCACATGTGAGTACAAAAATGTCTTCATTTATATAACTATATGTTTCAAAACAATGTTTCTCACAGTGACACTATTCTGAAGCAAAATAAGTGGACCCAACTTCTGGAAGTAAATACTGTGTCAGTGGTGGGCCATTAAGAAAACAGAATATATTAGTTGTAGTTCACATCAAGAAGAATTTGTCACAGGTCATTTTTGCAAAAGTGTTGGGAGAGCTTAAAGAGGACAGAGGAATAGTGGTCGTAACTACAGATAAGAAACCGCAGGAAGCAGCTACTCCCACTTCCAGACTAGAAAGCAGACACTCTGGGAGTCAGAGCACATGCACCCACTTCCCACTGACGCTGCTGTGGCCACCTTGGCCACTGTTCCTGAATGGTGACGTGTAATCTGTCCTCATTCCTGGCGTGCTACTGAGGGTAATAGTGATGCTGCTGTGTCTATTGCTTATGTAGAATCTTGGAAAAATAAGCCACCAGTTACACAGAACATAGTCTTTGGATGTGGAATGTCTTTGCTTCTGAATTTCTATAGGTAATCCTTTTCTAATTTGGCTATGTTTTATTGGAGCATGCATTGTATGAATGAGTTAGTTATGAACCGCCAACCCTGCAATTTGAAGGCTGAGCCCAATATTTGAAGAGCACTGTGTTTATCTAATAACATTCTTTGCACAGATTTTTTTTTACTCTTTGCTCTACAGATATGTTCACTTTTATATTATTTACATTAATTTGTGGATTTATGTCACATTGATTTGTTTTTAATTTAAATTCTATCACTTAGAAAACCATGGCTTTTCTTTTAGATTTAAAACTGACAATCTAAGAGAAATCATCGGTCTTTCCATATGAAGAGATAGCAAACAGTTTTGGGCTTGCCAACCACCATGTCTCTATGGGAATCATTCACCTCTGATGTTGTATCTAGAGAGCAGCCACAGACAGTGTTTAACAAATGAACGTGACACAGGTAAAAAATAAAGAAAAAGCTTTGCTTCCAACACAGACTACACTGGGCTTTGGTTCATGGGCCATCATTTGCCTACCCCTGCTCTACCACAAATAACTCAACAGCAGTCTTCATGATTTCCACTCTGTGCCTAATAAATGTATACAAGATACAGAAAAAGACAAGATTTTAGTTTTTTTGTTTTGTTTTGTTTTGAGATTGAGTGTCCTTGTTGCTCCAGATGGCCTTAAATTCATGATCCTCCTGCATCAGCCTCCTAGTGTATGCTGTATGAATGGAACACCATACTCAGATAGACCAATGAGATTTTAAGGTGGAGTCTTTAATTTGAAGGTATATTCATTGGATTATGAACATTACCCTGCAACTTGGATTAAGCAAAAATGCTACTGCACTATTGTACTGTAATACATTATTTGCATAACTTAATTAATCTCTCAATGAGCCATGTAATAGATGTCATTATCTCTGCATCACATATAAAGAGACTGTACAGAAATTGCAGTCTTAGGTAAGTACAGAACTTACCTAAGTTCATTCAGAAACTAAGTGATGGAATTCAGACCTATGCATGGATCTGAATCTATACATATTATTGCTACAATGTATCTTCTAATACATGTATTCCTATAATTTTTCCTGACTTCTTTCTGTAACCACCAGAATATTTAAATCAAAATCCAAATAAGATATAATATTTATACTTTATGGATACATAATAAACATCAAATCCATTAGGTAGCTGGGCCAGAGACAGATAAAAATTTAACTCTTTCTTTGAATCAATGTGCACGAACAGAGGATACTTAGAAGACACCAAAAATTCTAATTACTTAGAAAATAGTGAGAGTTAAAGTTTGATGTTGGATCAGTCAAATAGGTCAGCAGATTAAAGCACCTGCAAGCAGGTGGAGGGGTCAGGGGTAGTGTCTTTGGACCTGTCATGCCAGCCCTACCCCAGGAGACTGGGAGTGGTGGCACACCCCTGTAATCCCAGCCCTAGGGAGGTTGTAAACAGGTGGATCACTACAAATCTTATCTAGTAGTGAGACACTGAGCACTCTGTAGACCCTTCCCTAAAATACAAAAAAAAGTTTGATGTTTAAGGTAGGAGCCTGATCTGAATGCCACCTGCTTTTTTATCTGGTGCCCTAACAATCTTCAAAGCCTTTCTAGACTTTATTACCTTGAAGACTGTACTCTTTTCCTGAACTTCAGGCTCTGATTATTTCCTTTGTTGAAACCTCCTTTTTTTTCTATAACTCAGAATCCTTTGAGTATCCAAATGTCTACACATTTGCCCTTATCTTGTGAATAGATTTGCCCCATTTGTGGTCTTAGGGAACATAATTTTAATCACCTTGGCTCCAAAAAATCCTTTAACTTATTTCCCTTGTCCTACCACATGGAGCCACAAACAATACTCTTGCATTCTGTTTTCCATCTACCAGTCCTTTTTTTAAGGCCTGGCAGCTAGGTTTCAAATCAGTATATTTTTTCTCTGAGATAACATTTTCATTCCTGCATAATCTCTTTACTCAAGAATTGTTTTACCTACTTTCTAGATATGCTATTCTCTGGTTATCTATGAAAATACCTGACATTAATTTGGATAATTCTTTATCAGATTTCTAGTAATATTTAATGAGTAAAGAAAATCTCTATTCCTGCTCCTCCCACTTTCCCTTCCCTTTGTTTCTCTCTCACCTTCTTCTTCCTCTTCTTGTTCTTATTCTTGTTGTTGATTTTGGTGTTGTTGTTGTTCTTCTTCCTATTTTTTTTTTAGTCTTTTATTCTGTTGTACTGATTTATTTGGCCGGATCTAGGCCCATGTAAATTTAAGAAATTGCTATGGTTAATATGTCTTGCAGTGAGTTGAGAATAGTCTCCTGGAGCTAGTCTCCTACATCATCTAATTTATAATTCAGGAAAAACTGAGAGTCTTCTACTCAAGAAAGCAATTATCTTTCCAGTTGTTCTAGCTTTCTTCCTTCTGTAATTCCAAAACCTAACTTGTATTTAGTATACTTCAGGTGTTCCAATTTGAACTGGGAGCTCCAAATACATGTGTATAATGTAATGGGAAAAATATATATATAGAGAGAGAGAGAGAGATTCTTTCCTTTAATTATTTTTTCTTAGTATTTTTTGGGCAGGGTGCAGAGAAGTTTGGATCCTTGGCGTGATAAAGGCTGAGCACATGCTGTAACACTGATCTAATACCCTCTACTCTTGGGCAGGATTTTTATAAGAATTGGATAAATCCAGAGGGCTCTGGATTGCTGGTTCTCTGTGGTAATTTATGTGGCCCAAAATCCAGATTTACTTCACTTGATGAACATAATTCCACAATTCTGGCCACAAGCTGAACTGGACAAGAGCCTAATCCAATTTGCCCATAAGGGGAAATCACTGAACATAACCACTGAATTTTGAAAAGAAACAATGTCAGTCTACTAAGTAATATACTTACAGAAATATTTGTGAGTGTTTCCACAAATGAATAATGGATTCATGAATTAGTATAACTGTAAAAGGTTTGTTGGATTTTTATATGTTATAAAAATGCTTGAATATTTAAAAATAATCCAATATTCGCTTCTTTGTTTTAAACATGTCCTACAAAAGTACACGCTTTGCAAACTTGTTCCTCACCATAGTTGGGTTAGGAGGCGCAACATCTGAAGTGGGACTGGTTGCTCATTCCACAAGTGAGCCTATTATAAAAGTGAGCTCTTTCTGCTGAGCTTGCAGTCTCTCATGATGCTATCTGTCACCTGTAGAAAGAAGACCTGCACCCGATGCCCCCACTTGCTCTAGACTTCCCAAACTCCAGAGCTGTGAGTGAACTCAACTGCTATTCCTTATGGTAGCCAGTGTGTGGTTTCCCACGACAGCCACAGAGAATGGAGCATTTAAAGTACAAATTATATATATATGTGCATTAGGCTACTGACCATCATAGCTTCTGTGTTGTGAAAATTGTCCACTGTTGTTTCAAGATAGGGCCTTAAATCAAAAATCGCAGTATCCAAGGGAAAAATGACCCTATGGTTTCTTAAAGTAAGCAAGTTCCCTGCTGATCACAATCATCCAACCATTGTTGAACCTAATTTCTTAGTCATGTATGAAGAAAAATATTCTATTTCTGACCACACTCCATGATTCCTTAGGCATTGTTCTATCACTTCCAAGGCCATTACTTTTCTGTACCCTCCCATAGCCTTCAACCAGAGAGATGAAAAGGTGAATAGTTTTTACTTTACATGGTTTCTTAATGAGCATCTTGTAAAATTGAAAGCAATCGTGCAACCGATGAGTACATCTAATGTAAGGATCTTCTATCCAATTCTGTGACTGTCCCATTAAGGTATTCTTAAAAAAGAGACTCATAACCAAAACTTGTTGCATTCTCTTCTATCTCAATTTGTTTGTGATATTTCCCAACTTCTTTTACTTGATTCAAGTATTTCTTTATATTTTTTGCTCTATCTATGTAGCAAGTAATTTTTTCTCTGAGATAACATCTTTTAGCATGTTCTTGGGTGCCTTTCTGAACCTGCAGGAGCAGATCACTCCCCTTTTGGTAACACCGTAGGGCCTGCTGGTATGGGACTCAGAGTCTAGAAACACCCAGTTCAGCACAGTGATTGCAGCTCTGAACTCAGGATCCTGCGCACCCTGGGACTTAGCCGTGTTTCCGACAACAATCTCTGCCCCTCAGCCTGGGCTAAAACCATCCTATTTTTCATTTACTTTTTTCTTGTAGTTTGTGGAGTCCATTTTTCTAAGTCTATTATTTATATGGTTATTTAATCTTTTCAACAATTACATGAAATATGGTTTTATGGATTCCGTGGACCTGGTAGTATTCTAGCAGTTCATGTATGTTAAAGAGAGGTAAAATCTTCTTAAAGTTGAAAAGGTGGCCCTGAGAATTAAGTTTATAAATGCAAACCAACAGGAAAAATGCATTAAACTTTTCAATACAAATTTTACATGACAGGGAACCTTTATAAATATTGATAATGAAGAACAAAATATACAGCTCAAATTGCATACTCACATATCAAGTTGGACAAAGTAGTGTATTATAAAATATGGCAAGGGAAGCAGGTTTGGGCTATTGTTATTAACTAGGTGGTAGAATGCCTAGGAAGACATGGGTTAATATATTTTTATGCGGAGTTCCTTTAGTTATACCAGCTTTAATGATAATAACAATATTCCTTTATTTATAAGGATATCTTTTTCATGATGATTCCATCTCTTGCTTTTAATAAACGGAATGTAAAATTTTGTACCTGCTGTTTTATGAGCAACATTGACTGAAACTTGTCAATATGTCAGAGTGGTAGAGTTGTAATAGAATGTTCTGAATTCCTTCACCTGATTGCCAAAAGTATAACAGGGGCCAGGGAGATGGCTCAGTGGAATAAGTGCTTCCCTGGCAAGTGCAAAGGCCGGAGTTCAATCCCTGGTTCTGAAAAAAAGAAAGTATAACAGATATACTGACAGTACCTTTCTATAATGCAGGTTCCACATCTCTCCTTCTACTCATAAATTTAGCTTTGTGCTGTAGGCCACACACAGTGAATGGATCTACTATTCACTAACACAAACCTCATCTGCAGAAGCCATCTTGTGGGCATTTTGCTACTCTGGCTGTTGTTCTTGATTTCTTATGAAATTTTCAGTCAAATGTAAACATTTTCATACTCTTCACAAAGGCTGTGGCTTATAGATACACTAAGAATTCAAGTCCTAAAAGATTTCAGAAATGATTTCAAAGTTTATGTGTTTCAGTGTCAAATAAAAGAAAGCCCATCCTGTACCTACATGGCAGAGCAGGATGCTACATGATTGAAAGGCACCATTTGCTTTCCATATAAAAGGCTCCTTCATTTTCTGCTTTCCTAAGATGTAGTTGGGAATAAAACAACCTATGCTGCTAGTCTCAGGAGCTAATGTTATTTTCTTCTTGTGAATTATTTCAGTTGTCCTACTAGTAGGTTCTCAAGGTGTAAAATGATGACAGAAAAGTCTTTCATCTGAATTTCAGTGCAGAGTGATCACAACAGGAAAATTTTAAAAATGCAATGATGGAATTGATAAGCTAAAGACAGTGAGACAAAAGGAAGTATTTGAACAAATGCAGATACTTGAATTTAAATTGCAATATTGAAAGAAGTAGTTCTGACTGATTATATATAACTTGTAACATTGTCTCTAGTTAAACATAAAATAGCCAGGAAGCACTGGGGAGGAGAGCCATATGTCCTTAACAGTAAGTGTGTGTTTGGTCCTATTTAAGATGAATTTATGAATAGAGTCATATCAGGATCTTAGTACACGGAACATTTAGACAAAATATAGCACAGGAAAAAATCAATTACCTCATAATCAGAAAGTTGGCCTTTGAGTGCAATATCCCCTATCATCTTAAACAAGTTCTTTAAGTCTTGTGGGACCTTTGCCTAAGAGAATGTTACTACTGAGTGGGAGAGGAGATGGGGAGTCTAATCCACATATTTTCATCTGTTCTTTAATAAAACATCTGTGGATTAAATAATAGGAATTCCTACTGGAATGCTCCGATTTTGGCATTTTTGGAACATTAATTCAAAACAAGTTCCTCACAAGGATTTGAGGAGACTTGGAATCAGTTAATAGCATGGTAGAATGATTCATTCAACATTCATGATACAGGTAACATAAAGGACAAACATTCTTCTAATTATAACATGTCATTCCCTAATTTACAGATTTACAACCCTAGTTTATTTCAAACCAATTCTCCCCATTGAATTTCTATTTTAAAAGACTGACTATTTCAGTTAAGAAAATTTTCCAAAGCGTGTGGTGGCATTTAATTTTGGCTCTGCATGTTTTCCCTGGATGCCAACCAACTATTTGCATTTGAAACAGATTTATTGATTTTGAAAGTTCATAATATACTGTCAAAAGAGGCATGATGCTGGATCCCACTTGCATACATCATAAAGAAGTCCTGCAAAATGAAATGCATTGACCTTCTGTGGGGAAAAAGGTCCTACGTATCATCTATATGTTGGAGAACTGGCATTGCATCTTTTTGGTCTTCCAGAGAAAAGATGGCACAGTGGAATCATGGGTACCCAAAATGCATAAAGAAGAACATGTATGAAAGAGAAGTATAGTGGTGCCTTGTTATTCATAGTTATTGGATAGCAAGAGGCATGAAGATTAGCAATACTAGAAAAATTATTTTGTTGATTACAAGGCATACAGCTCTGAGAATTTCTACCTTTTATGTCAAGTATCAAACAAATGAGGAACACCAGGACAATTTTATGTCAAAATGCTCCCAGGATCAAGGTATGAGAGAAGAGCAGGTAGCAGTCTTAAGAAAGGAGATTCTATGTAAGATGGACACTTTCAAAAGAAGAAGTAATGGGGAGGAAGAAGTACTGGGTGCAGGAGTTTCAGTAAGCAGAATAGCTCTGAGAAGATCCCAGCCAGAGAAGCTGGAGCCCCTTAGAAGCATCCAACACAGAACCCATGTAGGCAGGAGAGGGCTATGGATGCTTAGCCAATCCCAGGGCTGTTCCAAGGAGACTGCTCAGTAGAATAAGTGCTTAGTGGCAAGCACAAGGGTCTGAGTTCAATCCTCTGTTCTGCCAATAAATAAATAAATAAATAAATAAATAAATAAATAAATAAATAAATAAAAAACAATCCCAGGGCTGAGGCAACGCAGCTGTTGCAATTCACTACTCCATTCCTGCAGGGTCTCTACTGAGTGGAGCCCTGAGAGCTGAACCTCTCTTGCAGCAAAGGGTATACAATAATTCTAGCTCATAGAGAGAGTGCTTTGTAGTAATGCTTCTAAAACAATGATTTTTATCAAGCATAGAAAGTGGTCCAAAATTCAGGTGCCCAATATTAATGTTCAAGCAGTGTCCACCAGACAACTCAAAACATAAAACTGAAATAAGATTCAAAGAGGTCAGACTAAAGTAAAATTAAATGATTAAGTACTGAGTAAAAAATAAAAGCACAAACCATCTTTGCATCTTCCAGTGTTCAGTAAAGACCTTATTATATTATAGTCATGCCATACATTTTTGTAGAAGCAAAAGGCAGATAACAATTCCTGCTTCATTTTTGAAGCTTCAATCTTTTAAAAATATCATTTTTTGTGACACTAATAAGGAAGCACTCTTTTCTTTATTTAAACAGTTACCAACCTCACTTCAACAAAGGTATTGACAAACACATTTACACCAAAAGCAGGTCCACATATTCCCGATGTGATTTAAGTGCACAATTTGAGAATGTTAATGCAAAATAGGCTACAGATTATGTTGTAATCATCATTATTATAGATAAGTCTTCATTCTTGCTCCATAGCAAAGGCTGCTGTAGTAGAGATCTGTTCCATCAGATGCTCCAAACACAGATACTAAAGATAGTATCAGGCTGAGAAGGGAATTAAATGAAATCAAATGAGATAATTGTTTATCATCTACCAGGTATTGTAACTGTAGCTCAGAGATGCAAGTCAATTTCAATTCCTTTTGCTTCTTCCCAATCTTTATTCAAAGAAAAAGGTTTTCACATAATTTCACCTAAAGGGCTGCTCTTACACTTTACTATATCAGAAAATGAGATCCTTCTTTGTTCTGATTGAAGAATACACGTATCTCAAGAAGAGCTGCTGGAGAAGTCTTCTAAAATGGATGAAGATGTCTAATATGCCAGCAGGGAATTCAGAATAGATTACAGTCCTATTCCAAATAGGCATCTAGACATTATATTTGTTATTTGATTTTTTCAAAGAGAGGACTAAGTTTGTTGTGATTTCTAACTTATTTGAATTCTTTAAACAAAGAAGAAACAGAATATCTTCAGTGTCAACCTCCACATCATAAAAACAAAGCTGAAATAAAATGAGAGACAGGAACAGCATGAAAACCATGTAAATAAATTGTAATACTAATATATATTCTGTTAATGAAATATTCCACTTAATTCTGGTAATTGAGCTTGAATGACAGCATATTATTAATTTTCTTCAGGATAAGAGATTTCCCCTACATTCATCTAACTTTTGCACTGGCCCAATTCACCAATTGCCTTTCCATAAAGCTCAATTAAAATAGCAAAGATTTTCTATATGCTTAGAATTGGTTTCATTTATTACATACACATATGCAATGATGTACTTAGCTACTACTTGTTCTTGCGCCAATCTTTTCTCATTGGCTTATTGCATTCTTTTCACAGTACAGAAACATGCCAACCATTTCCTTTTCTTCTTCACAAAGTAATTTCTCTTTTGAATCCCTCTTGAAGGATCCTGGAATCTTTCTTCTTCACATTTTAAATACATTTTTAAAAATGAAACACAGGGGTGATGAGTGCAGCCCATTGACATGGTGCTTGCTTAGCCATATTCAGGCCTGGGTTCCATATCCAAAACAATAAGAAAACAACAGAAGTGAAAATGTCCCATTTCATTATAATGTCATCTGCATGAAAATAGCCATTCTTTCCTCTACTTAATAATATCCCTAAATGAACATGAATTTCTCATTGTAATTTTAAACACTATCCTTAGGTGCAATTATATATTTCTTCTCCAAGCAGTAAGCTGCTCATCAACACAGTTCTTTTAGACTCATTCTCTAGTTTCATTTCAATGTCTCATGCTACTGATGCCCCTTTTTCAACAAGTGATGGTGGCTTCAGGGACCCCGTGCTGATTATGCAGATCTCTGGTTGTTCATTTGTTTGTTTGCCTGTTTAAATAACATATTTATACCCATCTCAGTGCTTTCTGAATATTTTCTGCTTTAAACAGCATATTGCATTTAATTAAAAGTCGAGCTACTGCATGTACTCACGCACCTCACTGCATTATGTTTTTTCTTGCTAACAATATACTACAAAAGATTCAGGCTGAAAACTTGGATCCAAACCATACCTTGCTCATAATCCATATACAGGAAGCAGGGACAGTCCTGTAGAGAAAATGTACTTTACACAGAAGTACGCTTACTTCTTCATCCCTGATTCAGTGGGTAAGATAAAATGTTCAGTATTTCCTTCCTTTTTAATAACTTCATTCAAATAATGAATTTATTAGTAATTTAGACACTAGAGAACAATTAAGAAGACCAGTATAAAACTTCTCTTATGAAGAGAGGATTCATCAAAGCATACATGATCACTAGAAACTCCTGTACAATGACTTAATATAACATTGTTCTCCTTTTTAAAAATAATATTTTTTCATCTCTGACACTTGCAACTAATACACATCCCTATTGTTTTTTAAGAGTATTTAAAATGATTCTCTTTTCTCCTAATTAAAAAAAAAAACTTCAAACTGTTCATTGCTGTATTTGATTATAGGCCCATCAATTTAGCACTATGGGGATCATCAAATTTTCACAATGGTCTTGTGTTCTAAACGCATAACAGGAGAAAAAGAGAATGTGCAGTGTGGTGTCTGAAAATGCAAACACAAATTAAACTTCTTTAATTTGTGTACAGGATAGATAAATAATGATTTGCATTAATGAGCGATCTCATAGGGCTTTGTTCATATTTTAATAGTGCGCTACTCTTTGCAGTCTGCGTAATTAAGTCTTATGACATACCAGCATCCATAAATCCTGCTGAGATGTTTAAGTTGAGAACAACCTCTTGATGTACAATCAAAATAACAAAAATAAAAAAGGACACTTCTCTGGTTCTTAACAAGCTGTTTTGCTTTTACCTCTGAAACACAATTGAATGTGGCCCACTCCAACTGTTTAGTCTCATTGTTAACTAGAAGTTCCTTTTGAAATTCATTGCCTTCAATTACATTTATTAAAAGAATTTTAATTGCGTAGCTGTAAAGAGTAAAGATGCTCTAGGCTCCATTTGTTTATCATGGAGGGGCCTAAAAATGAGGACAGAGCTTCCCAGCTCATGCAGGGGTTGCAGAGAGAGGGAGATGACTTTTAATTCGACAAGTTCAGAGAGATTTCTTAGTTTGACGCGCTTGGCAGGGGGTCTTTGAGCGCCTGGCAATGCTTCAGCATTCTGAGCTTTGAAAGTCTTTCCCTGCAGCAGAAATTGTATCAAAAGCCAATGATAATATTCCCTGCAAGGTAAAGCACCCTATTGAAGATTTCGAGAGCTGTTTATTTATTCATCACAGTTTTTCTTTTAGGACATATCAGGCATCTAGGTAATAATTCACATAGATGATAGAAAATGCAAAAAAAAAAAATCCTCCTCATTAATCTTTCATCTTTTCCTCGTTCTGCTCCTCTATAGGCCACATGTAGGTATAAAATGTTCTTTTTGCTTGTCCCAAACATATATATTTTTATTCCAAATCTCAATTACACCCCCTCTCTTTCCATTTTTAAATCAAATTGTCATTTCAGTCTACCTTCTACCACCAGCTGAGAATATAAGATGTTTATGGCCATTTCCTCCCACTAAATCCTCAAAGTGATTAATTAATTTTACAGAAGTATGTTCAGTTTCTAAGGGTGTTTTAGACTCTTGGTATTTTAAGTATGTTCAGAAAGCTGTTTTCAAAGCAAATGGTAACAATCATGTTGATCTCTTAAAGGATATACATATTTTAATATTTTGTGTTATATTTTAGAAACATGGTGGAAAAAATGTTTTTGTCTGTGTCTCAAGCAGAGCTGAAAATAGTGGGCCACAACAACTGTCTCTTCTATCATCAATGTATACTATCAGTTATACAGAATCAGTTGAAGACAAAAAACAGTTTCCTCTCATTTCTTTCTTTCATATTCAACAGCATTAAAGTGACCTTGTTTTGAAATATCAGTGGGTTATTACAAAAGAAGCAGTCACTATATAATAAAAGCTTTCTTGAATTTTATAAATATGGGGACTTAGGATAGCACAATGCTTACAACTGCAATTTTTAAAACAGAAACAATAAAAGGCTATTATGTATGCAAAGAAACTTTGAAAAAATCAGTACATCATTTTATTCGGGCCAACTTGAGTACATTTCACTTTACCAACATAAACCAGACTGTAGATTCTATTTAAATGTACAAAATGTGAGCGAGCGGAAATCACCATGCCAAGTAACCACTAACACACGTTGAAGAGAATCAGCAAATATTCCATTCATTCATGAATATTAATTGAACTTCCACAGCATAAAAAGCGAGCCACGAGGCACCTTACCAACACAGACTTGTCTCAGGATTTAGAACTCTCTTGCTCGTTCATGATCACTATGAGACAGAAGGCACGCAAGGACAGTAGGTTCGAAAACTATATGGTCTCAAACTACACCGGGTACGAGACAAACATTTGTTACCAGGTTTGGGGACAGATACATCTGTGCGCTTTGACCATAGGAAATTGTGCTAGTTTTTCAGGGGCGGGCAGTTCCGGAGAACTTTCTCTTCCCACCAGGGCTTCTGTACCCGCCATCACTCTGACCCACAGCCCCATGAGAAAGCCATACACAGCTTTTCCTTAGATTGACATACGCTTTATTTCTCTATCTCTCAGGCCATTACTTGGCAGAATTCTTAGTTATTTGCATGCATTTCTAATGTAAACATGAATACGCATAATCGTTTCTTCAAACTGTATAATTCCTGTCTAAAAATGAATTTAAAATACAATTTAAAATTTATCCCTTTAATTCATATTTGATATTTTTCAACAAAATCATTGCTGAGATCTATTATGATGTCTGTGTTTTGAATAATCTTTATTTAAATTTCCCAAAGAATAAGATAAAAAACTATTCAGATATATAATGGAAGTATAAGAAATCTAAAATGGTATATTAAAAACATTGTTATCTCCGATATTTAAAAATAGTTGAATGCCCTGACCTTGAATTTCCTGTATCATTACGGATCTGCCATTCAAAATACTGCTCTAATAAACTGACAGAACAATTCATTTTTGTTAATCTCAAATTATCCGTGTTTCTCGCCCCCAGAAAAAAATAATATTTGTGTATATTGATTTGATATCCTCAGCTTCCAGGATATGTTATTCGTTCATTCAGCTTTTCAAATTTCTTCTGGCAGGTGCTTATCAGATCATTCTATAAGTAGTAGATGACTGAATTAAAACAGCTTCAAAGGGCCGTCTTTACAGCTCAGAGGACTAAAGCACCTGCTTAGGCAGAGCGCAGTGGCCGGGTTCGATATCTGGCCCTGCCCACGGGATGCAGTGAGACAGCGATGGAGACTGGGCGTGGTGTTGCATGCCTGTAATCTTAGCACTTGGGAGGTTTAAAAGCAGGAGAATAACTATGAGTCCTACCTAAGTAGTGAGACTCTGTCCTAAATACATTAAATTCACAGTTTTAAAGATTATACATAATATGCTAATAAGTCAAAATTTTCAGCTTGGTGGATATTTATAAGAAACTATCTTTTGTTTTCTTATATGCATATAGAAGAAAGGGTATTCTCCTTGTCCGATATGGCAAAAAAAAAAAAACTTGTAAGTGATTATATTAAGAATATGTCATCTTTTTCTATTTATGAAAATGTCTAATGGTGATCCAAATACCATTAGAAAATCAATGCAGTGTTTTGGTGATGAACAAATTTTGCTTTAAACTTCATTAATCTAATTTGCTATGTTTATGTATTTGATGTTTCTCAATTTCACACACTAAGTCATTATTTTGGGACAGGTGATGTGTTTCAGTACATCATGCAATACTCTTTACATCAGGAGAGTAAAGCCAAGTACTGCAATACACAAATTAAAAGAACCCAAGAGCCAGTGAGATAGCTCAACTGACTAAGCACCTGCTTAGGCAAGCTCAGGGACCTGGGGTTCGATCCATGGTACCACATGCCATGCTGCCCCCACCCGCCAGGTGCACTGAGTCAGCCACGGAGTCATGGTGTGGTGCCACATGCCTATAATGCCAGTGCTAGGGAGGTGGAAAACAGGAAGATCATTACAAGTTTGAGCTGTGTAGCAAGACCCTGTACCAAATACATTTTTAAAAAAGAACCTATTTTTAAAAAGTCTGCTTAATATCAATAGCTACTAATGTTGGGGAAAAATCAACTTATTGTTACGTTAGTTGCATTCCTGTTTTATATAGCAAGATGGAAAACTCAATATAATGAGATGAAACATAGCCCTTACATATGCTGGACTCACCCAGTCTTTATTTGTTTCCGCATTACTGACCACAAGCACAACTAACAACGATGTGTTCACTGTATTAGGACAGCAGTGGAGACATTTACCTAGTGTGGCTGTTTCCCTAGTCGCTTAACAGAACTCTGTCCTTATTTATGTTCATTTTCTTCTACTTTCTCATGCTAAGGAGATACTTGCCACATTTTTGGAAGCCTTCAGTTGACAAAATCTACAGGAAATGCAGGAAAGAATGAGTGACAAGCCAGCTGAGAAACAATTGGAATGTGGGTTTCTTAAGGTATTCAAGAGAACGCTGCAAAGCTAAACGGAAGGGGAGGAAAATAAGGTCTTTCAAAATATTGTAGTGTCTTATCTCTCACTACATTTGTTGAGAAAGACAAAGAGTTCTGGAACCACATTTGGACTATTATGTTTCTTTGCAAATGGAACATATGGATGTCTACTTTACAAAGGTTAAATTTTACATTTGTATTATGAATCATCATGCAAATATATTCTTCAAGCAATCATTTCAGATAAGGTGAATATGAAGACCAGAACTGCAATTCTGGAAGCTGGTGGTGTAATTCAACCTCAACGTGGCTATCCAAAATCTTGGCAGAGACCCAAAGTACCACTTACTCCTTTATAACTTTTGAGGTTCTTATAACTCTTCTAATTTGGAGGATCTTAACAGTCATATTCACCAAAGCAACATGTAGCTTTGGTGATGTGTTAAATGCAAATACCTCCATAAATTTTTTAAATTCTTGTTAGATGAATCATGTTACAAAAATGTTTTGAACAAAGCTAAAATACCAACAAAAGTCCGTCCCACAAAGAAAGCAAAAAGAAATATGATAGAAGAGGGATCTGTACAACCTTAGAATGATAGGAAAAGAATGGCGAGGTCTACCTTGCATAGAATTACAGACTTGCTCACAGACTTGCTCTACTTAGTGTCTCCTAAGTAGAGAAAAATGAGGCTCCCAGATTCCATGCTTTAAAGCCCCCAGAAGAAAGGATGAAGATTAAGTAACATTAGAAGTTTGTAACTTAATTGTTACTTCATCTAATATACAAAAGATTTCACTGTAAGTTTCTTATTAATAAAGAACCCCAAACTTTAGGGGTTGATGAAGGTATTAGGACTGCATGTTTCTAGGGGAGACTATATAATTAGATAACACTAACATTGAAAAATAAAGTTATGATAGCTTGCCTTAATCTATGCCTGGTGTTATAGCAAAATTCCTACGCCTGTGTAATATATACACAGTAGAAATTTATTTCTCACTGTTCTGGAGGCTATGCATTCAAGAACAAGTTGTTTCAATGTCTGATGGAAGTCTTATCTCTGCTTTCAAAATATCTCCTTGCATACTGTGTTCTAGCAAGGAATGAACATAGGTCCTCATGTAGTAGAAGGATCTTCTGCAAGCCCTATGACATAAGCACTTTCTGTAGGCACATATTGTATCATTAGTACATTGGTGATTAATTTTCAGTGGTTGATTTTAGGGATACATTTAGAGTACAGCAGAGCTCAAACATGAAAAAATCCCCAAATCATTGTAAATATAACAATTCTGGGTTTTTCTTTATACAAAGTTCTTTATGAAAGGGAACAATTGCATTTAATTTTGTTTTTATTTTTGAACCCACAAGAAAATATGATTAGAGAAAGGAAAACCAAGGAAATATGTGTGAAATAAATGAAAGTGAAAAATATGTCATTAAAGAAAAGAGAGAGAGACTGTGTGTGGTGGTGTGCACCCATAATCCTAGCTCTTTGGGAGGCTGAGCACACGTAATCACTACGAATCTGATCCATGTCATGTGACTCTGTAGATCCTTACTAAAAATATGAAAAAGAGTCATTGTCTGGTTATAGTAAGTTTTCCTCACAATCATTTTCACAATTCATTAATTCTATTGATTTTTTAACCTTATCTTATTGTCTATATGATTGTTTACAAAATGTTTTCTTTGATTTTCTACTTTTCAAAGGTAAAACTGTATTTCTCCTTTTCCATCTTCTCCACACTATTTTCTTTTTAACCAAAAGTATAGGAAATGAACAGTCCCCTGAGATGAAGAATGATTGGCAATGTCAAGTGCAGGGCTTTGCATAATAGGGAGACAATTATTTAACTAGATTGAGTGAACCATGAATCTGACCAATATAGAAATGCCTGGGTTTTTAAAATTCACCATTTCATGTGGGAATATTGTTTTATAGTGGAAAGCCCAAAAAATGAAAGCTCCTGTTTCATAGGCAAAAATATATTAGAAAAAATGAGAACTGAATATGCATACTTAGGCAGAAAGGAAACTATGGCAGTTCTCTCCAAGCTGCATCCCAGAAATGAACTTAAAAGCAAAGCTTTTGTTGTATAATACCCACGTTAGGCAATGTTTTCAAACTTTAAAAGGAAAGATTAAATAATTCTTCACTTGTTTAGGACTTTATGTTTTTAATGACTGCATTATTAGTAATGAATTTCAAGTCTAAGATTACCCCATAAGTATACCAAATACAGTAGCGGAGACACATTACACTTTGTTCATAATAGTATTTCTCTTTGAAGTCAACAAACCAGGTTTTCCATGGCGACTCTGTCATTTCCAAGACAACTACTTCTTTCTGTAAAAGTAAGATCACTGTTCAAATCTTACAGATTGGTGTTTAGGAAAAGTACTTAGTGTAATGCCTAAGTACTTTGATAGCTATTATTATTCTACCATATTATTCCAATTCAAGTCAGAATTGCTGATTGGATCCTTATTAGTTTGTGTTAGAATAAATATCTTCTGCCAAAAAAGTACTAATAAACTCTATGCATGCATGTATGCATTGGTGAGGATAAGAACTAAAGTGTGGAAAGATTTAAAGAAGGGACGTTGTGTTGCAGACATGTCTCAACTCCCTCCAAGGAACACTATCATTATGTACTACTAACGCACACTAATAAAAAACCAAAACTGGGTAAGAGAAAAAATGGAAAAAAAAATATTCATCAAGATAAGGTATAAGAGCAAAGTGAAGCGATGTGATATTTGATCTCTGTACCCAAGGAAATCATAGCTACAGCCTGGGCACTAAGGAAAAAGTAGCTCAACCCAAAGCTCCTTCCACCACTCAACCATTTGTAAAGTATCTGGTCAGTTGACATTCCTTTCATGTAAATCTTTTGAAGTATACATAACTGTCTTGGTTACTTTTCTCTCATTGGTAGGACAGAGTAACCAACATCCAAAATTAAGGAAGGAAAGTTATATTTATTTATTTATGTGTATTTAGTACAAGACCTATTATATGGTCTACAGGGTCTCACTACACAGATCAAACTCATGGTGATCCTCTTGTTTTCAGCCTCCCAAGTGCTGGGATTACAGGCACGGACTACCACACCTGGTCTCAGTTGCCATCTCAATGTGCCCTGGGGTCAGGGCCAGCACAGCACACTGAGGTCCAAACCCCAATCCCTGCTTCTGCCTAAGCAGGTGCTTTAATCCACTGAGCTATTTGGGAGGCTCTAAGGAAAGGTTTATTTAGCTCACAGCTAGTGGTGGTTTTAGTCCATACTTGGCTGGCTCCAAGGCAGACTGGTCCATGGCAGAGGGCAACAGTTAATGGCAGGAGAAAATAACAAAACACCAAGAACAAAAGGGAGGAGCAGCAGCAACAATAGCTGTAGAGAGCAGGTCAGTCTCCCTTACTGTATTCAGTCTAACTGTCTCAGGTCAGCTGTAGCACTCACCCCCATAATCCCAGCACTGCATTGTGTGTTAATCACAAAGTCTAGAACTCCATTCCATAGCTGTGTGAGATTTGGGGGGGGGAGGACATCCGGACACAATCCATAACAGTATCTTATCTATATATACAGGGATAGAGCTGGTGATAAAGTATAAAAGAACAATTACCAGATTGGACTCCATTAAATGTATATTTTCAAGCTAAAATTAGCTTTTTAGGCTTAAAGGACAGAAATTTTGTGTTTCTAAGCACACACATCTTAATATTCCATTGTCCTTTCCCTAATTGTCAAATATTCATTACTTCGGATATTCGATTAAATTAATGACTACTATTTAATGGCTTGTGTAATGCTTTACAGTTTTTTGTATTTCATCTTGTGTTCCCTTACATTTCAAACTTGTTTCATATTTTATTTCAGTTTTGTACTTGGGTAAAATTCTACTTCAATTATTATTATATTCTGAATTTTGTGTGGGTAGCAGCTGAGGCAAACATTTAAGCGCCATTATTGCATGCTGAATTCCACTGCACTGTCTTTGACTTGCTGTACAGTTTCTAGTTAGTTCCCCCCATGCATATGAAATTGGTTATTTTGTTTCTATTTTCATTGTAAAAATAAAAGACATTCCCCTGTATTTTCTGAACTCTGTCTTTATCTAACATTTCATTGTCTGATGTCCTGAGAAGAGCAGCTTGCATTCTGAATGCCCGTGATTACCTGCAATTTCTCATGGCATTCAGAACAGAAATTCTACTGTATCTCATTTTTGATAAATAATTACAAAAATGCTTTTTCAAGAAAAAGTAGCTTTTAGAATACCTGAAAGTGTAAAAAAAATGTCATTATAAAGCTTGATAACTATGTGGTCATCTTGGAAGCAAAATAGAGAAAAAAAAATCATCTCAACTTCAACCTTTCAAATCACAAGAAGTAGTTCATTCCTCTGCATCCAGACAATACTATGATGGGTCCTTGTGTCTGATTACCAAAGGAAATGTAAAATGAGTTTTATGCAAATTTTTCTACAATGAAACATTTTTTAAGTCGTTATACTAAAAGGAACTTTTACAAAACACTTACAAAATAAAATCAGCTGATAATTCAGAACCATCTCAAGAAAGTATAAGACAATTAAACTTTCTCATGAATTACATAAATTCTACTTAGATATTTCTATATCATTGCAGATGTAGAAGTAGATACTGTCCCTTGATTTTCCTTCCCCCATTGCTATTTTCCCACTTGAAAGTGCTGTTTAAGGCTATTTTTAGTCTATTTCCTACTGCTACTGAGACATTTAAGTTATAGAGCTTGATTTTTATTTTAGTGTCATGAGAAATGATTTCAACTTGGGGAAACCCAAACTTCAAATACCTATGGAAGTAAGATTAATGTAGTTTGAATTTTTCAGGAAAATAACTTCAAAGGTGACACTTTTGTAAGAGGTACTGAAATATCTACAGTAATACTTTTAACAAGGGTTAGGCTTTGCTTGGAGCAAAGAAATCTAACATATAGTATAACTGTCGAAAGAGAAGCCAGGGATGGATTTATAGGCCATACTTAGCACTGTCACCTTGAAAGTGAAGTACTTTAAAGGCTGAATGAAGATTAACAGTCAATCTCTTTTGGGGAAAGTCTTACCATTTCTTTTTATATTAGCTTTAAGAATGGTATCATATGCTTTCATGGGTGGAATAGTGTCCAGTAAAATATTTGCTGTCTTTTGAAAACCAAGTCTATTTGCCTCCAACATCCAATGAGAAAGAACTTGAGGTTGGAGGAGGAGCAAGGGACATGACATACTGGTCTCTTGGAAACTGTGGAAGATGACAACCAATGGAGATAGTCCCTGCTGCTTTTTCCTCCCACCCACCAGCTGCATGCAGCTCTTCTTTTGTGCTTTCCTGCTCTCCAATAACTAAATCATCAGTCAACTCAACAGGTTGTAGTTCGACAGACAGAGATTTAGAAAATACAGTTTTAACTTTTATTTATTTTTATTGATACATAGTCTCACTATGCAGCTCAGATTCATAGTGATCCTTCTGTCTCAGATTCATAGTAATCCCAAGTGCTGGGATTACAGATGTGTGCCACCACGCCTGTGGCCAGCAGGGCACCCCTGGGTTTCTAGGACTGGCATGGCATCTGATATCAAGGATCACACTCAGTTCCTTACACTCACCAGGCATGGGCTGAGACTGCAAACTGTCTGCTGAGCCCCAATATTAGCTTTGAAAGGCTCATGATGGTATGCAGGGACCTCCAAACTATAAGGCCATCAGAACACAAGATGGAGACTATGATTGTATGACAGGCCTTAAAATTAAAAGATCATTAGGGCTGGCCAAATAGCTCAGTGGATTAAAGTGCCTGCAAGCAGGCACAGGGGTTGGGGGTTCAATACCCTGGCCTGGTGTGCCAACCCTTCCCCACAGGGGATGCTGAGATGGTAACTGAGGCTGAGCATTAGTGGCATGCACCTGTAATCCCAGCTCTTGGGAGGCTGTAAATAAGCAGATCACCATGAGTCCGACCTAGTAGTGATACCCTTCCCTAAAAAACAAAAAATGGAAAAAAAAATTTCACTGAAATCTCATTAAAAAAATCATAGGAACCAACAAAGTATGCTTTATGTGTACCTTGTGAAACTATCAATATATTGAGCAGTTTTTTTCGTGCTTGAGAGTCAAAATTTTCCTTCTGTGGAAATTTTAACCTGTAAGAATCTTTTCTAAGTTTTATTTGTCAGAATGCCAATGATAATATTTAATAGCAAGGCATGATATATGTAAATATAGATATAAATATAAATTTATATGCATATATGAATATATGAGTTATTACATAGGTATCACATAATACTTGGTACTATTACAACAAACACCTGATGCTTTCTCAAGGGAACTTATGATCCAGATAGAGACACTAATACCTACTACGAATTATATATTTTAAATGCCTAACAATGGCATAATAGAACAGGGCCAGTTTCGTGGGTGTGCCAGCCATCTGTGCAACCTCACAGGGCTCCATGTGAAGAAAGGCCCCAGGCTTGGTTTAGTACTCAGCTGTCATCATGCTGACAGTCCTGCAAATCTAAACTAGGATTTTCTCCATTTTCCTTTTGCATTTGGGTTCTGCGAATTATATAGCAAGGTGTAATGCATAACTGATGCAGTCTTGATTAAATAATAAGTAGAAGACCCATGATTGCAATGAAGAGAGAAAGACTGCCAAGGGCTAGAGTCACAGTAAATGATTTCATAGTGAATCGAGGGCTACAGCTGACCTTTGAATAATGTGCAGAATGTGGACAGGTGCACAGAATGGAGAGGGTATTTCAGCTCACAGGGCAGAAGCAGGTTTCAGAGACAGGAATGAGAAGAGAAAGGTGGACATGAGATTTTGTGAATTAAAGGCATTTGTATAATATTTGCAAAATATGTCACACCATCAAGCTGTAGATAACTTAAGCTACCATAATAAACACATGATTTTATGCTCCAAGGTTTGGAAAGAACATGTATGTTGCTTTGGAAAGATTAGATCAGTAGAAGAGTTAAAGCCTGAACTTTGCCTTTAAGAATAAGCCACAAGGGCTGGCCACCTAGCTTAGCAGACTAAAGCGCCTGCAAGCAGGTACAGAGGGTTCAATCCCTGGGCCTGCCATACCCGCTCTGCCCCCTGGGAGTGCTGAGACAGTGATCGAGACTGGGTGTGGCGGCACACACCTGCTATCCCAGTTCTTGGGAGGCTGTAAACAGGGGATCACTACAAGTCCAACCTTGGAGTAAGATCCTGAACACCCTGTAGGCCCTTCCCTAAGATACAAAAAAAGGAAAAAAAAAAAAAAAAAAGAATAGCCGAGAAAATAAAAAAGGAAATTCAGGTACAAAACATATGTGAGAAAGATATATCAGCTATGATATAACCTTGATTACTGGGAAAATAATCAAACCCTTGACCTAAATAAAAAGTCACAGGAAAGAATGGAGTATCGGCTCCAGGGGTTGAGATCGTTTCATTTGATTGGAGGATGTCGTACACTAGTTAGTCTATACCTGAGAGAAGGTATGTAGCTTCTAGAAGTACCTAAGCTGAAGTCATTTATGATTTTGAAATTTTATAAACATTTTTACTGTATTTTATTGGACAAGGGCTTTATAAAATAATATTCCAGTTCCATGAAAGTAAATCACAGAAATTTTAAATGAATTTGCTCCCAGTATCTCCCCTCAAAAATATTCAAACATCATTTAGAAGAGTTGCAAAAAATATCAATTGAATACATGTATATATCAGATATGCACATTGACAAAAAAGAAAACCAGACTCCTATGTTCTTGTTTTTATGTGCAGGCAAGGCAAATGCATTCCAAGCCCCACACAGGCATGAGAAGTTTTGATTTCAGTCAGCCCTTTCTCACCATTTTCTTACACATACATATGCTAAAATGAAATGTTTATTGTACAACAAAAGCGAACTACCAATGCGATGCAAATGTAGGCAAAGCTCAACTTTTTTTTTTTTTTTCTTTTTCCTGAAAAGAAAGGATTTCAGGCTAGGTAAGTTATGCATCAATGGCTTTCTTCTCTTTTCTCCTGATAAAGTCTGATTGACACCTCTACCGCATTACCTTTAAAGCAGCTGGAATGAATCTCAGAGCCTGGTGCAGGTGGGCCTAAACCTGTCAGCACTGTATGACCACCGAGGCCTGACGGATGGCACAAGCCACTGCGTGCGGGTTCTCTACCATTTAGGAGATCCATATGCAGTATAGTATCTTGCATAATCAGTGTTATGAGAATAGATTCAGAAATAATCATAATTTCCAGTATAATTTTTTTGGACTGTCTTTGCTATTTAGATCTTTCAAGAATCTATCCTAATGAAACTTGGGCACTTCTACCTTCTTTTCTTTGAGTTTTTGAGTCCAAATACTATGAATGTATATTAGTTACCCAAGTGACTGTCAACTCCTCTAGTTGTGATTTATTTGTGAGCCTTGATACTTTTTTATTTTTCTAATTTATTGACTTGTTTGCTTTGCAAAGGACAGATAGAAATGAAAAGGGGAAGAATACTCAGATCAATTGTATCATTAAAATATAAATCCACAGTGTCTATTCAAGGCATGTGCATGTGAACACAATAGAAATATTTGCTAATACAAGGCCCTAATCTAGGTAGATTCAGGTGATCATGCAAACTGAATACACTCTCTCATAATCATGCAACACAGAAGAGTAAATTTTCTGAGTAAATATAAAGGTTTTCTTCAATATGACTACAGTAAGTTATTGGTTTTGTTTTTGTTTTTTTCTGTGTCCAGGATAAAGGGGGTAAGATTTATTTTGATTCACAGTCTGAGAACTTTCGGGCCACATTTGACCGGCCCAAGGCAGAAATTGTGTTGACAAGCAATACTGAGGCAGGGAATCTGCTCGCCTCCTAGTGGGTAAAGCAGAGAGCAGGAGGAGAGTCTCAGAAGCCACAGGAGACAAGTCAGAATCTCCACGGCCACCCAGGCATGCTGAGCAGTGTGCTGTACTGATACCCCAGGCTGCCTCCCAAGAAAATCAAGGTGGTGATCGAGATTGATCACCAAAATTATTATAGATCCATATGGTGGTGTGTGCCTGCTGACAGTTCAATGACACAGTTTTAGGAGAAAATATCAAAACTCTGTAAAGTTAAAGATGAAATTTATACACCAAATAAAATGTTTTTGTTTCTTTACTGTACTGGAAGTTGTATACAGGACCTTTGCATAGAGGTATATCACCAGGCTTTTGTTCTTTATCATTTGGACACAAGGTATCTTTAAGTCACTAATTAGCTCAGAATGAACTTGAGCTTTTAAACCTCCTCAGCCTCCAAGGGGAGCTTGGATCAAGAAAACACCTCCAGCATTGGCTGGCAGCTCTTAAATATTACATGTAGTATAAATTTCAAGTGTCATAATTATACATCATAATTATATATTCCATATAGATTTAAGCTTATATTGCCTTGTTATGATGTATCCTTCTTGTGCTTGAAGAAACCTTGAAGGAAAATAGCGGGGAAATCATTAGAAATAGAAACAAGAGAAACTTGATTCAGACATCTCTGAGGAGGTAGGCAAATTTCTTGTACTAAGAAATGGTAAATCTGAGCCTATTACAGCACAGATGATGGAAATGAATTAAGTTCAGTTCAGATTCAAAGATTTGGATGTAGATAAGGTGGAATAGAAGAGAAAGTGAGAGGGGAGACAGGATATACACAAAACTGGTTTTCCCTTGAGTTGCTACAAAGAATGACTGAACATACTGCAGATATGAAGGAAACTGGACTCAACTAAGTAGGAGCCAGGAACTGAGATCAGAAAACATTTTGAAAACAGGAAGATGGTCGAGTGTGACAAATGCTCCCAAGAGTTGAGGAAAGATGAGGTTTGAAAATTGGACTGGCCCTTGGGCTCCATTGTAATGAGGTCGTCAGAGACCTCGCGGAAGGTCAGTTTCTCCCCAGCGACAAGGGCACAAGCTTGACCAGATGGAGTTAGAAAGCAGTCTTATGAGAAGAATTGAGGGCAGACGAGGGAAACATAGTCTAAAAACACTGTGGATAAGAAATTAAGATCAGTACTCTATCCATCAGATAATTTCATGGTGCTTCTGAAAATTTAACAAGGCTTTGTAGGTTATGCTAGAAAAAATAAATAAATAAATAAGTCACCATGCTTGGAATAACTTCACTTGTATCAGAGATTTTTTTTCATTTCACATGTATAATGTGCATAGATTTTTGGGGGGAAGGGTACTGGGGATCAAACTCAGGACCTTGTGCTTGCAAGGCAGGTGCTTATGCTATTGAGCTGTCTCTGTGGCCCTCATAGAATTTATTTTACCTTTTTAAAAAAATTTTGGCTGCTTCTTATTAGGCTAAGAACACAAAAGCGATTAAATCTATGATTTTCTAACTTGGCTTCATACACAGAATCAAAGAGAAATGAATGGGCAAGGAGGGGATAGAAACATAAGGGAGCTGCGGATGGATTCCACGCAAGTGACACCATACACACACACTCACAATAGCAAGAGAGACAGAATGACAGGCCACATGCAAATACTTTTCTGCCATCCATGTTTGTATTCGTAGCTCCTGTTTAGCCATTTTAAAGCTCCAAGGTTTTCTCATGGCACTTGCTCTGTGCAGAGGAACCTGTTTCCTAACACTCACTTTATAATGTGTACTGTACTTATTTGAGAAAAGCAAGCCTGGCTAATGATGAATTTAGGAAAATTATTCAGCATTAAGAGGGTTCATGATTGTTAAAAAGACTGCATCCTTGCAAAAGTGTGTCAGAAGCTATTAGCTCCAACATCTGACAACTTTTAAGTTATTCCTCTGTGCAGGCACTATTAGAGATAAACTTGTTCTCCTACTAGGGTAAAAGACCATTGCACAGCATCCCATACTGTGCTAGGGAAGAGTTGCTCCAGGAAGCCATTGTGGACATGCTAGCCCTACTCATTGAAAAGTGTGAAATTATCAGCAATCGAACATTGGGGGAACACATTTTTGCATCAGAGGTGCCCTTTACTCCTCAACCAGAAAAACGAAACTGCTCATTCAAATAAGCAGACCACTTAAAATTAAGCAATTCTTCATCTGAAAACTTCATATGCTCTGCTTAACTACCTATTTCTAGGGATTTGCCCTTTTTTAAATAGAACTTTTAATATCCCAAAGAAAATTTAATGTTAAAGGCTTATATTAAACAAAAAGCAACTCTAGGATGTCTACATTATTTGGAAACTATGTTTAATGCAAATTTATAAAAAGAATATATGTCACTGTGGGTCACTACTGAATATTCTTTTTGGGCTTTCTCTGTTGGATATGCAATCTCAGCTAAATGTTTTGAAGAGGAGGAATCAAATAAATTGCCCTATTTTGGGTCTTTCTCATCTGTATACAGTTGTGCAGCTCTAGTAGACCTGAAAATTGCCCAGAGAAAACTTTAAAAAAATAGAGTGCTTTTGAGGCAGAAAATTGCTTTTCTGCAGTATGGTCTAAAGGACAGGCAGTGACAGGAGGACAAGAAGTTGTCACCATGCAGTGATATCGTAAGGCATATCCTCCATAACAAAGAGGATAACTTGTTTTTATTTTCTTCCTTATTAGACCTCAAAAGGATCCAGTGCAATCACATTATGTATAGCTTTGACTTAAATACTTGAAGGCAGAGACACAATTAGATTTTTGAAAGTCCACCCTTAACTCTTACATAGCACTTAGTTTTTGTTGAAAACAAATGGCTTAATATACTAAACAATTCTGGATTTCTCAATTTCTACAATAGCTCTAAATTTTGAGGCTCTGTGATAAAAAATATCTCATCATAGATTTTTTTTTGTAAGTTGGTTCCTTAGTCACATTTCAACAAGGCTTGTGTAGTTTAATATATAAAACAAGTATTTTATGTATTTGGATTACACCCTTGATATTTTTGGAAGATTTTTTATGTGGTTTAATTTCCATTTTTATGGTGGTATGAACAAAAGTGGGAGAAAATATGCCTTTTTTGTGTTAAGGGATTTGAAACTCCTTTGGGCTTGTTATCATGTTAATGAGACAGTTGAGAGATATAAGGATTTTGTGTATTAATCTTAACTGGCATTTGTACACTAGTACTGCTCATTTAGAGTTTTAATGGTGTTAACTCTGAATTTGCACAAAATTAACAAACATGCTTCACATTATAGATGTATAATACCAAATGCTTATTAAAACCTATTTAAGGTATATTATCTACATGAAAGAGTTTATCTTGTGTTAAACTAGTTCCTTTAATAATATTTACTGTTTTAAATCTTTTTGAATTGACTATTCAATTGAAAGCCTTTTCCATGTAGCTTTATACTCAATCACTAAATCCTTTCCAGTTTTGATACTCTTTGACCCATGTGTTGTTTTAAATTTAACGGAAGTTAACATTATTTTACGACCTATGTTTTGCTCATACTAGTTCCCAGGTGTGCACAGTGCCATCATGCCAGGAAGTTTTTAAGAAAAAAGACAACTTGCCATTCCTCATTTTTCTTCTTGACTAAATTATTGAACTATGAATTCATAGAGTAGAAGGGAACTAAGAAACCATCCAAGTCTTTCCTCCCATTCCTAGTGAAAAATGACTCTCATAAAAGTAAATATTTACCCATGGTTCTTTCTCTTTTATTCTCACTGCATAGACCAGATGATGAGTACCAGAGATCTTCAGCCTTGTCTTTCTTGTGAAATGGCTGTGATTTCATACCATATACCTATTATGTAAGTCATTCATTCTATGATTCAAGAAATACTTTTCAGTAGTTACAAGAAATAGTAAAAGAGTTTGAGCATGTCTACTCTGAAAACCCAATATTCTCCAAAGGGTAAACCTTCTTGGGTACCTTAAGAACTCTATGAAAATATTTCCAAATCTACAGATCTCAAATTTGGAACGCTCTGGTCCTAAGCATTTCAGATAAGGGATGTCCCACCTATCCTTAGGCACAACAGGAACTCTATAGGCCAAGTCCATGCTTGCAAGTCGAGCACAGTGCTCCAAAGCAGGAAATGGGAGCTTCTAAGAGATTATCTCCTTCACACTATTTCATCTGAGAGTCAAACTGCAGCTTTGCTAGCCACTCTCTCTCATTAGGCAGTCGCCTTCCTGTGAGCACAATGCCAGTAAAGGAATAAATTCCTAACTTTACGAGATTTCCCCCTATTTCATTGCTATAATTGCCTAAGACATACCTGAATTGAAAAAAATCTTATTCTATTCAATTTTCCTTAGAAAACACTATTGCCAATGTACTGGGAATCTCCAGATCTTGGAGCCTTATTATTCACTCTACACATAGCCCCCACAAGCAGGTGCTGGATACACCCTTGACAATGACTGGCAGTCATGTGATTCTACTCTGACTTCCAAAGAAAATTATTTAATAAGCAATTTCTTATTCTGTAACACAGATTCAAGTGTTGTTCACAAGTAGTTCACATTACATACTTTTTTTCCTGTGCAATTAAAAGTTTACAACATCATTTCTGAGATGTTAATGTGGGTCTCCTTAGTAGAAACTGTGTCTGAGTTTCATCTTAAATCCAAAATTCCACCAGATTGTGAAAGCTACTATGGAAGTACTTGTAAAATGGCATTCAGCAGGTGGCCTGTCTTCATCAGAGGTGATTGTGTTAAGCTGTAACTCTTCCAAAGCCACGTGGTCTCTCGCTGACACTTGTGCCACCTCCAGCTTACTCACTAGTTCCTTGCCTCTCCATTGTAGTTTTTATGCTCTGACTCCTTTGCTGCAAAATGTTCCATTATTTTCAATTTGTGCTGTGCCCATCTCCTGCCTCAGCCTATTAATGCATGCCCAACACAGGGACAAATGGAAGCAGAAGAACACACATTCATCACCAACTGTTAAATTTCCAGTTCACCTTCGAGGCCTTTGCCTCAGAAGACTCAGAGCTTAAGCAGTTCTCAGTTTACAGACAAACCAGCTAGTGTCAGTATTTCTGACAAACATTCATGTAATAAAAACAGAAAACAATGCCACATATTGGTTTTCAGTGATGATTTGAACCAAACTTGCCTAGAATATATGCAAACTCATTAAAAATCTTGCTACATAAAATGAATTTGTAAACATTAACTTGTTTTCTAGTCCACATTTAATCACAGTTATAAGGCCAATTTTTAAATTCTAATCATATTTTGAAAGGGAAAATAAAAGCCAGGTTTATTGAGTAGCTCATTATAAGTTTCTCTGAATATCCCATAGTACTTGGTTGTTTTTTTTTTCTTTAGTTTTTTTCTTTTTTTTATACAGGATAAAAATAGTCACTAGCAATATTATGTCAATTTGGTAAAAAAACAATGATAACAAATTATGTGCTTGCCCATGTAGATCATAGCTTACAAGTCCTTCTCCCTAAACTACTTAGGGATTCCCAGGAACAGCCTCAGGCACCACAGGAGAGAGAAGTTTAAGGGTCTGAGGAGCAGAACCTGACATACGAGGTCCCTCCCGCAGAACTCTTTCCTAATTGTTTTGCACAAATGGTTTCTTCATACATATGTGTTTGAGGAGAAATTTCAACTGGCAAAAATATCATAATGCAGTGCAGAACTATGCACTTCAAATTTATGTTTTAAGTATAAAGTAAGATGTCCAATATGTGCTATTTATCTGTAAATAGAGTAAATGACAATATAAAGAAATTATCTCTAAGTTTACTAGATCACCTAATACATTTGATTTTTTTTTTTTTTTTTTTGTCTTTTTTGAGACAGGGTCTCACTGTGCAGTTCAGGCTGGCCTTAAGCTCACTTTGTAGCTCAGGCTGGTCTCGAACTCACAACAATCCTCCTGCCTCAGCCTCCCTAGTGCTGGGATTACAGGCATGCACCACCACGCCCGGCTATACATTTGATTTAATTAATTTAGTAAGTTGTACATTAAAATATTGTCATTTACATAAAATACAACAGCAATAAAATAGGTACAACATCACTATATATATGTGAAGATGTACGCCGAACTACGTTTAAAAAATTAAACTGTTGGAGCCAGTGACATAGATCAGTAGAATAAACACTTGCCTAGCAAGCACGAAGGCTGGAGTTCAATGTCCAGTTCAGTAAAAAATAAAAAAAAATAAAAAAGTAAACTGTTTTAGAAAATTCAATTTCAGTTACACTAGATTTTATATCATTCTGACAACTGTTTATTTAAAATCCAGTTGATGTTCGAGAAATATTCGTAAAATACATGATCTATTTAATACTTCACCTTCACTGTTATTTATCTAAGTACTCCAATACTTTCCATGGCTTCTTTATATACAGCTGAAAATTCAGTCTTCTATTTGAAAAATAAACAGTCAAAATTTGAACTTTAATTTTCTACTCAAATAATAGATATACCTTTGAAGATGGTCTATATTTTCAGCTGTCTTCTTTCCTGCTTTACCCTCCCCCCACACACACACATCTCTCCTTTTCTGTCTTCCTAATTTGCTCTGCTATCCAGCACCTCATTCCATGATCAAGTACATGCAATTTTTCATTACTTTGGGCTCTTGTTTTAACAGGTAGACCTTTCTGTTATACAGTATTTCTTTCTTGAGACAGTAAACTCCTACAGTGTAGGTGGTCAGGTACAGTATCTTATCACTCAAAATTAACAGTTTTGAGTTATTAATTCTTCGTTGCCTGTCCTCATACTGAAGACTGCCAGGGAGATGTACCAAGCCTAGCTCTGCCCCCACACTCACTGGAGTTCTTTTGAGTCCCTGATGCCCATCCTAAACTGAAAGAGTATAGGAGGTTTCTCCTGGCCTCCCTTAGCATCTTTTCCAGAAGTTGCCTGAGTCCCAGCCCCCACAATCCCCCAGAAGACTTCCCTGGGGGACCTGTAAACAAGTGCTTGGAAGACTGCCACAGGGAACTTCAGGGGCCTCACTGATACCTATACTGAGCTGACCCACCATTTTCAGAGCCTTGCAGAACTCCAGCCTGAGTCATCATCACTGAATCCTTCTTGAGCTACAACTTGTCCCCTTTCATTGAGGTGGAAGCCACATTGAACCTCACACCACAAGCTTTGTGAGACTACCTTGCCCTATAACTCTCTTGGGCATCTTATTTATCCACACTTTGCATCTCTACCATAACTTCAGAGTCAGTGAGAACACTGAGAGCTTCAAAAGTGACAGACCTCTAGTCCACCCAAAAGAAGTCCAGGAGACAAAGACATAGAAGAACTTGAAAGTCACACACATGAAATTTCTGAGATGATAGCAACTGAAGTAAAAAAACAACCCCATCAGGCTATGGAGGATCTCAGATAAAAATAATCTCTCAGGTAAAAACTAACATGACAGCAATCATAAAAGAATTGTTGAATACATCTAAGGAAACATATAAAAAATTGAGAGAAATAGGAATTTCTATCCAATAATGGAAACTTGAATGACCAATATAAAAAAGAACTAGAATGAGATAAACAGATTCAGACATATTTCCAGGACACTAAGAATTCTATTTAAAGCTGGAATATTTGTATGAAACAGAAGTTAGAATTTTAGGCCTTGAAGATAGTGAACACAAAAGAAAAGATCTTCTGAAAATAGTAAGGAACCAGGAAATAACAATACAACAGCAGAAAGATGATACATAGAAAAATAATATAAGACTAATAGGTAGCAATGAAATAGCTTGACTTACACAAATAACAGAAAAAGAGGGTCTGCAGAAGTAGTAGCAAAATTTCCCAAACATGAGAAAAGAATCTGACATATAAAGTGAGGCATATAGAACTCCAGCTAGCCATAATCTAATCAAATCTTCATCCACACACATAATAATCAAGATCCCAGAAATTGAGCAAGAGAATATTGAAAGCTGTTAGATGAAGTGGCAGCTCAAATATAATGAAAAGACCATCAGAATCATGGCAGATTTCTCAGCCAACACTATCAAATGAAGAAGAGCTTGGAGTGAAATATTTCATATCCTGAAAGAAAACAATGTCCAACCCAGATTATTATATACTGTAAAACTATTTCTTAAATTTAATGTAGAGTTAAGATACTTGCATGACAAAGAATAATTGAAGAAATTCATAATAATCAAATAAACCCTATAAACAGTGCTGACAGACATTTTAGAATGAGGCAAAGACCTCCACAACTTCAAGAATAATAACAGAATGGAACTATGAAGCAGAATAAACAATTAAGCAGAAGGGAAAAGTAAGGATTCATAGAGTAGAAAAACAGCATGTCAAACATAAGTCAATACATATCACTTACAACCATTAATGGAAATTGCCTCATTTCATCAATCAAAAGAATCAGACTGTTAGAATGGATCAAAAAACAAAATCCAACAGTATGCTGCATGCAAAAAATGCATTTAAGGCAAAAAGAAATTAATAGACTGAACATCAAAGGATGGAAAACAATGGTCCATGCAACAGAAACCCAAGAAAAGCAGGGTAGCTCTTCTGGTTGCTAACAATGTCAACTTCAAACCAAGCATGACTACAGATAAAGAAGGGTATTGCATACTTGTTAATGTAAAACTGAAAGAAGAAGAGATAATTATAAATATGGATGCACCCAAGAGGCAGCATCTAACTATACAAGACAAATTTTAACAGACATGAAAAATCAAATGAGAAAATAGATTACTTATGCAAAAAGCAACCAAGAAATAGCAGAACTAAACCGACTTGTGAAGAAATTAACTTAGTAAACCTTTACAGAGTGTTTAGCTCAATAGCATCAGAATTTACTTTATTCTCACTCACTGCACGTTTTGCAAAATACACAATGTACTACCACACAGAGCATGTTTAAATAATGCAAAGGAATCAAAGTCATCCCACACATATTCCATGACCATAATGTCATGAAACTGAAAATAACAAAAGAAACAGCAAAAACTCTAAAAAGTCATGGAAACTAAATAATACACTCCTGAACAATCAATTGATCACAGGTTTTTCTGGTTTGTGTTTAGGTGTCCTCCCAAAGCCTCATGAAGTCATGGTTAAGCTTGTAGAGTTTCTGATTCATTCATTGTCCAATGCTGAGATTATGGTTTGAGTGCTACACCCACCCTGGGGTGGGCAATCTGCATGCAATGTGGGCAAGGGAGAGAGGCTTGCTAGCTGCCCTCGCTGCTGCTACTCCCTTTATTTTCTTTTCTCACCTTTACTGTCTGCTATTTTCCCCCACCCTATACTCTGCCCTCTGCCTTGTTTCCCTCTGCCCTGGAGCAGGCTGAATATGAAATGAAACTTCCAATAACTGTAACTGTGAGCTAAAAAAAAAGCCTTCCCTTCCTCAACTCAGAGTGTTGGGTATTTTGTCCTAGCAATGAGTGAAAAGTAACTGAGACAGAGTTTGGTACCTAGAAGCGGGGTCGTTGTAATGACTATCTGATGATGTGTTTCAAGAGCCTTTAAGAATGGGTTATGGGAAGAGGTAGAAAGGGTTTAGAAATGTCACCTACAATAGAAGAACAAGAATGCCTTCGGCTGTTCTGTCTGGAAGATTTGATCAGATCTCTTAAGTCCAGATGGCTGATAGAAATTCTGCCTTAGAAGACTAGGACGGGTGATTTCTCCTGGGAAAAAGGACCACATTGGTTGTTGGACTTCAGATGATATGTATTATGGCTTGGTAGAAAGTTTGTCTGCATTTTCTCATGTCCAGAGACTTTGCCTGAGACGGACATTAAGTGTGGAAGACTGATTAATCTTGCTAAAGAAATTTCAAAGCACTTAAGTGTTCAGGCAGTGACATGGATATTGTTGGGCACTTTTAGTCAGATTTATGTTGAAAATCAAGAGCAAAGAAACAAACAGAATAATTTAAAATGTTAGTGAGGTCGGAAAGCAAGCATCAATAAAGCTGTGAACTGAAAAGATAGAGCTGAGAGATCTCCACTGGTGAGAAGGAACAAGAGAAAGGGAAAGATAACCTGACAGCATCACATGTCTGCACCCATTGCAGCCTCAAACTGCAAAAGTGCAAGGCTTTGTTTTAAGGAAAAAGCTGCAGACTGTCATGTTCCAGAATGGAGGCAATCACCATATCAGTCCAGAATTTGTTTCTCCGAATCAGGTTCAAAGTGCTCAGCAATCCAGGCCCTCAACCCCTATAGCCAACAGAGAAGAAAGCCTGGCTACTGTTCCAGATGGCAGCAGATTTTAGATCATCAACATGGCATTGGTTTCAGGTACAAGCAGAATACGAGTTCCCAAGTTAAGAAGGCTTCCAGCCAGATTTCTGAAGAAAGCCTGGAAAGCCAGGCAGTGTGCCCTGAGGTGACAGTGTGTGAAGCAGAGAGTGGGAAGACTAATGTGCAGTGAAAACTCCAGAAATTTGGAAAAGTCAGATCATGGATTGTCAGAGAAAGGCTGTAAGCCAGCCCAAGAGAGAAGCCATGGGGCTAAAACTAGCAGTTCCTTAGAGGTGAAGTCACATGGAGCTCACAATTTGCCACATATTGCATTGGAGGTTCCACATGCAACTATAGGACTTAATATTTGCCCTTCTGGATTTTGGACTTTCATTGGTCCTAATGCTTTGTATCCTATTGTTTGTATCTTTTGTAACTGTAATTTTTTCTTGTGCCATTGAATTTAACTTTTCATTTATATAGGAGCTCACAGCTAAGAGTTAGATCTCCTTAGATCTCAGAGAAGAAAAATCAAAAAGATCTTAGAGGAGACTCGGAACTTGGCTTTTCAGCAATGCTCAGTATGTTATGACTATGGCAACTCTTACAGATGGACTAAATTTTTTTTTGCATAAAGGGATGTGCAAGAGTCTTTAGGGGACGAGGAGCAGAATGCTATGATTTGTGTCTGCATGGCCTCCAAAAACTTCATGTAGCCATGAGGATTGTTCTCTATTTTATGATTAATTCAGGTCCTATGCAGGGATTATGAGTGTGAGTGCTGCACTCACCCTTGAGCATACAATTGGATTACAACATAAGGAAGGAGAGAGGTTGGTTAGCTGCCCCAGCTGTTGCTCTTCTTTTTGCCCTTTGTTGTTTACTGCCAACATGAACTGCTGCCCTCTTCCGTGTGCCCATCCATATTGGAGTAGGCTAAGTACTGACTGAGAGCTTCACTAAGTCTGAGCTAAAAAAAAGCCTTCCTTCCTTAAATTTGAGTGCTGGATATTTTGTCCCTGCAATCAGAGAAATGTAACTGAGACACAGATGAAGTTAAAGAAGAAATTAAACAATATTCATAATCAGACAAAAATGCAGACACAACATACAAGAACCAATGCAATGAGAGCTATCTTCAGAGGGAAACTTACAGCCATAGGTTCTCACATCAAAAAAACCAAAAGAGCCCAAATAAACAAACTTATGCTGTGCCTCAACCTCCTAAAAAAGAAGAGTAAATCAAGGCCATAGCCCAGAGAATGGAAGAAATTCTAAAGATGAGAGCATAATAAATGGAATAGAGACAAAGTAAACATTACGAAGAACTAATAAGTCAAAGAGTTGATTATCTGAAAGAATAAATAAAACGGTTAAAACCCTAGCCAACCTTGAAAGAGAGAGAGAGGAAAGAAGGAAGGAAGAAAGGAAGGAGGGAAGGAAGGAAGGAAGGAAGGAAGGAAGGAAGGAAGAAAGAAAGAAAGAAAGAAAGAAAGAAAGAAAGAAAGAAAGAAAGAAAGAAAGAGAGAGAGAGAGAGAGAGAGAGAAAGAAAAGAAAAAAGGAAAGGAAAGGAAAGGAAAGGAAAGGAAAGGAAAGGAAAGGAAAGGAAAGGAAAGGAAAGGAAAGGAAAGGAAAGGAAAGGAAAGGAAAGGAAAGGAAAGGAAAAATATATTCAAACTCATGCAATAAGGAATGGAAAGGGTGAAATCAGTAAAGGTACTATAGAAATTCAGAGGATCATTAATACCCATTTGAAAAATCTTTATTCTCACAGGATTGAAAACACAGAAGAAATGGACAGATTCCTAGACAAAAAGGCCATAGCTGAATAAATAATTTATAAAAATTCTGAATTGGCCAGAATCAGGCAGTGAAACTGAAAGTGTAATAACGAAAAATCCACTAACAAATCAAAGCCCTGGACTACATCTATATCTTACAGGTCTAGAAATAAAATTCCTAAAATTCATCTGGAACCAAAGAGATCTAGAATAGCAGAAGCAACCCTGAGTAACAAGGGAAATGCAGTAGGAATCACAATCCCTAACTTTAAATTATACTACAAAGCTACCATGATACAAATCAGCATGATATTGGCAAATAACAGACCTGAGGATCGATGGAACTGATTACAGGATGCAGACACAACTGCAAACATACTCAGTCACTTTATCTTTGACAAAGGAGCCAAGCATGTTCACTGGAAGGAAGAAAATTTCTTTACTAAATGGTGCTGGAGAAACCAGCTTTCCAAATGCCAAAGGCTGAAAATAACCCCATTCCTATTCAAAGATTTACATATTGAAACTAAAAAGCTATATCTTCTGGAGAAGAGAGTAGGCAGAAATCTTAAGGTCATAGTGGTAGGTAGATAGTTCATGAACAAAAGTCAAACTGCAAAAGAAATTCTTCAAAGAATCAACAGTTGGGATTTTTGAGCATCATTTTGAGCAGTTTCTTCATGTCAAGATATCATGAACAGAGTAAAAAGAAAACCTATAAATTGGAAAAAAAAACTATAGCACACAGTCTTTCAAACAAGGGATTCTGTCTAGAACATATAAAGAATTAAAAAAATAAAGTCTCCAGAATTCAAAAACCTAATCCCAAAATAGTAATGTAAGATGAATATCCCCTTTGCAAATGAAGAGATACAAATGGACATACATAGATGAAAAAAATTTCAGTCTCATTGATAAATCAAGTGAAGCATATTAAAACAACACTGAGATACCATCTGATACCAGAAAGAATAAGGAAGTCAATCAGTAACAAATGCTGGAGAGGCTGTGAGGGAAAAAGAACCTTCTCCATTGTTCGTGAGACTGCAAGCTGGTATGAACATTATGGAAATCAGTATGGAGATTCCTCAAAAAGCTGGGATTGGGGGCCCCATTCAAGCCAGCTGTCCCCTATCTAGGTATTTTTCCAAATGAACTCAAATCATCATACCCCAGTAATGTATGTGCACCATGATTACAGCAGCACAATTTGTCATAACTAAATCTTGGAAACAATCCAAATACCCATCAACTGAGTAATGGACCAAAAAATGGTACTTTTATACAATGAAGTATTACTCAGCTATAAAAAAAAATAAATTCAAGGCTTTTATAGATCTATAAATGCAACTAGAGACTGTATTGGTAAGTGAACTAAATCAAACTCACACATGCAAACACTGTAGTGTCTCACTAGGGTGAGGACCTGAAAGAGCAAACATAATTGCAAAGGCACAGTAGATATTGTGACAGGAAAAAAATTTGGTCAATGGGTGAACAACCTGAGTTGAGGAAAAGGACACAGGAAAGAGGATATATATACATATATTTATGTATATTTTCCTGATAATTTGGATAATTGTACTTCAGATCTCTGCAGTTAATGCTTAATTTTTTAAATATTTTTTTATTCTTATCATTTTTACTTTACATTTTCTTATAACATTTTTGTTGTTGTTTTATTTTGCTTTTAAAGCAATTATGCACATTTATATCTGATAACCTAAACAATTAATTTGAATATAACATCTTGCAATACAGCAACCATGGTTGAATTCCTATTATATTGTTTAGTGAAATTTTGTATCATTTCTAATGCTGTTTTTTATTACTATTTTGTATTCTTTACAATGAAAAATAGTTTAAAATTTAAGTTTTATAATGGATATATAATAAATTCTGTATGCTTGGATTTTTTAATGCTGATATTCCTATATCCTAAAATGATAGTTATGGTTTAGAAATAAACTTCAGCTGACAACGTAGGATTAGGAATAGTGTGGACCCATTCCCAGTTGTATTTTTCCTAAAATAATAGATATAAATTTAGATCTATTCAATTTTGAGGAAGATTATTTTCTATTTGCCTATTTTCTTGCAGCTTATGGAAATAGATACCTTTCAACCAAAAAGAAATAACAGAATTAAAATCTGGACACTTTTATATTTAGATGATTTAATATTTCCTGCCCTAAAACAAAATATTTGTGTTTCATAAAAGAAACACAAGCCGAATAGCTCAGCGGATTAAAGCACCAGCAAGCAGGCACCAGAGAGAGGACCTGGAGTTCGATCCCTGGGCCTGCCATGCTGCCCCCACCCCCAAGGTGTGCTGACATGGCAATTGAGGCTGGGCGTGGTGGTTCGCGCCTATAATCCCAGCACTTGGAAGGCTGTAAACAGGAATATCACTATGAGCCCAATCTAGTAGTGAGACCCTGTAGACCTTTCTTTTAAAAAAACCTAAATAAATAAATAAATAAACAAACAAATAAATAAATCACAATTTCAAACTATTAATAGAAGATATTTAGAGTAGAGAAGTGCAAGTGAAACTTCAGGAGAAATTAGTAAAACTTGTTTCTTAAAAAATCACAAAATTAACTATATTCCATGCATAACATTAGTTTCAGAACAGAGTGTGTATTATCAAGCTTAACAAAATACATATATGCTCATGGTCTCTCAAAATTTAATTATAAAAAACAAAAAGCAATAGCATGAAGGTATATATCAGTTGCTATACTCATTTTTAACCTTCAGAAATCTTTAACTTGTAGTATCCAATACGGTAGCTGCTAGTCACTGTGTAATTATGTAATTTTAAATTTTAATCAATATGTATTGAGTAAAATGTAATTTTTTTTCATAGACAGATTCTCATATTTCTGGTACTTAACTATAACTGGTAGTTACACTGCAAAGTACATTTCTATAGAGCATTCATGTTAGTGCAGTAATTTCTAGAGGGCAATTCTGTCATTATTCTCTGTTTTTTTACTTTCTTTTCTATACAAATATTGCCTTAAATACTGAATATAAAACTGATTTTACATATGCTGATTATTAAAGCTGGTTGACATGGCCCCACCCCGGGGCGCACGGAGACAGCGAATGAGACTGGGAGCGGTGGCACCCAGCTGTGATCGCAGCCCTTGGGGGCCTGAAAATGGGAGGATCACTGAGTCTGAGCTGTGTAATAAAACCCTGTAGACCCTGTATTAAATACATTAAAAAGAGAAATGATCATGGGACAAAGCAACTCTGGCTTTCAAAATATTTTCATAGATACTACATTGGGTAGATTTTTGCTGCTGCTTAAAGAAATGTTTGAGAAAAACAACTTAAAGGAAGAAAAGAGCATTTTGACAGTTTCAAAGGTTTCAGTCCATGGTTCAGTAACTAACTCCATTGATTCAGGCCAGTCCTAAGGCAGAAAGATCACGATGGAAGGCCAGGGCTGTAAGCAGCTACTCTGCTCCAGATAGCTAGAAAGCAGAAAGTGAGCAAGACAGCCACAGAGGAAGTTGCCTGGGACAAAATATACCCCTCAAAGCTGGAGTTCAGTGACTCACTTCATCTAATTAGGCTCCACTAACCAATAAGCCTATTCAACTATTTAACTCATCAATGGGTTGATCTACTTGATAAATTCTAAGTTTATATGATTGAATATTTTCCAAAAGCCTATCTCCTGACATCCAAACTTTGAAAACAATGAGGATTTTGGAGAATATTTGGCTTTAACCTTTTCTGACAACCTCAGCTATCTTTACTATATTATATTTTTCTTGTCTAGTTTGTCAAGGTTACAATCACTACTCTTCTCCTGTTATTAAAAGAAAGTTCTAGAGAATTGCAGCAACTCAGATTAAGAGTCTCCTCCAGTATCTACAGTAAACTATTTTTGTGTTCCTTATCCTGAGAGCAAAGACTGAAGCAGCCAAGACCAGAGCTTTATGTGCAAGTGTCAGTATCAATGACCACTGAACACTTGCTCTATAAGATGAGTTAATCAATTTTGTTGCCATTTTCACTTGTGACAAGAACGGAGAGAATCAATTTACAGGCTACTTTCTTACCAAAATAAAGAAGTCTGATGTAAAGAACTAAGTCACAATCAAAAAGAAGGAAAAAGAAATGGAAAGAAATTTTTATAAAAACACAACTGTTTAAATTTGAGTCGTGATTTGACACCAGTTGAAAACCTTTACAAATCATCACAGAATTCTAAACTACTAAGGCTTGACTTGGAAATGCTATTTTTTTAACCATCATTAATGGGAATTCTCACAAGTGTAAATGCCCAAAGACTTTAAACACATAAAAAGTGAAATGAGAGCAAAAGCAGCTACAGGCCTGTCCAAAGCCCCAAGGCTCTAAACCCATTTCAGACAATATCTGTAGTTCAAGGATCAGTACCACATTGTTAGGAGGAGGAATGAGAGGACTCTTCAAGTCTCTTCCTATCTCATTTCCACAGCTCCCTGCGCTAAGCTCTTGGGGTCAAGTGTGCCTAGGGGGAGGCCAAGAATTCAAAATAGCCCTGGCCATCAAAAAGCCCAGGAATCTGCAGAGTCAAATGCAGCCTAAAATTAGCTTTACAGGTGCTAAATATCCTGTGTTGGGCAGCTGCTTCTGTAAGGAGAAAACAAACATTGATTAAAGAACCTAATAGAATGTTTTGCCTTGATAATTGCAGAAGCTGTGGGAAAGAATACACATTCTCCAAATCGAACTTTGCTAAATGAGGGTCAGCAGCTTTAAGCTTTTTGTCATAGAAGCTCAACTCTGCAGTAAGTGAATATTTTAACCACAGGGACACTGAAAATTCAGTGATATTTTCATAATTGCAATTCGAATAGTCAATAAACACTGTAACCTGAAGTAGCACACTTTGAAGAAAACTTGATTGCCTAGCTAAAACATCATACCACATAATATTAATAAACGTAACTACTGAACTCTGAATATAATAGGACAATTACCTCCAGAAAGCATTAGAATTCATTATACCCAAGACGTTAGTTTGTACAGACAGTTGCAGGCACAATACACGTAGCAGAATTATAGTGCATCAGACCTATTCTATATAATGGTAATTGATGTTTTCTATACATCTTATCTGTCTCAAATATATTCTTTATTAATTTCAAGGCTAAATAAAAAACTATGTATATTTATGAGTAGAAAATACATGAAAAAACAAGTATTAGCTCTTAATGAAATGTGATAATCTATAAGATATGAGTTTATGTGTATAGCTTCTTGTAGCCCAAATTTAAGTATTGGAGAGAAATATCAGATATTATCAGAGCAGTATGCATTTCACTATAAACTAAAATGTCTTTAATATTTTAGCTTCAGTTTTGCCCACTACTGGCCTTCCTTTACTTATATATATTAATTTCCAAGGATTATAAATCATTACAACAGAAAGAAGCTACTATGTCTAGGCATTTAAAACAGGACATAGCTATACAAGTAAAACTTTTGGATGATATTCAAGAAAGTAATAAATGTCATCTCGGATTCTTCAAATGTACATGTCACCTGTAGGAACATTCAAATACATCCTCATTTAAAAATGGCATCACTCAAAACTTCTAAATAGCTGATGACTGCAAAGTAATTCCAGATAAGTAAATGACTGTTAAGGACAATAGAAGAATATTCAATGAAAATAATGCCAAAGCAATTAACCGATGGAAAGATCAAATTTAAAAAAGCACCTCCCCAAGCTATTCACTGGTCAGTGCCTGGAGTTTAAGGAATTATTATTTGCCAAGGGGAGAGCTTTAGATTCTAGAACATTTGATAATACACCCAGTTTTTCAGTTTACTTGCTTTCACCCAAAAAATAAGCAATAAAGAGAAACCAGAAAAACATGAACTTAAGTAGTGAGACGCTGTAGACCTTGCACTAAATACATTTAAAAATGAAGTTAAGAAGTTAAGTGTTGAGGCTATTTCAAAGCTTCCCATTAACTACTTTTTTATTTTAAAATAAAGAGAAAAGGAAATAAAAAATGCATCTGTCAGTAATATTCTTTATTGTTTCATTTAAATCAATTTAGTTTATTTTTAAGTTATTTGGGCTGCTTTTTTGTTTGCTTGTCTGTTTTTGAAACAGAGTCTGGCTATGCATTCCAGGCTGGTCTTAAGCTCACTGGGGAGCCCAGGCTGGCCTCATACTCACAAGGATTCCCTGGATCCTCTTGCCTTCTCTCAACCTTGTAAGTGCTGGGATTCCAGGCGAGTACCACTGTCTGAGACTCTTTTTGTTCCTCATTGCCCTTTTCAACTGCTGTTTTGTGCTTCATAAAAACAGAAGAGAAACCACCAAGAAGAACAAGAATTTGGCATACAAATAAAACTTAAAATGCATGTTACCAGTTCATTCCATTTTGGTAGTGAAGAACTCTTAAGGTTCTCTTTCTCTGTTGCTGAATAAGGACAGTGACAGAAGTCCTCACCATTGGTACCATGAGTTTCAGGAGCAGAGTATCCATGTTACCCTAGGATACATACCTCCCCAGAAATAGTTACTTTCATTTTAAACATTTTTAAAATGCCTTGTAAATTTTCACTGACTTTTCATATATATGGTTACAAAAAGATGCAGTGGTGATCTAATAGGATTTAATAGACATCCTTGTGGGAAACTCATGTGCTATGTAAAAAAGGGCAAACGTAACTGACTGAGATCGCACATAATTTTGAAATTTTGGTTTGCAAGTTGCAATGTGCAGCAAGTTCCAAAGCGACTAAGTCATGATGACTTAACCTCAAAGACAGCTGCCTGGACCTCTTGCTTTTTTAAAATTCTAAACATTTCTTTTAGGCTTAATGTAGTTATCAGAGATTAAAGATATTTCTCATTTCAGTTACTTGAAATTTGCAAGGAGAACCATACATGTTTTGCAATGTGTTCATTAAAACATATAGAAAAAAATCAACTTTTCTAATGTTTGACATCTATAGTACTTTTTCAGGATCCAAAAATATTGGTACAAATAATCTGTATAACTTTGTTGGTGGATTTTGCAATAGCTCTCATGTCTCCCCTTATATTTCATGTAAATATTTTTATTTCATGTAGAAGTCTAAAGGCACTAAAAAGACAAAATGAACATATCAAGATTCCCCAAAATAATAGACTTTTTATTATCATTAGATTATAAGTGAATAGCGAATAAAGGATTCAAAAAGTAAAATAATTCAAATTTGCTTAGACAGAAGAAATACATCATAAAAATTGTTTTGAATTGGAATAGCGCAGTGGTGGAGCACTTGCCTGACAATCATTAGGTCTTGGATCAGTCCTCGCTACACATTGATTTGTTTTCTTATGAATGATATAATCCAGAATATTAACATTATATTCTTTGTTCTATATTTTCTATGTGAATTAGGGAGATTGTTCTATATTTCTATATTAAAATTATAGATGGTTTTATTATACTCAATACATAAGGATTTATAACTACACAAGAGTATACCACTGTGGTATCTAGTGAAGTACTTGGGGCAATTATATGAACTAAGTAAAATTATAGTTTAATATATATTATAGTATTTACTCTGAATACCGAGACCTCCTCTCATATGTTACATTGATGTGGCTATATTTTCTAAAGCTAATGTATTTCCAAGGGAAAGAATTTCACATTCTTCTGAGGTATACTTTTAATTTTGATAGTATCTACTATGTGTTTAATAACATCCTCAAAATTATACAAAAGAAGTAGTAAGGACTTACATGCATGTTCAAGTTTGCCACCATCTCCTTGAGCAGACAGGGGTAACGCAGGTGGAAGACATAGAATATAGCAGAGCACAGATGTAACCAAGATGCCACGTCTTCTGGTAAAACATTCAGCATAGGAAGAATTTGAAAAGGAAAAGCACACATGAGCCAGAGGCAGAAGGCGCGTGAAAGCAGATGGGCTTGCGGCAGGCCATGACAGCAGCCTTTGTCTCCTGGGAGAAAGGTCGAAGAGGTAGAAATTGACAAGGTACATGCAGTGGGATGTAGTAAGACTGTTGACTGAAAACATGTTTTGATGTTGGCAAGAAAGATGAGAATCAAGTTGCATAGTTAGAATAAGGATTAATGCGGATTCTGGGATATATCCTGAAACGTATTTTCAACACTGATGGATTCTTTAACCAGTGGAAATTTGCAAGCCAAAAAAAATTTTAAGGGATCAGCAAATTTAAGACTTAGCATGCGGTATACCACAAAATGTAGTGTCTACTTTCCATGGGCAACACAGTTCAAAATGTTCCTGTTGATGCCTAATCTTTTCACAGTGTATGTGAATTCTTGTTTGTTTTTTTTTAAAAAAAAGTTCCCCCTTTAGTAATATCAGTATTGCGTTGTAATGCATTTGTGTACATATGAAATGGGCACATTTACTAAATGAAATGATTCAGAGTCAGCAATACCAACAAGACTTTATCCAAAAAGATGTTCAATGAGTAATTAATGATAAAACATAGTAAACAAGAAATTTTCTGTATTGTGTTGAAAAGCTTCTAGGCTTCAGTGTGGTCAATTTATTAGCTGTCCAAAAAGAATATGATGTAGAAACATATATGGTGTTAAAATATCAAGGTGATTTTTCCCTGATTCTTATTCTGTTTTTATTTTTTTTTTCTGTTTATATGCTGGTAACTAACTGGAGACAGAGCCAAACAACCCCAATTAATTCAGCACTGCTTGGCACAATTGGCACCCCCTGCTGAGAAGAGATGAGCTCTGAGCTAAGCAAAAAGTCTGAATTGGCTCCTCATAGTTAGAAAGATGTTCCTCCCCAGATGAGCATTACTGGCATTACTGACATTCCCTGCAGTGCATTCTGGGGGCAGCAAACACTGCAGCTCATTGGCATCCTATTCAGCTAGTCAGTAAAGCCCGATGTGCACACTGCAGCTCAATTTAAGAAGATTTTGGTCATCACAGATTGGAAATCTATGCATGAGTTTGTGTGGATATTCATATGTGTACATGTATGTTTATGTATGAGAGTATTTTTGTTAAAGTGCTGATTCTGACCAACAAATGCAGTGAATCTTTGGTTCTGCTCTTGTATGGCAATGTGTTTATTCTTATAGTTTGCAGTAAGGGCAGGTATTTCCACTGCTCACTGTATTAAATCTATTTAGTTTGCCTATTGCATCTCTTAAGGCCTTTCTTTCTCTAACCCTAGACAGTTCACTGTTCACTGTCAACTCTTTTAGAACTAAACATATATGGAATTTTCAAGAAATCCACTTGAGTGCTATTCAAAGAAGCTGAGAAATAAGTAAAAGTGACTTTCACTATCCTGCCCAAACACTATGTTGAAGTAGATAATAAAAGCAGAATTTCTATTAGTAATCTAACTCTAACAGATTGCTTTGGTGGGGAATTCCACCAGCTCATCCCATGACTTATTTTTTGAAAGATGTATGTCATTAATAAGCATGAATACTTGTAAGTGTTAAAAGAGTTTTAGGGTAAATCAGGTTCTTATAAAACGTAAGGAAATATTTTCTTTGAAAACATTCTGTGAACACTGCTTTTGGTAGTCTTAAGAATTATTGTGTATCTAGAAAGTGTTAGAATTTAGCTGAAACTGCTTTCAGTATTATAAACTGGAGTGCTCCCTTTTCCAGCTTCTACGACTGAAGGTCAGATGCTTCCGTAGCCCTCCAGGCAACATACGTTATTAAACCACAGTCAGTCACGAGGGAGAGCAGAGAGCAAGTGGGAAATTTGGGTTCCTAAGTAGAGAGAAGTTGGTAAAGCTATAAAACTGTGGGTAATCCCTCTCTTGAGCCATCTCTGCACTTTAAATTATCCCTGTTAACCAAAATAAACTTAAGGAATCATTCCATGTTTAATGTACTTTGAAATATTTCACTCAGTTGTGGTCAGGAGGCTTGCGAATCTTCTCTTGGTACCCAATGCTATTGATTTTTTTGGCCAAAGGAATGTGATCAATGAAGTGACAGTCACAGTGTAAAAATGACTTGGGCAAGAAATGCAGTAATGACGAGCTAATCTCAAAAGGCTCAGCTTTGCGATGTTTATCTGGACCCCCTGCCTTCTCAAAATTGGGAGGGTATCCTTGGAAAGCTACTATTAATAAAGATCCTGGCGACATATTCTTTACCTCAAGTCAAAACTGCCATAAGAGCACCCTGCCCACAGTATTTTAGCCCAGGGGCACGAAACCCAGGAAGGACACCAAGACACTGAGAGTTCTTAACTCCCAGTTCAAGTTCTGTGAAAAGAATCAAGCTACATTTCTTATCTTCAAACATGTATGAGGCCGTCCAAACGTTAAATTTGCTCATGTGGGAAAGTTGGTTGACATGCACTTGGTCAGTGCTTACCTTTTAGTAAGACTTTTCATACTGTGTGTTTTATACTTACAGAACACTGACAGGTTACTGTGTAGTAGGTATGTGACTTGACGTTAAGGATGATAATGTTTTGTATATGGTGCCACTTGACTGTGCGGGGCTGATAAACCCATCAGAAAGTGGATACAGTCTAAGCTGAACAAGAGAATTAATATATTGATTTTCCGAGCATTCCTATGGCTCACAGGGAGCTGCTGTTCTCCTTTATTCTTTTCTTTTTAAAGAAATACAAATATTAATTAAAAATTTGAACTCATTTAGAATTTCACTGAACAAGATAATATGAATCTGACAGTATTTGTAGTATTTCATAGTGTTATCTCCAATACGGTTGTTCCGATTACCAGATATAAGCAGGCAAAATTAGAAAAATAAAAAAAGTTAAAAGAAATTAAAAAGAAAGGAAAAAAATGAGAAAAGAAGGCAAAAGTATTAAGCATTAACGGCTCTTTAACACAGACCAGCAGAAAGCCACGGTACAGTTACTGAAACCATCTTGCAAACACACAGATGTATCTCTTTCCCACACCCCCTCTCATGGCCTTCTCCTCATCTCAATAATCCTTTCCTTTGGACACATCATGCCCATCAATAGAGAAATACATAAAGAAGATGTATTTTTCCACAATAGAGTATTATTCAGCTATAAAAAGAGGAAAATTTGAGGCTTTTATCAGTAAACAGATGCAACTAGAGACCATACTCTAAAGTGAAATAAATCAGACCTGCATGCACAAACATCGCATTGTCTCCCTAGTGTAAGAACCTGAACAAATAAATACAGTCTAAAGGAGTTTGCTGCTCTTACACTGACTTGACCAGCATCTTGTGAGTGTCTCAAGTAGCAACTTGCTCATGTTGCTACACATTGCTAGCCTGGCTAAAAGTTAAAATTCAAAATAGAAGCTGCTGTTTCCATGTAATGTGCATTACTGTCAAACCATCATGAAGTGAATAATTGTTAGGCCACACCATCATTAATTAGATACGATCTACATAATCCCGCTCTTTAAGGTATCTTGCGCTCTACCCTTAAATGTAACGTTACAATGTGTCCATCAGAACAAATATATATATTACATATATATGAAAATGTGAGTTATATATACCATATATATTCAGCATATTCCACATATATTTTCCACATATATGGAAAGTTTAAGCAACTTGTCAATATAATAAACAGTCCTCATAACCTTTAAATTAATAATGATGGCATGAAAGTATTTACACATTTATCACAGGAGTCTTCTTTGCTTGCTAAACTAGTAGACCATGGCACTTTAAGAGGTGACATCCCTGTGTTGTGAAAAAAATACTTCCTCATGCACATAGTGGAAGTTAGAGCTCATCATAGAAAGGCTGAAGTGCACATACACACTCCATAACACATAGCACTGTGAGTGCAGTACAGAAGAAGGATTTTTCAAGACTAATATTTAACACAAGCATGTGTCTTTGTACTGCAGTGTCTTATAAAAGTGATTTTCTTGTAAACAATATTTAAAGTATTTTTTAAAAATCAATTTGTTGGTTAGTTTAAAAGCAACATCCCCTTATAAGCTGAGTGTCGGATATTATCTCTTTTCAGAATTTGGAAATTTTTGAGTATTGTTTACATATTTCATGGATATGAAAACCGAACACTTGAGACTACAGGCAAGAGAATGCCTTAGGCAATGAAGCATATCAAAATATAGTGCACAGAGAGACTTTTACTGCTCCTGCTATTTAAAGACCTATTTTCATGAGCTTATTAGCTACTAGTGATCCCGAAGGAGAGATACAATTAAAACTTAATCATACCAAAAGCTGGGATTCTTCTGATTCAGCGAACTTGTAATCTATTATATTTAGTAGTTTACTTGTAAATGTCTGAATCTGGAGAATGAGAACCATATAAATAGGCTCCATTCTGTAGTGACACAACTCCTGTGAACACACACCACAGGATTTGTATTGTGTTCACTGCACTACTTTACACACCTCCCCCATTCTGTTATACTTCCCAGAGGTTTTAAGCTGTGGCATCTCACTTTTCTTTTGTGAAATCAGAATAGCTTCCAGTGCCCTCAACTATCATATTATACCATTCTCTAGATTTCAGATATGAAATCAAATCCTTATAAAAATAGATGATGCAATGGAATTTGAGCCCACATTAGCAAGCCAAGAGTTTAGAGATATATAAAAGCCACACGCAGATGATCCTACATTTGCCAAGAAGTTTGAGGTGAGCAGGGGATTCTATTACTAAGAACACAAAGAAGAGGATTCTGCTACTTCATTTACAAATATTGATTCTCTTGCATATCCTCACCCTACCCTTGATCCTCACAACTGCCTCCTGTTATGAGATACTTTGAGAATTCTTAAAGCCATGTAAAACACCAAGAAGCAATAAGAGAAAGAGAGAGGGTGCTTGTATTCCATGGAGAAATGTTTTCCAATTTTCATTCAGGACTATTCCTGCAGAAGCAACCTGAGCAGAGTTGAAAGGGGAATATCGCCTCAACAGGGATTCTGCTGATCTGGCTTCCACTGATTAAGATACCGTCCATGGGCCCCTTCAGAGAGGACATTGACTTCATTGCTTTGCTAGCCATTTGGGCCACAGAGGAAGGGTCCTTGTCAGGCAGACAACCAAAGCTCTTCACAAAGGACAGGGAGAGTCGAAATGGCCTGTGTGTGACCTAGTCATCGCTTCTCTTGTGCATTTTCTTCTTTCCATACTTAATGTAATCATCTTTTAAGCATTGAATTTAATGAGGCTATATATATGTTTTAACTTTGGCTCAAATTATAATCAGTCTTTTATTCTTGTATTTCTATGGAAAAGAACAAAGAACACTATGTAGAGGTTTGCTCTACTAACTGCAAATTTACCCATGATTTTGATTTACTTAAGTGAAGGTAAACGAAAAATGATTATAGCCATAAGATCATGGAGGACTTGTAAGTAAATAAGACTATACAGACCATATTAATAACAGCAAAAGGATATCATTCATATTCATCTTTCGATGGGTTCTACCAGGAGCTCTCCCAAGAAGTGATTTTATTAAATGGAATCTGCTAGCACCATCTGCCAGAAATTCATCCTTCTTTCCTCTCTTAATTTTTACTTTTCCCCTTTAACTCATGTTTTATTCTTCTCATCAAAGATAGTTCTCTCTTGTGATTTCATCTTTGAAAAGTATCACCACTCAGCATGGGAAAATATTTCATTCTACTTGAGGTAAGTGGGCCTAATTGCTATAAATACAAGATGTTACAGGAATATATGGCAAATGTTTAAATTCAAAAAGATATACTCTACCAAATTATACATTGCCCTAGCAGAATAAAACACCTGCAAGTAGGTACAGGAGCTGGGATTTTGATCCCAGGGCACACTGAGATGGCAACTGAGACTGGCCACGGTGGTGTGTGCCTGTAATCCTAGCTCTTAGGAGGCTTTAAACAGGAGGATCACTACGAGTCCAATCTAGTAGTGAGTACACCTTCCCTAAAAATACAGAAAAAAATTATAAATAGCACTAGTTCTCCTTATAACAGGCTCCCTCACTTCAAAAACATTTATGCCATGGCTCTTTGTACTTTCTGGAAAGTTCTGGAAGTCCTATGTCAGGAATATCCTCATAAAGTGTAAAAGTATGGTGAATACTGCAGCCATATATTATCCAAAGGAAAGGCAGAACATCCAAAGGAAACCCACTACAATGCATCATCATTTACCTGTCACTGTAGTTGGCACCTTGCAAAGTCTGGATCTTCTCAAAAGTCAAACTGACCAGGAAACATAAACATTCTTCATGAGTTCAAAATATCAAGGAAGCCACAGGTAAAGACAGTCAGGGAAAGAGGATTCCAGAGCCACTTCATAAAAATGGCAAGAATGATGGAATAAGTACGTTCAAAGAAAGAACATATTTTGAGGCATATTAATGGCTATATGCCTTATACTGTAATATTTCTTTCAAAATTTAAATATTCACCATCTTTTCCATCGCAAGTCATAAATACAGATTTATTTAAGGTCACAAGTCATAATACAGATTTATATAAAGAATGGCAACAAAATCATCCATCAACACTTAAACATCGAGTTCTACTCTTTCTTCCCTATTTGAAAAGGTATCTAATAATCCCTTACTGAAGCATACACTTCTTGTCATGTCATACAGCCCTGGAATTCACCAGCAAGTTTATTCTGAAAGTAGCATAACTAATTCTTTTCTATAACTTAAGCGCAAAGAACAAAGTTGTACAAGAGAGCACATCTCCATCTTCTTTTTTTCCCCTATGAACCTTAATACTTTCATGCAGTAGATTGTCTTCTTATAACTTAGATAATTCCCAAACACAAACAATAATAATTTGAAGATTTACAGAACCTTTATTACCAGTACTAAGCAATAAACTACATAATAAGTTATGTAAATACAGATGAAAATATTAAGAAAATTTTATATAGTAGAACACAATTCACAGAAAAAAAAAATAAGAATCAGGGAAAGAGGACTGTAGATGTTGAAAGAGCTGATGTTTCTTTCCCTATCCAGAGAGAATTTTTCTATTATGAAGTTACAGGTGCCTTATTTTGTTATTGACCAACACTTTCTTTCCTCTCATGTAAGGAGGTAGGTTACCCAAGGGATGCATTTCACTGCTTTTATAGGTACATATGACTCAGATTGCAGCGATCTGTTGCAGCATGAGGTTGACTAGGAAAGACTTACATTCTCTTTTCATAGTTCAATTTTTTAGAGCAGGATCAAGGAGCAAGTTCAGAGCTATGGAATATAAGACGTGTCCTTGAACGAAGACACCCTTAAATTTGAAAATGTTCCTTCTTGTTATTTTCTCAGAGAAAGAAAAAAAAAGGGAAAAGTGGTTTGTGCAAAAGCTTTAATCATTGTACTAAACAAGCAAACAAAAATGCATATCGATCAATGATGGCAATCTTTCTAAAGCTTTTAGACATACAAACAATCCAGGACAGCCCCCATGACAGTTTTCCTACAACTGAATTATATAGACCAATAGCTAAGGCTAGTGTGTGTCTATTCGGTCACATTGACGGAGTGATAATTAAGCATAAGACAGTATTTTAAGTGTTGCTTTCTACACAAATCCATTTCATGCCTAAAATATATATTTTTCATAGTTACTGTGGTCAGCCCCATTGACAAGCACAGCATTTATAGGCAAAGCATTCCAGTTAAGATATATGTCCATCTGAGAAAGGAGGAAAAAGATATATGTCCATTGTTGGCTATACAAACTATTTCCTTTCTTCTGTCTCTTGTTTAAAATGAGACTAACATCACTTTGTTCATATATTCTTTAAATGACTGTGTCAGTTACTCTTCTTTCATTGCTGGGACAATATATCCAACACCCAGAATTAAGGAAGGAAGGGTTTATTTAGCACACAGTTAGTGAATGCTTCAGTCCATACTTTCTGGCTCCAAGGCAGAATGGTCCATTTCAGAGTGCAGCCTTTCATGGCTGGAAAACAGGCAAGAGTAAAGGGAACGGACAGCCGCTCCTGCAGCTAGTTAACCTCTTTCCCCTCCTTACATTGAAATGCAGGGATTATCTGCCCCCAAAAAAGTGTAGCATTCATAAGCATAATCCCAACATTCAATCATGAATTAATTAGAAACTCTAGAAGCTGCCAAATGGTTGCAGGAGGCTTTGGGAGGTATAACTAGACACAAGCCATAATAATGACCAAGTGAATTTCTTGTTCAAATGATTTGCTCTTTGCCTGAACTGATTATTATCTTCCAAAACTTAATTCCCTTATTCCTATAATAAATGTGAAAAGTAACATAGTAGACTCCTTTTTTCTACTTCTCTAGTTATATCTACTTCAAATGACCATGCCTATGGTTTATTCCATTGTCAATGCTCTGGGGGACAATATTCTGATGAAATAACTACTAATAGCAAATATAAGTGCAGCAGAGTACTATATTCCAAATACCTTTTGAAAATCATTACGTATTTCACTCATTCTAGTCTTGTTAATGGGCAATGCTCTCTTTACCCACATCACAAACAAAAACCCGAGGCAAGTAGGAATCAGATCATTTGCCCAAAGCCTATGAATGGTGAACAAGGAGCCAAGATTCTGATGGAGATACCTGGTTTTAAGAACTCATGTTCTTACATCCTACATGAACCTGTATGTGTTTATTTATAACATCACAAAGAGATGCTTTTAAATTAATTTTAATTTGGTGAGACTTTCAAGGTTGGTTCTATGGTGTGACATACGAGAGCATGACATGTATTAAAACAACATAAAGATTAGGAATCAATGTCAGCTATTTAAAGAAAAAATATATTTTAAATGTGTAACTTTTCTTCCCCTCTCTCATGCTGACTACCAGGTGTGTCTCTGCCTGGTATTACACTGCAGCCTGTTGTATTTCAAGAAATGTCTTATATTCCCACAAGTTTAGAGGGTTATAATCTTGCCAACACACAACTTAACAAATTTTTAGCTCCAAAGCCTCCTAACCTAAGTATAAATTGCAAGCCTATTTTTGTGGGGTTTTTATCTTAAAGCAAAACCCATCTGGTTAAGTCATACATTTTTGTCAAACAGAAACAAAACAAAATCTTGATCTCAAGTATTTTTAACATACTATGAATGTGAAATTATACTAAACTGCTTCTAGAAAGAAATATAATTAAAACACTGAAAAACCATTTAACTTTTAGTAATTATAATCAGTGATACATTTCTAGTAGCACATTTTTCCTACAAGCTGTTTACAAAAGAACTGTATTGAGACCCAGTCTTTTGCTGATTTTCCTTTTAACAGTAGTGAAACTGAACCTATCCCCAGTTAGGGGAGGGTGATCTAACCAAAGCTTTCAGAGATATAAAAGATTGTTATTGCTTTCTTGCCTTCAGACATTTGCAAAGTACATAAATATTGAAAATGTTTAAGTGATCATGTAGACATTGTTACTCAACACTGAGTATTTTTTCAAGTATTTCATGCAGATTATTTTGGACAGGTCAGAAAGAAACTGATTTTCCCCTTTCTTTAACCACAAATATTGAGAGTTAATACACCAGAAACTTATGTACTCTCCATAAATATTAGAACATAGATGTTATTTGCAAGATTCTTCTACGTTCAAAGTGGTACCAGTATCAAAAGACAAATTATTATGAATAATGATTGGTATCTTTAGCTTTCTGATCATCCTTTCTTTCTATATATTTGTTCAGGGGCATGGGATTTAATGCTCCAACAATGCACAGTGGCCATATTTCATTCATGAAGATATCTTCTTGGCTTTGACACCAGCTCTGACTATGGACACTGTGGTTAGTAGCAAGGATCACAGCAGCTATTGTTGGGCTGCCTGCTCTGCTCCAGAAACTATATAAAAAACTTCACAAAAGTTGTGCTAACTTATCTTTTCAGTAACTAGAGGAAAGAAAACTATTACTGTCTCCATTTTATAAGCAAGAAAACTCAGACATGGAGAAGTAACATATTTAAGGTCACATGTCAGATGTCACTCTTGAATACAATTTTGGTTCATTCAATTTCCAAAACTCACTCTTAACTATGAAATTACTTTTAGTATAAAATTCTTAAGTGTTATCCTTCAGTTCATGAGCATGATGGTTGGATGTACATGTCTTATGCATGCAATGTGCCACCCTCAAACTTTTTTATGACATGGGTGCATTACCCATCTGACATGAAAAATCTTAAATTTATCAACAAGACTTTATATCTGATGATTTATAAAATGCCACTTAATAGAATATATCTGATATATATTGCAAATTCTATTTCCAAAGGCTTAAAATATAGAGATATATTTGTATTCAATCAGGAAAAATATTACATTTTGAGGGTTTCCAGGAAGTAATGATAGGTCCTTAGTAATTTAGCTAGTGAGCTATATTTTACCTATTATTTTTTCTTTAAAAGTTAATCACTTCTGTTCTGGTACAATGTGCGCCAAAGTATACATGAACACCTCCAAGAATAACAACCTAAACTAGACAATGAATAAATATGTTTCATTATGAACAAGATTTATTGATTGGGTGACTCTCATTAGTGAGAGAAAATTTTCAGAGTCTTAGCAGTCCCATAACAAATCGCCTTAAACGTGATGGTTTAAAATGACAGGAATTTATCACCTAGAACTCTGAAGGCCAAAAGTCTGAAATCTAGGTGCCAGCAAATGTATACCCCCTCCAAAGATGTCAGGGGTTTTCACAGAGGAAAATTCATCCTGGATATCAGTTTCTGGCTGTTGTATGTGTCTCCTAGCTTGTGGCTGCATAGCTTCAATTTCACATAGTTTTCTCCTTGCTGTCTCTTTCTCTCATTTGTGTGCATCCCATAATGATAATGGCAATTGGATTTTAGAAATACTCTGAAAAGTTAGGCTAAACTCATTTTGAGATCCTGCCATAGAAAATGAATACATCATCTACAGGATGATTTTTATTCTAACAGAAGTGGAAAATTAGCATAGATAATTATTTTAAATTTCCAGACTGTGGACTAGTAAGCCATTAACTGAAGTAGGAGACAGAAAAGGAAAGTGGCAGAGAAGCAAAAAGGAAAAGAGGGTGTTGAATTTGATTGAAAACCTTTGGTGTACTAGTGTTTAATCTAAAGTTCATAAAAGAGGTCAGGATTGGTGATGCATATTTTTAAAGTTTCTCTTCAAAAAAGATAAACTCTTAAGACTTGGTCTTAAGTTTGACTAAACTAGGATGAGCAAGACATCAGAGTGCACAGTGCAGTCTTCTGAGTGATAAAAGTCAGAAAATGAGCTACTGAGAGACTCAAAGCATTTAGTTTGGAGCAATGAGAAATATTTTACTGTGCAAGAATATGGATGATCTCAGGTAGGAATCCAGGAAACAGTAGAGGAAAAGCAAATCCAGGAAGAAGTCAAAGATAAATTGTCTAAATTATTATATTAAAAAATCAGGTCTGTACCTTACTGATAACAAAATAAATCATGGTAAGGTTGCATCTCTATCTTCTTTGCCCTGTGTTTATTTACGTTAATTGTTGAACTATTCTCATAAACAATAGATCTCATAGTTTTAATTTAATTTTTTTTATTTTTAAGAGTAAAAATAGTTAAAAAAATATTAAAAACTGTACAAAATTTCAAAAAACAAGATGAAAGGAATTCAACAATGGTTGTTGTATTGCACATTGCTGTCTTCAAAGCAGTTGCTCAGATCACCAGATATAAGCGTGCAAAATTTGACAAAAGATTAAGCATTAACTCTTCTATACCTAGTCTTTTGCTTAGTTCTCAACTCAAGAATCTAACATAATTTTACTGTATAATAAACTGACCAATATGATAAATATCTGCAGTTGTCACTTTCGGACCTGACCTTGGGTCCCTGCAGAACCGAAGGTTCCGAGTGACTGATCTCCCTCTCCCTCTGTGTGTATGAGGGTAGTTAGCGATTCTGTCTATTAGACTAGGCAAGTAAACAAGCTTGTTCCTCTGGGCACAGAGATGACAGTGGCAGTGGGCTCAAGTTGCTTCCTGTCACTTTTGTCAGCTTTTTTTCTTTCCAAGTATAGTTTTGTTTTTATGCAAACATAACTTGAATTTATAGCTTAAGAAAAGTACTTGTCCATGTTACCACTGCGTGTAAGCCTAGCCTGGGCCATGTTGCTCAAAACTATTCTCATTATCCCCTCTCTATGGATTCCTTAATTTCCATTCAACCACTAGATTTTAATATTAAAGATACTATATAGTGTGTACTGTTTATGTGCTGTGCTTCCTGGAGAAATAAAAAGTACATTTTTCATGTGTTGCCTAAGTATCAGAATTTTTCATTGCCTCCCTTCTTAACTAATTTTTGCCTCCCATGGGCAATATCACTCTGGCGAGAATATTTGAATTCAGCTCTAGGCATAAAGTTCATCTGAATACCTACAATAATAAGTGACTCTCTTATGTGGAAGAATGTACTTTGCTTTAAAATAGGAACCATTTTCTGCCTAAAAGAGTATATTTTACTTGCTTTTCTCCTTAGTAAATTAGGATATATTATTAATAAAGCTAATGAAAACTTAACTGGATACTTATTGCTGATGTTAAATTTTTATAACTAGTACTTATTTAGTTTTAGCCTCACTATCGTGGGTGACTTCTTAAGCCCATATTTAGACTCAATGAATTGGTCCTGAATGACCAATGGAGTAAACTAATGAACATAGCACAAGAAAGGAAACTGAAGTGTGTTTCCACCTATGAATATCAGTCTGTACTATTTGAGTTGTAACAATGGCAACATATTAATGAAAAATTTGCCCTTATTTTTCACCTCATAGTCATGATACTTCAAAAGCACTCAATAAATGAAAACTACATTTCTCATGCACTGCCTAAGACAAAATCTTTGGAGTTCTTCAGGCCAGCGCTTCCCCATTTGTCCATCCAATACATCAGCAACTCTACTCCCAACATACTACTGCAGCCTCACGTGTCTTTGCATCATGATAGACAAAATCACAGTGACCTCCCACTTCAATTACCACCCAACCCTCTTAACATTTTTGCTCTGAACAATCTGCCTGTAGCCCTCCTGCCCCCATCCTGCCTGTAAGGTCCAGGTCCCTCCTTCGCACATCCCTGAGACCATGGGGATATGGTTTTGTTCATCTTCTTTCTTTCTCTCCATCTACTCTTGTCAGCGGACCTATTTTGCTAATTCTTGTGCAGTCTAAAACCATCCTAATTTCAAGGGTTTTGTATTCTTGTTCCTTTAAGTATTCTTTCTAAATATCTTTTTAAATTGACTATATATATATATATATATATATAGTATATGTATATGTATTTATAGAGTGTGACATGATGATTTGATAAATGTATACTGCCCATTTTGAAATGTTTGTTTTTTTTCTGGTACCTGCAACCCAGCTCAGGACCTTAGGAAAATGTTTGAGTCAGGGTGAACAACACTCCTTAATCATTTATAAATCATTTGCATTGAGAAAATTAAAAATACTTTCTCTAAGCTATTTTGAAATGCACAGTAGGGCTGGTGATATAGCTAAGTGGTACAAGCACAAGGTCTGAGCTCAATTCCCAATTACCAGCCACCCTACAAAAAAAAAAAAAAAAAGGATGAAAACCACTGTACATAATTGTTCTTTCTAATCACCTGACTGTTCAGAAGTGGGGCAGAACACACTTCTTCTGTCCTACTGCTTTGACTTAGAATGTTCTTATCTCCTGGGGTCTCCCACTTTCCATCCACACCTTCTTCTTACTTGAGTCAAATACCTTCATAGTCATATGATTTTTTCCCAGCCATCATATTTTATTTGATTTTGATTTTTTTATTATTTTCTTTTTTTTGTAGTACTGGGGATCGAACTCAGGCCCTTGCGCTTGCCAGGGAAGCGCTTATTCCACTGAGCCATCTTCCCCGTGATTATTTTATTTTATTTTATTATTTTATTTTATTTGGCGGAAGCAGGGATTGAACTGAGGCCCTTGTGCTTGCCAGGGAAGCACTTATTCCACTGAGCCATCTCTCTGGCCCTTAACCATCATATTTGAAACACCCAAAACACAAACAAAAGCTTCATAGGGCCTGTCATCTATCCTGCTTTATTTTTCCTCTCAATATTTACATCAAAACAGGTTAAGTAGTGATGTAGTATTTGTCTATTTTTTCCCATAATAAAAATCTCCCCAGGACAGAAATGTCATCTTCTGGTTCACTACTTTCTGTCTAGATTCTGAAGAAGTTGCTCAAAGTGTTTTTTGGAATGTGGAATTCTAAATGATTTTCCCCAAGCACTACATCTGCTACTTATTTGCCATCAGTGAAAGACTGTTTGTGGTGCACTTCAAAATCACTTTCACACAGCTCTGACTCTCCCTCTCACAGTCCCCTTAACTGAACCTCCAGGAGTTGTTGCCAGGAGGTGTACAGGAGTCGTGGGATGGGAGACTGAGGACAGCAGACGAGATGCCTGCCCTACAGGTGCCGTCTTGATGTTTTGTTTCCTTCTTACATTTTTAGTTAGACTTACAGACCTCAAAGTGTATACAACAGGTCTGGGGAGCTAGCTCAGCGGTATAAGTGCCTGCCTGACCTGAATTCATTCCCCAGGATTTCAAAAAAGAAAAAAGTATGTACAATGTTACCTAATAAAGACCAGTGTCCAAGATCAGTACAAATAATGTTTTTATTATGAACTAAACATTACTTGGTACATATATTTTGTAGTTTGGTCTTTAGTGACTATTTCATTGATTTACCAATGTTTGCTCTGGTACGATAAATTGTATTTTGGGTTAAGTATGCATTTGTGTAATGAGGCTCATTTGTTTTTTAATCAACTATTACTACACAACTTTTCAAAATGTAAGGCATGGAATGCCAATGACACTGAAGAGAATAAGAGATTTCTTCTCCTTTCCTATTTACTTCTGAAACCTAAGCATGTCAAATCTTCACCTGCACTTAAGATGTTCAGCCATGTCATTTACTGACTACACAGGCATACGAATTATTCACTTCTTTGTTATGTACAGAATTGATAAAAAGTACACAGAAGAGGGATAGTTTTTATTGTTAGTTACATGACGTGAGGGTTACTAAAACTTTCTCTCTCACAGTAACTTTATTTGGAACCACAAACAACCTAGAATAGCAAAGGCAATCTTGGCCAATAAAGACAAGGCAGGAGGCATCAAAATGCCTGACTTGAAATTATACTACAAAGCCACTGTGATAAAATCAACGTGGTATTGGCAACAAAATAGACCCGAGGATCAATGGAATAGATTAAAAGATGCAGAAGCATCGACGAACACATTCAGCCATCTGATCTTCGACAAAGGGGCCGAACATACTCACTGGACTAAAGATAACCTCTTTAACAAATGGTACTGGGAAACTTGACTTTCTACATGCCAAAAACTAAAACTTTATCCAGCTCTATCACCATGCACTAAGTTAGAGTCAAAGTGGATTAAAGATCTAAACATTAAAACACACAATCTCCTGGAAGAGAAAGTAGGAGGAACTCTTGAAGGCATAGGGGTTGGTAAAGAGTTCATGAACAAATATATAAATTTATATATTCAGATGGGAAGCATTTGAAAGAATCAACAACTGAGATCAACTCTTCTTGAGGAGCTTCTGCACATCAAAATAAATTGTCAACAGAGTGAGAAGACAACCCACAAATTTTGAAAAAAATTCTTACTTATAAGCAATTAGACAAAGGTCTTCTGCGTAAAATATATAAAGAACTAAGATATAACAGAACCCTCAAATTTAAAGACCCAATTCAGAAATGAGCTTCTGAGATAAATACACACTTCTCAGAGGGCAAAATTAAAGAAGCAAAAAAATATGTGAAAAATGCTTCACATATCTAGCCATTCATGAAATGCAAATAAAAACAACACTGAGATATCATCTCACTCCAGAAAGAATGGCTATCATAAGGAAATCAACCAACAACAAATGTTGGAGAGGTTATGGGGAAAAGGGAACACTTCTCCACTGCTGGTGGGAATGTAGACTGGTACAACCATTGTGGAGGTCAGTGTGGAGACTCCTCAAAAGAGTAGGACTGGAAATCTCATTCAATCCAGCTATCCCCCTACTGGGAGTTTTCCCAGAGGAACTGAAAACATTATATCATAGTAATATATGTGTAGCTATGTTTATAGCAGCACAATTTGTGGTAACAAAATCTTGGAAACAACCAAGATGTCCATCACATGAGAAATGATTGAAAAAGATATGGTATTTCTATACAATGGAGTATTACTCAGCTATTAAGAATGCTAAGCTTGAAGCATTTATATTGAAGTGGATGCCACTTGAACATATACTCATAGTGAAATAAACCAAACAAAGCTGTGTATATATCATATAATCTCCCTAGTATAAGAAGCGAAAAGAAAATATACAAATAGAAATGTACAACAACAACTAAAATCAATTACGTCAGATAAGGCAAAATGAATGGCATATGCTGCAGTGTACGAATCAGCTTTTCTTCTGGATGGTTAACAACCTAAGTTCACAGATCAAAACTGGAGAAACAGAAGAGCTACAAGGCCAGCCAACATTTTGGCCCTAGCCTTTCAAGGTCAGCGAAGACTCAGGACATAGGAGAACCTGTACTGCAACATCATGAAACTCAGGTGAGCTCCGAATTTTCTGAACAAGGAGATTATGGAGCCACAGAGGAAAGAGATTGTAGTTCTATAGTGTGCCTGGGAAGAGTCACATGGAGAGAAAACTTTCTCTCAGACTCTCACAGAGAGCAAACTGGTCAAGCATTGGCCGTGACTCATCCACATGGATGACATACAAAGGATCTACAGAATAAGGTACAGGATTACAAGATAAACCCTGTGGGGGCTTCACTGACCTCATCAGAAACAAAAACTACATGTTTTGGTATATAAGTCTTGCTCTATCTAGGTCTTAACCATCCAGCAGAAAAGTGTAAAACTGAGGTATACAGTGAAGGGGCATAATAATAAGTTGAGCTTTAAATGGCTACAGTTGATAACTTCTTCAGATACCTCACTATTATTGTGGAATGCTATACTGTGTTGGATTGTGTCGTCGAGTTCAGGCACTTAAATTGGTTGAATGACAGTGCAGTGCCCATCTTTGAGAGGTGTAGACAAAGGAAGGGGTATAAAAAGGAAAAATCATGATGTGTGTGTATGGACAGTACAGTTGGGATAGATAATGCCGTGCTTCTACATAATTCTATGAGAGGCAAGATTTGCACTAATGGTGGTTGGACAGGATATTATGTCGGCTTGTAGTACTATGGTCAACCACTAGGAAAATAACAAGGTAGAAAGTATTAATTATTGAATCTTTGATGTAATTCAGGTATAAAAAATAAGATACATAAACAGCTACACTCTCTTAATTTACTGATAAATTATAGCAGATGTCGCATCTGCTATAATAATGTCTGTAAGTATAATAAAATGTATGCACCTTGTACGATACCAAGACATTATGAAAACAGTTTGCAATGTATTAATTTATCGAATCCATCCTGTTAAGGTGTCTTAAAACTGTCTCATTTATATTTGTACTTCAATAAAATAAAAAGTAAAAAAAGAACTCAGCACAATGTCCAGTATATAGAACTTTCTATAGAATCATTTTCAGTTTCATAGTTACAGGTGATTAGTTTTAATTATTAAAAGATGTTTTTAAATGGGGACATTTTCTTGTTTAAACAATGAAAATATTTTAAATAAATTTAGCTTTTATGATGGAAAAAAAAATCATGAATCAACAGATTGTATATTCACCATATTTAGTGGTAATATGGAAAATTTTTAGGTAGCATTTCTTCAAGTGTGTATATTCCACAGCACAATGTGGCTGACCATATTCCGTGTCTTCAGTTTTCTGTGGATGTCAGTAATTTGCCAAAGACATGTATAATAATTCACTTTATTTCTTCAAAGTAAATAAAATGAAATAGATAGGACAGCTTGCATTATATTGAAAATTAATTGTTGTCAGATTTCCAGGTTAAATATCTGGTTTAAGCTTACCTTCTCATCACTTATATTCATGGTGATGCTTATTTTTATGTTTTTCTAATCATAAAAATTTTCAGTCAATTGTTTTACTTTTTGAAAAGCAAACATCAGAGGAGTCTCTGGGAAAAAAATAAATTATTACTTATAACACTTTGCCACAACAGATTTTAGACAAAAGTTGATTCTTAAAATATATGTCTTTTGAGATAAATATTTTATGTAGTATTCAACAAATATATACACTCCTCAAAATTTATATAAAGTGTAAACATGAGATGAAACAAACACTTGCAAATAAACATTAACATAGAAATTGCTGCAATGATTTACAAAACCTCAAGCAAGAAAATATAAAAATTAATTAGACCTACAAAAATTTTTTCTGTTGTTTTACATGAACATCTAATTTTGCCCAAAATAAGTAATTTAATATAGTAAATGTAGTGCTTTAATGTGAGAGTCTAGGGGCTAAGAAACCAGAATTGCTCCTGTAATGTTTTCACGTTGACAGTACTACGCAACCCCATACTAAAGGAATAAACTGCCTATTACTATAATTAATGTAATTAATTTTTAACGCATTAAAGATTCAAAGTGACTCATGAAAAATAACACAAGGAATGCATTTCCTTTCCCTACCCTTACATCCTATACTTCTGATTGTATCTTTGTATTAAATTTAGAAAGGTTAGGTTGGCTTTTAATGACCTCTCCAATGCCCCTCTATGTAGCTGAACTTAAAGACAAATATTAATTAACTGATCTAGTATTTTTTTTTTAAATATTGTATTCGGTACAAGATCTCACTATGCAGCTGTGATTTGCAGTGATTTTCCTATCTCAGTCTCCCCAGCTCCGGGATTACAGGCATGCACCACCACACCCAGGTTCAGGGGCCAGCTCAGCATGCCCAGGGTGCAGCCGGGCGTGCCACATTATGCCAGGGATCAAAGCCCGGTCTCTGTTGCTTGCCTCCCAGGCAGGCACTTAATCCACTGATCTGTCTCTTCAGTCCTGGTCTAGTATCTTGCAGGTGCATATTATAAGGGCAACCATCACTACCCTCTACTTGTCTAAGCAACTGAAATATCATTTTAGTATATTAAAATGGAGATGTTTCACTTTTAAGGTTTGTGCCTAAGAAAATATTCTTAATAAATGATGGACTAAAATCTCTCATGAAATGCACACAGACTGTGTTTCTTCTAGTTTTTTTCATATAGTATACCACAAACAGCAGGACAGTGGCTGTGCATTTTCCTCTTTTAAGACCTCATAGTAAGCTTCATGTGGGTTTCACTAGGAATTATCTTTGTTCAAGCTTTAGCTTAAGGAAGCCTTGTCCTCATTCCTAAGTTATTAGTAAAGATTTCCATAGAAAGCTAAATGTGAATGAAAAATGATTGTTTAAACCACAAATATAAATACTTCAAATGTAAAATTAATAACAATATTAATGATTTAGAAGATTTAAAACTTCAAGATCAACATTTTAAAAATATGAAGATGAATCACTTAGATTGCATAATAAAAATATAAGCAAGAAATTTAGGTCTCAACATTGCGTTTGTCTTTGTACAACTTTCTGCTTGAGCTACACAGGAAGTGGGGAAATTCCAAACAATACATATTTTTCCCTGCAAGCATTAACGGAGAATAATTTGTCATATGAACAAGGAGGAACCGTCTTGGGGGAAAATACAGATGTAAACTGATGACATCACAACAACTTTTTTTTAAAGAAACTGGAGTTTGGGAGCTGAGTGGGAACCACTTGTGAGGATAGGGTTTGGGTAACGAATCTGCTTCAGATGTTCAGTCTTACCTGTACGTTCCACTGAGGGACATGGACAGTGACACATCTGAAGCCAGTCCCTTGTACCCTCTTGAACTGTCTGGCCAGTGGCTCTAACTGCTATGGTCATTCTTCCTGTATAAGATAGCAGAGATTATAAGTCCTCTGCCTAGTGGTAACCTTGCCAACCTTGCCACACAGGAAATGCACTTTATCAGTGAGGGACTCCCGCTGAGTATCACAGATAGCACTCCAGAGACAGATACCTATGGCCTCCTCAACGCAGATCACCTACAACCCTTCACAGCTCCCTCATGCTTTCTTCCTCAGACCTGTCAGCCTCAACTGGGAACCCCAGTGTCTAATCGTTCCCAGTGTTTCCTCTATTGCAATCCTCTAGTGCAACTGTGTTAGATTCAGCCTTCTTCAGAGAGCTGTTTCATACAAAAAGGCTGACTACTAAGCGAGTGTGAAATAATTGCTCATCAGATTGCAAAATGGATATTTGCAAAAGTAAATTTCAAGTGCAGATGTTTAGATGAAATGAGTTATTGGTCTGAGCCCCTGTATCGCTTTATCCATAGTGCACTGCATTGGAAGACACAAGCCATTTATGGCAACGTCAGACTAGCACTTGCTAGAAGTCTCAGTTTCCATGCAACTTAATCACGCTCTGTAATGTAAAGCTTTTATCACTTTTGTTTCAAATGTAGGAATCTCAATCAAGTGGTACATTTAGTGGAGCCTGTTAAGTTTTTGCAATTGTTTCCTTACTTACAGTCCTGTGTTTGTTTATGCATTATCAAGCAGTTGCTGCTTCCAAAGAATTACAATCCAGATAAGAAAAAAATTACAATATTATAATTATTACAAGAACTGACATTGATTGCAAAAAATATCTAAGACAATGAAAATATCAATGTTAATTGACATGAAATGAGAGGAGATCTTGGAATCAGTGAAATGCCAACTGAATAGGGGGAAAGGATCCTAAGTGAAAACAAAAAGAGAATTTTTTAAAAGAGGGAATAAGGATTTTGGTGAACAAAGCTAGAAGATAAATCAAGTGAAACTATTTAAATGGGGTAAGGTAACCAAAATTTTCTTAAACACAAAGATAACAAAATGAAAATAATATTGAAATTTAGGCTTGCCTTTTTTGGCTAAGGATATGTGTTCATGTAAAGCTTAGTGGATTAAAGCACCTTATTAGGCAGAGGGTAGCAGCTGTGACTCAAACCCCCTGGAGTGTGGTGAGATAGCAATTGAGACTGGGTTTGGTGTCATGCCCCTGTTATCCCAGCACTTGGGTAGCTGAAAGCAGAAGAATCACTATAAATCTGATCAAGCACAAGGGCCTGAGTTTAATCTCTGGTTCCACCAAAAAAAAAAACCGTAAGTAGCTAAAAAGTAAGTATTTCTCCATAATTTTGTTATTCAGATACACCAAAAAAAATCATGCAAACATTGTTTTTCTACTGTCTTTAATTTAATATAAAAAGCAGAATGAAAAGGAGATTATAAAATACTTGCCATGTTGGAGATACCAGAAAAATTACAATTTGGATCACTGAATGACCAGAGTTTTAGCAATATTAAGTTGAAAATTATTTTATCAATTTGTATCTGAAATCAGCTTTAGAATGTCATTTACCAGAATTGGCAATTCAACTTACTATTTGTTTATCTCTTCCATAATTATTTGAATCAATTACACATTCATCATACTTTTTCAGAATGGAGAAACATTTGTCATTTCTCTACTTGTTTATCTATCTATCTATCTATCTATCTATCTATCTATTTATCTATTTATCTAAAGTAGCAAAGGTAAATGCTTCTCTTAAAATCTTAATCTAACACATGGGTAAATCACTCCATATAGTATGAACATCTTTCTTCTCTGTGAATCACATGGGTATCGCCTAAATCTGGAAAAAGTTCAATGTGAATTAAAAAAAGAAAAAGAAAAGTTCACTTATGGACTTTCACGGCAGTGAGTTCAAAAACAAATAAGTTAATTTTAAAAGCTCATTATATTGAGTTAACAGTGAATTAAAAAACCAATGAAATTAATTTTAGAGCCATTTAATTTAGTTCAGGAAAGAGTGAGGCTCTTTTATTAACTTAATTATTGTAGAATTCACTGTTTTAAAGTCCTATAAATGTTATGTATTTTATTTCCAATTAACTTCATTGTGCTCTGAATCATATTTGCTTCCTCCATGTGGCTAAATCTCACCTCTCCCTTTGCACATAGACTGACTATGCACAAAGGGGCTGCATTCGGGGTGGTAGATATAAGTACATCTTGGAAAGGGCAGTGGAGGCCTGAGTTAGCATATCATGCACCATTGTTTATTACCCATAATTTATATGTTTCTGTGCAGTAGAAATGTAGAAAACCAATTTTGTAACTGTGCCTATTGCTAATGATCCAATCTACTGCACGGTCTTTCTGTGTGATAATCTCCCTGTTCAATTTGCCAGTGTACCATAGGCATTAGTTTAAAATAAAAATTTAGTAGATCGAATTGTGCAAAAGAACTAATATGTCAGGCTTTGACATCAGATTTTAGGAAATTAAATTCAAATGAGGTAGCATAATGTAATTTGTAAAAACTGTGTTTATTGTGGAATTATATATAATCCAAAAGGGAGTGTCTGGGTTTTTTTTTTAGGAAAATGTTAGAGAGGATAAATTAAATGGCTAAGTCCCTTGAAGTATACAGATCTTCAGGATTATAATTTTTATATCCATTTCTTAAGGTGGGAAAGATTCTCTAAATATGTCCCATGAAATTAACCATCAGGAGCCAAAACATTATTGACGGATTAGGTAAACCATAAAAATAAATATTATTTTCTTGGTTTTGGTCATATGGGTGATACATGAAGTTTTCTAGGGTGACTAATCTGAAAAGGCTCACTGTCCTTTATCTACTGATTTCACCTCTGTATGCAACAACAACAAAAAAAAAGATGAAAAGAAAAAGAAAAGCAGCAAAGCCTTACTTGGTTGTGGCTGCAAATGGAGCTGTCAGACAGGAAGCCTGGTTAGGGCAACAGCCACGTAAAACTTCTCCACTCATTGGCTGACATTCAGAGCTTGAGGATCAGCAGCTGTTGAAGCAAATGTAGTCTGGATCGAAGGCAGATTTTTCATTTATTTCAATTAATTACCTCACACATCAAAATCTTTCCTTAAAAAATTTTCAAATGAATAAAGAAGAAAATACTTAGGCATGCATGGATTTTTCTTACTCTTTCAAGACATTCAATATATAAGCAACTTTTTCATTGACACAAAAATTTGACCTTTTGTATGGAGAAGTATGGAAATAACTTATCTGTACATTAAACGCAATTTGAATTTAATTCAGAGAGAAAAAGTTGGTAATGGTCAGAAAAGCTGTTGTAAAGCAATACGGAGCATGTGGACATATATATATATATACATATATATATATATAGAAAGCCTCTATAAAACAATTGAAAATTGTCACAGCTGCATGTTTATAATAGCAATAAAGTATACAGCATGCATATTGCAATATCTGTGCACTTAACAAAAACTTCTTTATCTGGAAGTAGTGTAATTCTGTGTGATGCACGGCTCTAATTAGAAGTGTGCTTTATTGGACAAAAAGGTAGATAGGCTATTCCAACCCGCAGACTGCAATTGGTTACTATGGAATGTGTAATATGCATTGAGAGTGCATAAAGTGTATATGCTTATTAATTTTACTACAACACTTTCCTTCATATTTATGAACTGAAAGTGGTCATGTATTGTTCACATAATTGCATATATTTTAACTTATGAAAACGTGAACAAATTTTGATACCAATTAGGTCCTTATTTATTATCACAATTCCTACACCAGAATACCTGTCATGTTGTGTTCCAGCCCACCATCATGGATTAAATATGCATGATATTGTCTTTTGTTATAGAGATATTATTACCGTGGACTCATTAGTATATATACCTAAACATCACACACACACACACGCACACACACACACACAAATATACATGGACAAAGGAAAATAGAACAGTCAAACACTAACTTTCAAAACCAGTGTATTTGTTATTTGAATTCCTGCATGCAAAGCTACTTTAATGAGAAATAAATTACAATATTGAAACCACCCTGGTGTATAAAACCTCTTTTATACATTTATCCTTTAAGTCCATTAATTTTTTTTTTAAATTTGACATACGGAGCACCTTAGACATACAAAAAAGATAAAATACAATAACTCAAAAATACCAACTAATCTACTTAAAAATACAGTGTCGCCAATAATTTCATCCCTTTAGAATCCTTTCCAGTCCTTTCCTCTACCCTCACCACTGGACTCAGTTAAGTCCTATAAAACTATATGTCGTCAATGACTAAGTTTAGTTTCCTTTGGAAGTAATCAAATAAGTAATATGCACAAAGGCGAACGAAGACCGATGGTAAGAGTTTTCAAATAAGCTAAAGTGGAACCTCTTTAGTTTCAGAATATTTTGCTTGTACACGCACAACCCAGCAGAAGTCTTAACAAAAGCAAGCCTCCAGCAATTATTTGTTTATTTTAGGATGGGAGGGGAGGGAGAAGGACATCCTAGGGGTTGCCTGAATTACCTGGGAGTAGGCTTGCAGTTCCCTCGCCTCTAGACTTCGCTGGGGGCTCTGTGCAAGTGTACTTCTTTGAAACAATGTTTAGCTAATGACTCCGGAGGACTGCTCAGCACCATCGAAGAGCACCTCCAAAGCAGATGCTAAATGGACTTTTGTCAGGTTCTGCTAGTAGAGCCATCAGCAGCACATCAAGTTGGAATAAATTGAATTGAAATCAACAAAGGAGCATGCTGTTTATGGATCTCGCCAAATCAGCTTCCTTTCCCATGGGAATCGAGCAGGCTCATCTCACAGGACAGTGAGCGCTGCTGGACGGCCAGCGCATTTCCCAAGCCCAACGGGTGCGCAAGAACGGTGCGATTCAGGTTTTACTCCTCTGTAAATTTTATTACATGGATACAATATAATTATTGTTTTAGCTGATTAATCCTCGTAATTCGTATCACCTATTTTAGCAATTCATTTTCTATTGAACAAATCACGGTCTCATAATTTGTATTGCTTGTACCAATAATTTACATTCTATTAAACAAATCTATAAACAGCAATGTTTTTACTGGGAGAGGTGGTGAGGAAACACAGGCATCTGGCAACCACACCTTGATTCATTTCAGCCCCTAGAGTCTTGGTATGGTGCATTAATTTCTCAGTTTGTAATTTGCCAGCTGCATTTAATGGAACCAATTTTCATTACATCTGTTCTATGGTTCAAAGAGCTCTTTTAGTTGCCAAAGGGGGCCAGCTTCACACAGATTCTGAGAGGGGCTAATACACTGTTTCTTGAAGTATTAGATAACCAAGGATGATTCCTAGTTTTACAGCAAACAAATTATTTTGACAGAGGCAAGTTCTATATTCATGACTTAACCCTGGTAGATTTCAAATTAAAAGTATAGTGTGCCCTTTTCCCAGGAATTGCATATTGATTTTCAGGTCATTTTCTTTATAATGCCAATGATCACTGTCTTTGCAATCAGTAGATTTAGTGTTTACCAGTTAAGGGAAACACAATGATGCTTAAATAAATCCTCTTTATAAATTGCAGATGGTTAGCAGATAGGTATTTCTCAGGTAAATATGGGATTTATAAATCATTTTAAAATTTATTATAGTAAGCACTATTTATGGAGAAGAGAAGGTCATAGCTCTTCATATAATATGTAGGGAACATTTTTAATAGGAAAAATGGTTTTGCTTGGGCAACTTTACATTCTTGGTGTGTAATTTTAATCTCCATAAAAATATGTCACTGTTGTGTAATACCAAATGTAGAATTCCACTTGAAAGTGACTTTCAATGCAAAGGGTTTTCTCATGGGCAGAAGAGAAATTTGAAATGTTCTACAGTGCTTTGAAGTTCTAAAGCTTCAGCTGGGAGAATTATAAAGCATTAAACCTGAAAAGTTTCCACCTGACGGTCATGAAATAGCATGCCTATAGGAAAACTGACTCAGGTTTTACTTCCTCAGGCAATTTTTTTTTCGTTTTTAAGAGTTTCAAAAATATCATGCATCATGTTATATTGAAAAGAACATCTTAGAAAGACTTTATCCCTTTTGAAATCATTAAAATGCATAACATAATTGTATTTATAGAGAGAGATTGAATGACATAATAATCTGTTTGTACTGGAAGTTTCACCATAAATGGATGACTGAAGTTTGTACCCAAATTAAATATGAGCTTATATTTTCCAGTCATCATGTAAAACATCTAAAACTGCATGCTTCAATGACCATTTTTATATATGCCTAAGCAAAAAAAAAAGAAAACTGTTGATAAATTTAATCCAAACCCACTTTTTAAAAACTTTTATAATAAATTCAATGCCTTGCTCATGTCACTATATAACAATCAAACTCAAAACCTGTGACTTCACTTTCAAAACATTGTATCTCTAAATTATTCTGTACATGGCCTTACTATCAGGTCTGAATTTCAGGTTTTTTAATTCAAGTTTTGAAAAACAAAGATAATGCAATAATGGTAGCTTTCAAACTAACAGCTTTTTGTTCATACAATTCAGTCCTTCTGTCATGCTGACATTATAATTACAAAAGCTATCCCTTTCAGTGCAGTGAATATGAAGGGGGGAATGTACAAGTATATATGGGACAAAGCCTTTGGAAGTTATATTTTAAAAGCAAATTTGGCATAAGATATTGGCTCAGAGCCATGCTCAAGCAATGCTTGATATTACATCTGGCTGACAATTGGTACAAAAGTATTTGAAACTATAAATCATTTGACAGCACATAAAGAATATTTGTTTCTACTCTATAGTCCTGAATTGCTGCATTTACCTGAGAAAACGTAAATGAATGAAATCTAACATCTCTCACCAAACTCGAGTCAAAGAAGATGTATCTAGCCTCACATGTACAGTTTAATGGACAGATGCAAACAAAAATAATAGGCCCCCAAAAGGCATTTTAATGACTGTTAAATAAGCAAAATTTTAGTATTTCTATACTCATCAGAAGACCATTAAAAATAAAAATTGAGTGTTTACTTTGGATTTTTCCTTGGTTTGAGATATAAAGAAGACAGGCATAAGATTTTTGCTGGTGAAGTGTTTCCTTCTACTTGGGAGGGTAAAGAGAACCAACCTGTGCTATGATAAACGTCACAATGGCAATGGTATATGCACGCACTACTTCTTAAAATATTAGATAGAAAACTACCAGGTAACCCATGATAAGTTGTACAGTCATGTTTAACTGGATGTTATTTAATGTTTTGATATCACAAAGTATAACAGTGTGCTAATAAGTCAATAATAGCTGTGCATAAAGCAGTATCCAATCTGAGTTTTCAAGTGAGACACTTACCATTATTGTATGTTATTATCTTCAAATATTTGATTCTCAGTTTCTATTATTTTGACATTTGGATTCTTCTGACAAATGACATTGTTGAGTACTGTTTTAAGCTCAGAAAGCTTTTTTTTCCCTTTCCCAGTAACATATAATGTAAAGGTGCATCTTGCAGTCAGTAACTTAGCTAAGTGGATAATTATAACTAATTCACCTCTTATGATTGAGTGAGAACCAATGCTTTCATCAACACATTAACTGCTTTACTGATGCCCTTTTACTAAATACACAGAAAATTTCTGCAAAATGATTTTTCTCCTCATTTTATCATTGAACAAAGTGAGGTCAAAGGGATTAGAATCTTGCCCACATACATAGTGGAGGCAAGATACCACTTAAATCATTTTTTTTTCTTATTTAAAATAAAGTGTGGGTCGGGGAGATTGCTCAGTGGAACAAGTGAGCACAAGTTCCTGAGTTTCATCCCTGGTAACATCCAAAAAATAAATAAACAAATAAATAAAATTACGTGTGTTCAAAATATCAACCACACATAGGAAGCTACTGAAATATTTCTTTTGCTTGCCTTTTTTAAAATTTAGAATTCATAGGAAATTATCAGATGCTTCAGATCTCCTTTTAAAAGTTTTCTAAAACGAGTGTCAAATTCTACTTACTGCTAGGTATCTTAGTAAATTCCTTATGCAAGAGCAGTCAGATTCATTCCACTCATCTCAGCTCTCACAAATCCTGTTATGTTGGAGCTGTGAGGTCTTCTCAAATCACGGACTCAATCACTATTAAACAGCTGGTGCTTGCAGCATCTTCAAGGTAGACAGATGGGTTGCAGGCAGGTCTGTGCCACGGCTGAGCAACGCCTGTCGGTACTGTCGTTGGTGCTGTGGCATTTCGCACTCACAGTGATCAGCTTTGCCATTGCCTTGCATGAAGAGATGTTCTTCTCATTGGTAAAATGATGTTGCCGCGCCTTCTCCCACAATACTACAGCCACAACTACACACTGGTGTACTTTTCTTTCATCTTCTAAGTTCTTTTTTATTCTATTTATTTATTTTAATTAATTTTAATGAGAAACAAGCAGCAGTAAGACAGTTTCAAAACCGATTAGTTGGACAGTTTCAATAATTAATACATTGCCTATTGTTGTCTTTGTAGTGGTTTTTCATAGTGCAAGATGCAGACAGGATATCCTGTCCAAACACTATTAACACAACTCTTTCTTCTCAATAAAGTAAGAGTAGCTGTATATCTATCCTATTTTGTATATACAGATACAAAATGATCCATCATTTGTGTCCCTAATAGTGTGCTAATAAGTCAATAATAGCTGTTTTGTGTTTAGTTTTGTCAGAGATGGGTACTCCATTGCCATTCTTGCACTGCCAGGAAACAACGATTGTCCTTTGATTTTTCATTGTTTACTTTTCCTTGCCACAGCCATGGTTCTGCCAGCCCCTGTGTTTATCTAGTTTCTAGACCCAGAGGTCTGAGCAGATCTGATGAACTCCCTGAATACGAAATGGTAACCTCTGGCTTTTGGCTTTTGGCAAATACATCACAGAAATGTCCCCAATACCTGTCTTTCTTCTATCAAAATTTCATTGAAAAAATATTTTAGAACTATTTACAAGTTTTCTTTTATGACGAAGTTATGTCCCATGACCTGTATTTCTGTGCATTGGACAAAAGCAGAGGTGTGTGGCACAGTGATCACAGCAGTACCACCAGGTGCACTTGAGGGTTCCCTGCCTGGTGTGAGCACTTTACCTTGCCTTGAGAAGCCATGAGAATCATAAGGTCATTAGTGAGAACATTTAAATGGACACTGAAAAAGAATGCCTACCCGAATGGTGAGTGTCCTGTGGACACAGAAGCTATTGCTCTTTAGAAACATGCAGGTTCCACCCAGGCAGTCAGGGAAACAAAACACATCACACAGAAGGAGCAGGTATGGGCCTTAACTTGGAGGGGCAAATAAGGAGAGCACCTCAGAAGCAGGAGCTGGACCCAGGAGCTCCTAACCTCCTTCGGTGCTTGCCTTTTCCTGCTGGCTTCTTTTGGGCTTGCATAAGTTCTCTGAATGTCAGACTTGCGACTTTTTAGTAATTTTCTTTGCTGAAATAAACCTACCTATATGATTGGAGCCAGAGTTTGAGGCCAGATGCTAGCACACTGCTCGCACCTGTCTCTAGCCAGCCCTGCACATTTATCTGTAAAGAAGGCATGAAAATACCACACACACACATGCACACACACACACACACACACACACACATACACACTCTGACCATATGCTGAAATCTGTGCAAAGCACCACAAAGCAGGTCTTCTCCTTTGTAATGAGCCTCCTCAAGATTTGCTGAAGGACAAAAGAACACAGACACAGCCCTCCACCTTCACCTTAAATATTGCCAATAGTATTCCTAGTAATTAACTGAGGGCAATTTTCCAGTCACTAGAAAATAATGCTACAGCACAAATTGCCAGCACTCCTCCCAAACCAAAATCAACCAAAATAACTTTTCAGCCTGGTCTCCAGGCAATTCGGTTTGCCCCTAAACAAAACAAGCAGGATAATCCATCTAATTCCACTTCAAGTTCAAAGACGATGTAAAAGGTAGCTGTAAAGCAGTTGCGCACTAGCCCACATGCAGAAGTTAGGCTTTTGCATTTTCAGCAGTCTGTGATGAGCAGCCCGACACTTCCCCTGTATGAGCAAGATCAATCACCAGTCGCAGGGGCCTCCTGTGGACCGAGGATGGGTCACTTTATTCCCAATGAACTGCGGTCCATATTGTCAGCTTTCTAACCTGTCAACATTGAACGCTAAAAATGCAGCTCCTTCTCCCAAATACAAGACAAAATAAATATAATCCTGGGAGCTTTCTAATTTCTTGTCTTCTTTCATTAAACAGATTCAAAAGAAAAAAGGAGGCCCCGATGGTTTCTAAACATCCTGGCAACAGCAGGACAGTTGCAGGGTAGATTGCTCTCAGAATGTTTTTGTTTGCAGTATTTCCTATGGCAAACTGATGATCACATTTACATGTACTTCAAAAGTAAAACTCTGTCTTATTATGGGGAATGACTCGCTTGTGTAAGAGCCCAGAAGAGTCAATATTCCATGTTTAGAGGCATGAAGGCTCCTTGCTGCCATTACTTCCAGTGTGGATTAAAGGTAGAAACAGCCTCTTCAACTCTACTTCTTTGGTAACTTTAAACAAGATATAATGAAATCAAAGGTGCAAACATCCAGACTGGTATTCAAGTTTGATAATTCCTTTGTTTTATTTTAAGACTCAGGAGCACAAACTAGGACAATGGGTTTTTTCAATTGATTTTGAAATGTAAAAGAATCATGAAAGGTACAAATGGAAGTGCATAATAAGCAACAAACTGTAGGAGTCTGAAACAGAAAAAGCAAGCCTCTGTGTCATGGTTAGTGGATAAAGGGTGTAATTATTTCAAGAAACAATGGCATCTTACAACTGCCTTTTTGAAAGTTAACTACATTGTCTCTCTCAAGGGATCCTTGACATTTTATGGTCTTCAAACGACTTCTAGGACAGTTTTCTGTTTCCTAATATCTTAAGAGACTTTTTTATAGCTATTAATACCCAATATTGACTTATCTTGAATGTCTATACAAAAATTGGAGAACTTTCATCAATACGCTATAATAACAGAAACAACACATTTAGAAGCTTTAGGTCATAATCTATAAACATCCACATTTTTAGTTGTTAACACATTGTATTATTAGTAGTACAAATATGAACCACAAAGGTTGTCAGGAAAAGAAAAGGATAATAACAAAATTTTCTTTACAACAGATTAAGGTAAACTAGCAGCACCAATGAAGTAAATCAGGTTTTTTTTTTTTTTTTTTTTTTTTTTTTTTTTTTTTTTTTTTGGCCTAGTAATAGATATTTCAAATTGTTGACTCCAGTTCCAGGTAATCCTCTTACAGGGGCTGGATGCTCTTAGGCAGAATGTATAACGCCCCCTCCCCATTACAAAACATGACTTCTTCCCTGAAGTATGACTGGTAAGTGGAAAAATCGCGTGTGCAGGAAGGCCTTAGCAACAACGCAGTATTGGATTGGCTGTGAAGTGTAGTATAAAATACTATAAAAATGAGACTGATGCCAAACTTGTCAGCCCCATCTCTCTGACTGATGAGGTAAATAAAGTAAGTTCTCTACCCTAGTTTAGTCATTAGTAAAATGGGGAAGTGGGATTTGAATGGAGGATATGCATCCTTTCAGATATTAGGTTTTTAAAAGCTCAAAACACAAAGTTTCTAAATGTTTGAATAAACAGAGGAAAAAAGACACTGCAAAAAAAGCAGAAATCAAGCTGGGCTGGGACACAAGGAAGGGCACGATGGGAGAGGTGACGCCTTTGAGGAGTACGGTTCATAATCGATGTTGCAGTCGTAACTGAACATTCGCTCTCCAGCCAGCAAAAGGACGATGGCATAATTTGGACAGTGGAAAGCATTCCTCAAAGTTGTAGGAGAAAGTTGTTAGAGATTTCAAGTTCTCCATTTAAAAAGAACAAAATTCGTGCAGTTTAATTTCTTTGCTGAATTTCTGTAATATCACATGAGGTAACCTGATGGAAACTGTGTAGGAAAACAGAAAACCAGAGTTACATCTGTACCACTAATATTTATGAGTATTATAAATTATATTCACAAATATGTTGATTTCCTTAAATACGTTGCCTTTTCATCTCATTTTTGGTTTTTTTGACATTGGTTACCCAATGGATAATGTTTCAAACTTATAAAGGTCCAAGGCTTTAGAAAATTTTAATATTCTAACTTTCAGAGCATTACCAACTAATCTACCAACCAAAATGGACAAGAGTTCAGGTGGATTAACAGATATGCTTGTTTTATACCAAAAGAAGAGTTCAAATATTGGCAAAGTTTAACTCCAAGTAACCCGGACCACCAGCAGCAGTGACTGTTTCCAAGGTTACTCATGACTTCTCCAACAAGCTGCCCTGGTTGAGTCACAACAGGGGCTTGAGGGGCCTTCAGGTTCTTCTGCCTCCCTCTGGCATTCATATGCCTCAGTATCTGAGGCAGCAAACTGGAGAGACACCCACAGTGAGTGCCCAGGACCTACCAACAAGTGGTCATCCTGCCATCACCCCCGAGGGTCGAGCACATCCCAAGAACTCATTAGCCCAGAAACACACTTCCATATCTTTACTCTTTTTCCTTTTGTGAGTAGAAGTAGAGGACAGCGACTCCATTTTGCCATGCAGACTCCATCTTGTGTTAGGGCCACTGCTCTGTAAACCTGCTGACAGGGAAGGAGTATCTGAAGAGCTGATTCTTAGTAACAGTGAAAGAGTCTGAGTGGCCTGAATCACTGAGTTGTAGAATTAAATTTATCCTCTGGTCATAAATTTTTGACAACCTGTGAAACCCACTTAACGTTATCTTTTATTCTTAAAAGCATACTCTGAATCTCTCTCTAACAGGGAATATTCTGTTCTTCACTGAAATCTAGTCTCCCTGCATTGCAGTTTTAGGGTTCCACCTGTCTTTTTGCTTATCAAATCATTTCAGCTTCTTTAATGACACTTGCATACTACTGAGTTGTCAAAGGAAAATAAGATTTCTGAGAAAATGTGTTGCCTGACGTATTATGTACACATGCATAGAAAAAACAATATATAGGAATATACATACATATATACTTTCTTGCCTTTCAAAGAACTTCTTCAAAAAGATCTGATACTTCAGTTGGTATCACCAGTCCTCCGAAGCAGGCTTCCTTATATTTGTAAAAGTAAATGTATTTCAAACATCAAGACATCCTTTACAGTCTCTTCTGATTTATCCTGAGTATTTACCTGTCCTCTCTTACTATTTTATTAAATGTTTTTATTAGTTATTACTCACTGAAAAGCAATTCAAGAGCTATTGATCATTTAAAAAATTTTCCCTATCATTTAAAACAGTTAAATAGTAAATTTTAAAATTTTGTTCTGTATTGTACTATTGATGTAAAATTCTTCTGCATTTTGGATGTTATCATGTCAGGTAGAGTCATGACTTTGAACTTTATTCTGAATACTAGTGTTTCTTTTGTGACACTTTTGTTTTATTATTGTTGTGTTTTAGTTTAACACATTATCTATTAATTTCTCCCCTGATCACAACAGTATTTGTTCTGGAATACTGTATTTATCTTTTAAGTATTCATAAAATTCTATGATATCAAAATGTTCAACACTTGTATTTCTATTTTCTATTCCTAATAATATAATGGAAAAAGTCTAAACATTAAAGATAGAAGAATCAATATTTTAATATAAAGTATCTAAATGTTAAAAACAAAGTATTCTGACATCCATTTTAAAGAAGCAAATAAATTTTATAGAAGGATAAATTGTATTAACAAATATGAAAAAAATTATCTTGCTACTTTTAATTAGTACCTGTTGTTGCATTGGGTTCCTGCTTTAACATATTGAATTTTCATTTAAAAAATTGTAAAAAGTTATTTTTTAAGCAGCAGAGGACACTACACTTTAAAGACTATTTTATGTGAAGAGTAACAAATTGATCTCACAGGGCTCCCTTGGGTTAGGGTGCCAAGTGGAGGAGGAACTCCCAGAATTCCTCTACTCACAGTCTCTTATTAATGGGTGGGTTGTGTTTGCTTTGTAAAAATAAAAAATCATAACCCCCAAAGGAAGAATTTTGTCCTTATCACTAAAATGTTAGTAATTTAGAACATAGGTTGAAGGTGAATAGTTCTATTTTTATCCCCTTAGAGAAAGAAGTCAAATGTTGTATGTTAGCACTACAATTTGCATAAGGAAAACATTAGTCAAGGAGGGATGACACAAATGCCTAAAGTGTTTTCTTGGTTGAAAATAACAATACAGTGGGAAATACACTGAACCATATGTAGAGTGTGTAGTTCAACATCTTGCAAAATCAGCTACTCTTTCCATGCACAAATGTGCTACCGCTGATTTTACAAAATAGGCAGCAATGTTTGTCCAAGTACCTGATTCAGCAGCTGGCCCACATTTTTACTATGAAAAATGAGAATTAATTGGTGAGAATGTTGATCTTCCCTCTACAGAATCATGCTCTTAAAATGTAGCATCTTTTTAAAAATTAGTAACAATTGTTTTACTTAAATGTTTGTATTTTTAAGCAAAAGACCTGGTAGAAAAGGTAAGATAAATGTGATTTTAATAAAAAGGAAACCATGTATCATATGGTCACAAATGACTTATCAATTTTTAGAGCTGCTGTTTACTGTTTTATTTTCAGTTAGGAATTGTGAAAAAAAGTATTACCAAATACAGTGTTTGCCTTGAAAGCTATTTGACCTTCTATCTTTACCTTGCTAAAATCAGATACTTTCAATACAGGATGCTTTGGAAATGACACAAACATTATTCTATAAGAAAACTATTGAAGTATTTCAAATACAATGGCTACATGCTGAGAACTGAAAAGATGACAGAGATTAATTAAGTGTGAATCTCATTTTCTAGGAAATATTGGTAATCAGGAGAAAAGGACACACACTCAAATCACTAAATGTTTCTGTAGATAATTTACATTGTCACTTCACTCAATTCATTGAGTTTTGTGGCCCTTTATTTTTTTATACATAGAAAAAACCCTGAGTAATTTATAGTTAGCATATTCTATGATTCAAATTCTGCAATAGATTATAGGACATCATCAGCTTTTGGCCATGTGATTACATATTTTCCTGGCCATTACTTTTGAAACATTGTCTCTTCATTTCCAAACATCAAGAGACATTTCCAAAACATGCTAAACTTTCTTTCATTAGCACAAATACCTTTCACATACATAAGGATTTCTGTCCCCAGCTCGCTTAATATATTTCATATCATGATTTGCTTATGTATATATTGTTTAAACTAATTAGACTGCATAAATACTACAGAGAACAGAAATAAATTATGATTACTAGTGTTTTCTTACAAAGTTTGACATTCCTTGAAAATTGAAAATTATCCCTTGTTTCTGGGAAATTTGGTTAATTTAATCGAAAACTTCTGAGCTGTGAAAAAACTGTTAAGAGAATGAAAAGGCACACTACAAACTTGGAGAAAATATTTGCAAAACACATATCTGATAAAGGACTGGCATCCAGTATATACAAAAAACACTTCAAACTGAAATCTAAGAAAACAAACAACTCAATTAAAAACTGGTTAACATTTCTGGACAAATACTTCATAAAGGCAGACACACCAATGATAAATGTGCAAGTGAAGAGATGCTCAGCGTAGCTGCCATCAGGGAGTGGTGAGTTAAAGCAAGGAGATGCCACTGTCACTGCCTAGCTAGCTAGGGCGATCTAAATCCAAAACACGGACAATGCCAAGTGCTGGTAAGGATGGAGAGCAACGGGAAAGCTCTCTCTGGCATTAGTGGTAGGAAGGCAGAATAGTCAAACCTCTGTAGGGAACCGGTTTGATAGCCTTCTACACAACTGAATGTACTCTTTTTTATTTTACAGAAAAAAAATTTTTAAGATAAAGGATGTAAAAACAAGATGAGAGGAAATTAAGAATTAATAATTACATTGTTAATTAATAATATAATTATATTGTATATTGTTATCATCAAAGTAGTTGCTCAGATTACCAGATATAGGCATGGAAAAGTGATCAAACAATATAATCACTATCTATTCCTTTCAATGAACTAATAGATGTTAGCAATACCATTATCTTAGCTATTTTGTGTATGTGTTTGTATATATATATATATATATATTTCCTTCCTTCTTTTCTCCTTTTTCTCCTTTCCCCATCCCAATTGTTCTTTTCTTTTGAGCTATTTTTGAGGAAAAAGTAGTCTTATGATTTCCACTAACTATTGTCTATATATGTCCTTATACCTAATCAATAAAAAAGCCTACAGTTGAAACTTTGTTTTTTCTTTTTTACATTTGTTCTTTTCTTAGATAATGTTTAATTTGTTATATTCCTCCTGTGTTTATTTTACACATTGATGAATGAATTAACTTTTAAAAATTTGAGTATATTCTTTCATATATTCATAATGATACATTATCATTTTATTCATCTTGAAGAAATATACCTGACACGTTTTAAGTCTGAATAGATAGTTCAGTTGGGCATAGAATTGGAACTTGGGATACTGTTTTTCTCAAAAATTTCACATTATTTCTCCTTCACTCTTTCTGAAAGTTGATGAAATTACATATTTTTTCCTGTTATTCTATGTTCAATTTCATGATGATGAATCCAATGAATGACTATGAATCAATTTTCTCCATGAGACTGAGAAGGAATGAGCTTTATTTTCTCTATAAAATCTTGTTATTTTATTTGACACAATTTTTTAAAATTATTCTTTTTCAATTCTCTCCTATGATTGCCTCAGAGGTCCATGAAAATTCTTTTCTTGAGAGGATGGCGTCTTGGATATGTCCACATCTACATCTCTTGTCCTTTTCAGTTTCTTGTAACATTGTATTTGCCAAACCTCCTCCTACTGTATATACTTAATGTCAAAATATTCTCTAAAATTTTGCTTATTTTTGTAACAGTCCACTTTTTCTATCATGTATTAACAATCATTTATGGCACAATTATTTGATGTGTATTATTTTTTTCTTCACCCAAATCTGTTCCTTCTTATATGCTTGCTTTATGCCTTTGGACTTGGTCATTTTGCTATAAATTCTCAAAGTCTAGAAACCCTTTTCTTATCTAAAAATGCTGAAAGGGAGGACTGTATGAAAGCTCTGAGTGCCTCTGCATTTATTACCCAGAGCTTCCTTCCTGGCTGGGACGCTCCACTGGGCAGGCTCCAACATCAGTGTTTTGTTTCTCAGGATTGCCAGATTCACAGGAAGCTCTCTTCTGGTTCTAGCTGTAAGTTTTATGTCTTTCTGACAGCATTCTGAGTTGAGTTAAAGAAAAAGAAGGCTGGAATCTCAAATTGAGCAATCACCCACTTGTCCCACTTCATAGCTTTGTTGTTGTTTTGCTCTACATTTTTGCTGTCCATGCAAGTCAAGTCCCTTGTCCTGAACTACAGAGGTATTTGAGATGCTCTTCTAGCACGGGAAGACTCCTACTGGCCCACCTGTTCTTAAACAGCTTTCAACTAACTCATCACCTACTAACTCTAGCATACTTCGTATAGCACAGCCTGTGACTTTTGGTGACTTGCTGATACATATCAGGCCCTGGCCAGCTTGCTTCATTGTTGATACAGGAACCACCTTTCTCAGGTCTGTGAGTCCAATTACCAGTTATCAGTTATGCCTATCTATGTGTAGGCATATGAACAGAAAAAATAGAAAGTTGGCATTTCATTTCTGTTGTAAATGACTACAGTTCATCTTCTCTCTTTACCAGACCTGTTTTTACTTACCTTACAAGAAGATATAACTTTCGAATTTTCCCATTGGGAAGTCATTCTTCTTGTACTTTGCCTTCATCTGTATTGTCCTGTGTACTCTGGAGAAGGGAGAATGCTCCTGAATCTAACCTTCTGCTTTCCAATCACATAGTAACTATTGTCTCTAGGTGTCCTTATCTGTAATCAATAAAAAAAAAACCTGTAGTTGAAACTCTGTTTCTTTTTTTAACTTTTCTTCTCTTTTCTTATCTAATATTTAATTGGTTATATTCCTCCACTATGTCTATTTTACACACTGATGAATGAATTAACTTTGAATAAACTGGATAAAAAACAAGGCTGAAATAAACATATTCTGGCTCTTCCAAGTCAACCAGAAAAATCTACATGCTGCCTTACTCCTGGGTGGTTTCCCTGTAGACAGAGGAAAACAATGGAGGAATAAAAGCAATTGATTTTTATCTAATAAAAGTAAACATAAGCCCAGAGCACTCTTTGGATTGTTTTTATAAGACTGTAAATATTACATCTGTATGTGGCCTATGTATTTTTCGGTTCCCCCCTTCTGAGCAGAAAAAAAATTAATAGAATATCTGAAAAGTACCATGCATATTTTATAGTTGACTATTCTTCATCAACAGTAATATTTTATTTGTTTAACTGAAGTTCCAGGAAAAATGTTCAGAAGCTCTAGCATATCATTGCTTGGAAGTTAAAAAATACATTCATTTCATAACCTTGAAGTCATGTGCTCACTTTGTGTTTTGTAAGCAACTTATATGAAGAGTATCTATCTACTGAACATCTATGAAAGGAAACTCTCCTAAGAAAAATATTTCATAAATGTCGGACCACTCTAAGCTTGATCTTTTATGTTGAAACTTCACAAGGAGCTGCGTTTGGTTATGGTGGTGTCAAAAACAATTCATAGTCTAGGATTTTAGATTGTTCATTTGATTCATATTTCCTTCATCACTTTTAGGACTTCACATAATAGAAGCGTTCCCCTCGGGCGTCAGTTCTGGGAGGCACACTGACCGGATAAGAAGAGATGAAGGGATGAAGCATTTGTGGGGCTTTCTCACAAGGGTAGCACTTCTTGAATCCATATGATTCACCAGGCACGTAGTCAGGCTGCTAGCGAAACATGGCCCATCGGGCTGTGAATTTCACAATCATCCGCAGTAGTACCAGAGCACAGATACGGATTGAGGAGCATGCCACCTGCACAGCCCAGGAAGGAGTGCTTGGTGTGGGAACCCTGGGAAGAGAGGAATTAGGGATTCTCTTGGAATAGCCAAATGCACTTGAGAAAACTTGTACGGACAAGTGCTATCTGGCATTTCCACAAACCTGAGTTCTCCCTCAAGATGGTGTTGCTGTCCGTCTGTCACAGGAGGGGCTGAGGTCTTAGTCTTAGGCTTTCACGTCTTTGTCTTCCCTTTTGCTTACTTTGTCTGTTTCTTGCCCTTCTGTGACCGCTGTTCGGTGTCAGCATGATCAGATTTAAGGATAAAGGGCTCCGAAGCTGTTTGCTACCATCACCCCTGTGTACTGGGCTGTGGCCCTGTGGCTTTCTTTTTCTTCTCTGGCCTGGCCAGACATGGGGCACCACATTTGCTGTGTTCTTTCTCATTAATTTTCTTCCCACGCTTTGGTATTCTATCATTGTTCACACTGTCTTTCATTTTATTTTTAACAAACCATGTAATTTCAAATTACAATTCACATTTCTTTGCAGGATGAATGATAATGGCACTTAGCGAGAAGAAAACACTCATATTATGCCAGACTTTATGAAAAGTGCTTTACAAATATAATCTTAAATAATTCCCCCTCCAAAAGAAATCATCCTGTCTGCACCACTTACTGCTCGTTTTATCAATGAGAAAAGAAAATTGAGATTCAACAAGGTGTAGCGCCTCTCCTACTGTCACAGCACTAGGGAGCTCAATCTCTAGGACTGGATCCTACGTCTACCCATTTTTCAAGTACTGGCTCTAAAATATTTGTCAGAAAAAAAACTGGGAATGATACGTATTACTATTTGCCTTGAAAAGATCTCCTTTTTGCATTCTGAGATATCGTTTTTTGTTATTTGTATCCACAAATTCTTGCATATATAGGTACCTTACGCCATATTAAATATCAACTATATTAGATGCATAAATAATTTTTCTCTATTTTTCATTTATGATGTTTGTGAACATTTTGGCATGTCTGAAATACTTTGAACAATAAATAATCTGAATGCTTCCTACCTATCATGGAAAATACTACATTTTAGTCCTGCTTTGTCTGATATTTATCTTTGTATGTTACATTAGTAAAACTGATATTGTGGAGATTTTACTACTGCACACATCTTAGCCTAGACTCTTAGAAGGGCCCTCTGTTGTATTTGTTCCTTCAGGGCCATTTTTGTCACTGTAGCATCTCAAAAGTTCAGGGTTCACTCATGTGAATTTCGCTGGCCGCCTTATCTCTCTGGTGGGGCTTATCCAATATAGTCGTTAACTCTGATCAATCTTAATAAATGCATCAAGAAAAAAAGGCTATCTTCAGAGCACAGTGATATAAGAAAAACTTTCTCAGGAAGAAAGCACATTTCTCTTGCTCGGGCCTTTCCTGTTTCTCAGTCTCACTTTGGTTAGGCAGGAGCAGCCAGAGGGACCTGGGATTTCCCCGGATGTCAGCGTTATCAGTTAGGTGTTACTAACTGATGTGTAAGGGAAGGACTTGGACATTGCAGCAGCCATCGCACAGCCCCTGGCGCTGCTCCCTGCTGCTCCTCAGAGTGAAGTTTCTTAAGAAACTTCTGCATATGTATTCATATGAAAGCTGGTGCTATGGAATCATACTAGAAATCTGAGAAATATACACTCTGTGGCCTATCTATAAGATTCAGGTACAACCTAAAATTATTTTTTATTTTTATTTGTTTATTTGCAGTATCAGGGCTTGAACTCAGGACCCTATGCTTGCCAGACAAGCACTTATTCTACTGAGCTATCTCCCCAGGACCTAAAATTATTTATTAAATTTTAAACATAATCTTTGTTTTGCAAATTAAGGCTAATGGGAAGGAAAATCTTTATTGTACCTTGAGGCTTTGCTTACTTAAAGATCAGTAAAAAGCACATCTCAAGTTATTTTTCAGTACCATGCCAGTGTCATTCCAGCTTTCCATGGAACACATTTGGAGTTAATGTTAAAACACAACACTAAAACTGTGTGCTTACATATTCTCACTTCTATGACTCTTACAGAGTTTCAGAAATTTTAGTATGAAGATACTTTTGTAAATGGCCTGATTATAATTTTTCAAGCAGCATGTGAAATGCTATCTCCAAGGAACCAGGGAGCTTTTTATTCTGAGTCCCTTCTATGGTTTCTGTGTGCTCTACAGAGGTACTTCATTCCTCCCTAAGCATGTTTGCCTCTGAGCATGGTGGTGCACACACAACTGTAATCCCAGTATTGGGAGGCTGGGGCAGAGGAACTGTCACAAGGTAGAGGCCGGCCTGGGCTATGAAGTGGGTTCTTGAACAGCCTGACCTGTACAGCGAAACCCTGTCTCAAAAAAGATCAGAAAAAAATAAATAAAAAGAATGAAAAAGAAAAAAAAAAAAAGAGTGTCCTATGTAACATGCAGGAAGGAAGATGATATTTGCATCCTGATTTAAAAAAAACTCATTTCTTTTCTGTGTAAATTCACTTTAAAATTATGCTGTATCTAGTTGTGATATAGTGCTCTTCTATTTTATAACTTCATTGATTTATTATTAGCAATAGTCACTGCCAAACTCTTGAGTGGTAGAACTGGAACTATGTAGAGATTTGCTGGCTAAGATATCATTATTAATAATAATAGCTAACATTGTTAATGATACCTTCTCATCACCACGTGATACTCCAAACACTTTACATACTTATATTTCATTCTTCTAAAAGCTCTACAAAATTGATGCCGTGTATTGCTTTTACATATAAGAAAATGGAGCTAAGAAGGATAATTAAATGTTCTCTTTTGCTTTCTTTGTAAGAACAGAACCCTGATTCAACTTTACATTTTATCTCTTTGAGTTTGTGCTCTATTACAACTCTCTGTAGATCATCTCAAATTATTACCTGAAAAATTAAATACAATATCATTCTAGTACTTTAACAGAAATTCGTGATCTTCTACTAAAATTAGTGAACGTGAAATACAAATGCCAGCTTGGGCTTAGAATCCATCCAAACCACAGTTAATTACTGAGCATCTATTATGGGGCAGGCAATATGTTCTTTGTTGAAACTATAATGCGGAGAGCAGGAAGGCATGATCTCCAGCCTCACGTCTCTGCTGTCCTAAGTACTTTCTGCCATCTAGGCCCATACAATCCATGATCGTAGTAAAAAAGGAGGCCCACTATCTCCACAGCAGCTACTTCTGCCTCCTCATTTCCTACCACGTTCCCTTCAGTTAAAGTTTCCAATGACCTACGCACTGATTCTATCTCCTGGATTAAATAAATTACAACTAATTAAAACTTGAAGAGGTGTGTGTGCAAAGCCCAGTCCTTCCCCATTAAGGCCATGACTCAGATTTTCTGGGGTAGAATTTCAGCTTCAGTATTTTAAAAACTCTTCCTTAGTGATCCTGCCACACTGCAGTGGTTGAGGAGCGTCTCCCAGTGTCATTGGTGCAACACTATGTTGCTTGTAATTTCCTGTCATGAATCTATAAAAGTTCTGTGACTGCTGCGGAAATCTGTTTGATGCAGCTGGTCCATTTCTGTTGCCCAGAATTTTTTTCTGAGCTCCTGAACTATTGTTGACATTTCCTTTTCTGACATGTCTTCGTGAATTCCAGCTCTGAGTCAGTGCTTCTGACTGGGATCTTTTCTAATTCATTTCAGAACATATCTTTGCTGAGTATGTGGATATGATTTTGACTTTAAATATCAGCTTGTAGTTCTTACTTGGGTTGCCCATGGGCCTTGATTCACACTCTGAACTGTCCCAGGACCCAGACTCCAGGGTGAACAATGCCATTTTCTCTGATTTAGTCATTGGACCGGAAGTAGGCTAGTGACAAAAAGACGAAGAGTGCAGTTAAGCTCTACTGCCTTAGCAAACTCAAGTATTGTAAACCACACAGTGTTAGTCTCAATGATGTGTGTTATGTTTGCTCTTGAGATCTTTCTTATCTTACAGCTGAGAGTTTGTGCCCTTTGAAAGCAATGCTACCAATACACAGTCACAGTAAGATGACTATAACAGGTGCTGTTATCAGACTTGAATGCACTCAGAATTTTACAATGTATACATCTCTCAAATCATCACTTTTCAACTTATATGCGTATAATTCTATTTATCAATTGTACACCAACAAAACTAAAAATGGAAGCTAAATACAATATGTGAAGCAACAAAACCAAAAAAAAATTGAGCAAACAAAACATGTGACATTTACACTGAGGATTAACTTAGTGCCCTTTTGAGTTTTCACAAAAATACACAAGATGGGACTAGTTTTCCTCTTTACTGTCCATTTTCCTGATATAGTTCTCTTTTGGAATTTTCTTTTATTTCTGAAGCACACCTTGCTGTACACATTAATGTGGGTACTTGCTCTTTAACAGCCCATTTGGGTGGATTTATAGGAACAAAGCAAGGCAGGGCAGGGCTGAGAAGCACTGTCCAGTGTGGAGACTCCTCAAAAGAGCAGGACTAGAAATACCATTCAACCCAGCTATCCCCCTACTGGAAATTTTCCCAAAGGATCTGAAAACATTGTATCATAATGATATATGTGTACCTATGTTTATAGCAGTGCAATGTGTGATAGCAAAATCTTGGAAACAACCATCACATGAGAAATGGTCGAAAAAGATGTGGTATTTCTATGTAATGGAGTATTACTCAGCTGCAAAAAATGATAAATTTGAAGCATTTGGACTGAAGTGGATGCCACTTGAACATATACTCATAAGTGAAATAAACCAGACACACATGTGTAAATACTGTATAGTCTCCCTAGTATAAGAAGTGAAAAGCAGAAATACAAATGGAAACATACAACAACAACTAAAAACAATTGAGTCCAATAAGCCAAAGTGAATGGCATATGCTGCAGGATAATAATCAGCTTTTCTTCTGGATGGTTAACAACCTAAGTTCACAGATCAAAATTGGAGAAATAGAAGAGCCACAAAGCCAGCCAACATTTTGGCTCTCACCTTTCAAGGTCAGCGAAGACTCAGGACATAGGAGAACCTGTCCTGCAGCATCATGAAACTCAGTTGAGCTCCAAATTTTCTGAACAAGGAGATTATAGAACCACAGAGGAAAGAGATTGTAGCTCTATAGTGTGCCTGGGGAGAGTCATATGGAGAAAAAACTTTCTCTCAGGCTCTCACAGAGAGCAAACTGGTCAAGCATTGGCCATGAGTCATCCACATGGATGACACAGACAAAGGATCTACAGAATAAGGTACAGGATTACAAGATAAACTCTAAGGGGACTTCACTGACCTCATAAGAAACATAAAGTACATATGTTGGTATATAAGCCTTGCTCTATCTAGGTCTTAACCATCCAGAAGAAAAGTATAAAAATGAAGTATACACCACAGGGCCATAATATTAAATTGAGGTGTAAATGCATATGGTCGACAACTTCTTCGGATAACTCACTATTGTTGTGAAATGCTGAATTGTGTTGGATTGTGTCATCGAGTTCAAGCACCTAAGTTAGTTGAATGACAATGGAGTGCCCATCTTGACAGGTGTAGACAAAGGAAGGGGTATAGAAAGGAAGAATCATGATGTGTGTGTATAGACAGTACAGTTGGGATAGATAACACTATGCTTCTACATAATTCTATGAGAGGCAAGATTTGCACTAATGGTGGTTGGACAGGATATTATGTCAGATTCTAGTACTATGGATAACCACTAGGAAACTATCAAGGTAGAAAGTATTAATTATTGAATCTTTGATGTAATTCAGGTATAAAAAAATAAGATACTCAAACTGCTACACTCTTTATTTACTGATAAGAGACATATGGTGTAATAATGTCTGTAAGTATAATATCATGTATGCACCTTCTATGATACCAAAACATTATGAAAACAGTTTGCAATGTATTAATTTATCAAATCCATCTTGTCAAGGTATCTTAAAATTATCTCAGTGATATTTGTACTTCAATAAAACAATTTTTTTTAAAAAAATAATAAATAAATAAAAGAAAAAGAAGCACTGTCTATTTAGATCCAGGCATCTGATCCTGCAATGTCCCTAACTAGAAATATACTGCTGTCCTTTAAGTTTTGAGTTATCTCAGTTTTGCTACTCCTACAGTACTCTTAAAGTTTGTAGTATTAAAGATGTTATCTATAATTACATAGAGGTCCTCTTGTTGGATTAGAAACATAATGTACCATTGTCAGATACAGTAATCCTTCCAATGTAGTTTTGATTTCCATGTTCACTTACCTACAGTCAAATGCAATTCAAAAGTATTCATTGGAAAAATCTAGAGATAAATAATTCTTAATTTGAAATTGCAGGCCAGTTAGAGTAGCATGGTGAACCCTCCCATCCCGCCAGGATGGGAATTGGAGGTTCCTCTGGTGCACACACACTGTCCACATTACACCACCCCTGCCAGCACACGAATGCCATCTTGATCAGCAGACTGACAGCCATGTTATTGCAATGCTTGTTGACTTACTAATAGATTCATGGCACAGAAGTAGGAAGGTTGGCTCTTAGGAATGAATACGAAGAACCTGTAAAGTATTTGCTTTAACTGAGAAGCTAAGGTATGATAAGATGTTCGCAAAACTTTTAGAAGTATTATATCATATCATAGTACTGTTTCACATCAGTTACTGTTATTAATCTTTGTTACTTACTTGGCAAATTAACTTCTATCATAAGTATGTATGCATAGACATCTATCATATATTCACATATATATGCATAGTATGATCCAAAGATACACTGTTTAAAATAATTTTTTGCAGTAAAAAAATGCCTGTAATTCTCCTCAAAGGCCCCTTCCTGCTGTGAACTAATCCCATTATTCTGGCTACTTTCTGGATTAGTGAGTCTTTGTGTGCTTACTGTGCCAATTCAAAAGTTTTCCTTTCAAAATCACTCCAACTATGTGGAAGACATTGTAACATTTTATGAGCCTGCCTTTCCTACGAATTGAAAGCATTGCATTGCATTTTTTTATCAGACATTGTAAAGATGCTCAAGAAAGAAGATTTTTAGAGTTACTTCAAATCATGCAAAAATGGGGCTGGGAAGACAGCTCAGTGGTCTAAGCAACTGCCTAGCAAGCTCAAGGACCCAAGTTCAATCCCTGGTACCACAACCCTTAAACTCTGAAAATATCCTGCCAGCCAACAAAATGCGTCGCGGCGCCTCAGGCCTATACTTCCAGCACTGGGAAGGCAGAGATAGGAGGATCACTATGAGTATAAGGTGCGTAGTGAGACAATATAGCAAATAAATAAATAAATAAATACAAATAAAATTTGTCAAAAACAATTGGACAAAAACGTTTCAAGAAAATTAAATCTTTTGTAGGTTTAACGGTACTGTTTATTTTACTATAATTTTACTTTTAAATTCACATAAGGGGGCTGGGGAGATGGCTCAGTGGAATACGCACTTCCCTGGCAAGTGCAAAGGTCTGAGTTCAATCCCCGGTTCCGCCAAAAAAAAAAAAAAAAAAAAAAAAAAATTCACATAAACTTTGATGTCCCTTTGTATATATATATTACATGTAAGTCATACATTTCATGAAATCTCGGAGGATGTCTGGAAGCAGAAATAGTACTGAAACTTAATATACCACATTTTTTCTCTTTGTACGTATGTACATTCATATAATGCTTTTCTCTCTTAGCTAAGCACTTATGCACTGTGCTTATGACTTTTATATGTTGATGTGTGACAGAAAAACTTTAGCACATTTTTTTTCTTTTTTACTGTTTCAGACATATTTGTTGTTACCATAAATCATAACAACCCAGAATATGAATCTTTTTTTCTTATTCAATCAAGAACTTTCACTTACATGAAGCACTAGATAGCTTCTCTTTGGCATATCTGAATTTCTAGCATCTCAGTTCTTGCACGTTAGAACATTATTAAGTAAAACAAGAGTCACCAGAATACAAGTGCCCTGAAACCACATTTGATCTGAAGAGCAAGGCAGGTATGGACTAACAGGCAGGAAGCATATGCACAGATGTCCTGCTCAAAGGGATGAGTCAAGTCTCTACAAAGAGGAGCAAGCAATTTGGAATTTTTTTTTTTTTTTTTTTTTTTGAACTACGGATTGAACTCAGACCCTTGTGCTTGCCAGGGAAGCACTTATTCTACTGAGCCATCTCCCCGGCCCCAAATTGAAACTTAGGAATTGTTTATTTCTGGATTTCCTGAGTATTTTGGACTCTAGTTGACTATAAGTGACTGAAACCAAGGAAAGCAGGAATACAACCTGGAAAATTATTGTATTGAAATTTTGCTACTGATCTATCTCTACTATATGTCTCTAATTTATACTAGCTACGTGCACATTTCGGTTTGTGGTGTGGAAGCATGGTGGGGTTAATAAAGCAGGAAACTTAGCCTACAAGTTTTATAAAGCATAGCAAGGACCAACTACTATGAAAACAACAATATGTAATGTACTAGCCATTGTTACTGTCCTACAATCTTGTTTTGAAATTTTATGCCATTGTTTTTATTTTTGATTTTTCTTTTTTTTAATGAAAAAGAATGCCAAATTGATTATATATACAAAATTTACTAATTTTTGAGATGCTTCAAATAATTTTATATTAGTATTTTGAACATTTTTATTAAGTTTGAAATATTTTGTAGTCACACACAATTGTACAGTGTCAACGTCAGATGCTTAGAGCAGTGGGGACAATTTCATACGTCTCTGAAAAGCTCTTATCACTGGCTCAGAATATCATGAAGAACGTGACTCAGACTCTGGCCTATTGAAATCTGGCACCCTGGTCAAGCAACAAGCAGCTCCTGCTGGCCTTTTTCCCTCTCCACAGAAGTGACGTGCTCCTGATTCTAGGCTTCCATCTTTGCAGTAAACAGATTGTGTCCTCTATCTGCCTCGGTAGCTTGTCGTGGTAATAACTTTTTTCTTCAGCTCTTGAGTAAAAACTTTTCGAGAAAAAGGACCAGCTAGACTGCACTAGTTGAGCACTGGATATGAAACACAAGTAGGTTATGTTGGACCCAACATAGGCTGCCCTTCAGCTCTAAGGCTGGCTGCTCCCTAGGTGGTGCCACATATGCAGAGGGAGGTGTCATGCGGAGGAAAGCAGGGAGAGCAGAAGGTTAGGAAACCTTTGAAGGGAGGTTGACCAGTAAGAGTAATATCTCTGATGTCTTCTTATGTAGACTGTCTACTATACTCTGTGCTCAATACATTGTTGATGTTACTATGAGTATCGAATATTTGAAAAATAGTAAACATAAAATTAGGAGGCAATCAAATTGCATCCTTTTAGATACTTGAATACTTTAAGTCTACAATGCCATAAATGAGACCTATGTTCCCTCTTTTCCTTCTCTTACCCAACATAACCCTCTACTTCTCTAGCCTCTGTAGTCTTTATGTTGGCTAATGTGGTAATTATATATCCAAAGCAGATGTAGTGTTGTCACCTTCAAACCTCCTCTCGTCTTTACACCTACTATCTAACATTGTGAACTTCTGTCAGTTTAACCTACAGGACAATATTTGATCCAGCATCACTTCTTTTAGGGCTTTTCTATAACGGAATCAGATCAGAAAGGGAATTAAATGAAGATAAAAATATTAAGAGATAAGATATTATAGCTTAATTTTTAAATGAACAAGTTGGACTCAGATATCCATGTAGGCTATTAAACTGAAGATATTTACATTGGGAGCTATATGGACTATGAAAGTACAATAAAAGAGAAAAGCCTTTTGAGTTGTTCCTATAATTCACTAAGAGTTTGAAGGACTTCAGGCAAGGAAATTATGAGCATTTGTCACTTTCAGGAGATCAGTAGGGTTTTTATTTTTGGTAGAATTAAGTGGGGGATTAATGAAAACTCAGATGACTTTTAAAAGCAGAATGTAAAAAAAAAAAAAAAAAAAAAAAAAAAAAAAAAAAAAAAAAAAAAAAAAAAAAAAAAAAAAAAAAAAAAAAAAAAAAAAAAAAAAAGAAAGAAATGTGAAAGATATTGCCTAGTAGATTGATTACAGAAAGCAAGAAGATGAAGGTGGCCAAGTAATTCAAAACATCTCAGAAAAACGATGCTATCGTCAGCAGGAATACACCAGTACAAAGGAGGAGGCTTTGGGTGAGGATAGACCATGGCATCTGTGTTAAAGTCTTCTTTATGGTCTGTGAAGGGCAAATCCACATTGAAATACCTGGTAGCACATGGAACTTAAGCTACTTGGGACAGTGACATATGAAAATGGCAGGAATATAGTGAAGAAAGTCTTCTCAAAATTGTGAAGTGGGCAGAAAGTGGCAGATAAATGATGCTGTGGTCACACAAGATAATGCATTCAGGTGAAAGAGATAAAAACTATAATTTTAGCATCGTGAGTCCTCTCATAAAGCTGTCACATCTGCTATAGAAATTTGTGGTTTCAATATTCAAGGGGTTAATTATACCAAGTCATTGTCACCACTTAAGCAAAGGATGTGGAGATTATTGCAGACTGCCTCCTGAATGCCTTACCTAACATGCTGGGTAAAACATCAAACAAATATATTCAGGATTATAAATGTACAATCCGGGGAACTGCTTAATATGAGCATACATAAAATTATAATAGCTATAGAAGATTTAAGTTATTTTACCTCTAGAAAGCTACACCAGATATATGACTATAAATTTTGTTTTAAGGCTAGTTCCCTGTTGAAATAAAAATTCAAAAATTCACATTCCTAGATAATGAAAATGTTGCTATTTGGTGACCACACAGAAAGGGCATGATTCAGTTTTCATGAGCTATTTTGTAGAATCTATGAAAAATATGCAGAGATGAAGAGAGGAGAGCCAAAAGACTTGAGCTGAAAAACCAATGGATGTGTTATAGTTTTCTGGGTTAAAAAATTTGGATTATATCTTCCCATTAGAGAATAGCACCTGCCAAGTCATAATGTCATGAAGAAGCCCAGCAGGTTTACTGAACATTAAATTATTATTCATGCAACCATTATCAGAAATGAGAAGAAATACTGAACAGTGACCAACATTTATAAGGTAAAGAGAACAATTACAAATAGTATAGGTTATGGTGCTATAATAAATTCTTCACTCAGAAACTTGAAACATTAGAGCTGGGAGATAGCTAAGCCACATAAGCACTTGCCTGGCAAATGCAAGGTCCTGAATCTGATCCCTAGTACCACAAAGAAAAAAAAAGAAGAAGAAGAGAAAGAGAGAGAGAGAGAGAGAGAGAGAGAGAGAGAGAGAGAAACAAAGTTGAAACATGACCTCAGTGTATTTCATATTCTCTCTATAAGGCTACCCCATTAGTTAAAAAAATCTGTTCCTCACATCCTTCTCTCAAGGGTCTCAGCCAACAGATCCTCTACCATTAGAAACCAACTAGAACATAGTGAAAAAGAAACATGGCATACCGTACATAGGAGGCATCTTTCAGCCAGCAGAGCGGAGAAAAATTTTGTCATTGTTTCTCAATCTTATCATTCATTAGAAAAACCTGGAATGTTTGTTTTAAAAACAGACTACTAGAGGACGGGGGGGATGGCTCAGTGGAATAAGCACTTGCCTATCAAACACAAGGGCCTGAGTTTAATCCCCAGTTCCTCAAAAAAAAAAAAAAAAAAAACAGACTACTAGGCCTAGTCCCACAGTTGCAAATTTTTTTTATCCAATAAGTACCTTATGACCTGACCTGAGATCTTTCTTTCTCTAACAAGTATATCATCAATCCTATCCTGTTTGGCCACATTTTTAATTAATACTGTTCTGGAAAAATCACATGTTACAGCCATTCCAAAATTTTGGTGGTAATATGATGAGGGGAGCTACACTGGTAGCAAAGTGATAAAGGAAGTGATGACAAATCAAAGATTTGTCCCGTAGGTTGAACTGACAGAAGTTCACACTGTTAGATAGACAGTAGGTGTGAGGATGAGAAGAGGTCTGAAGGTGACAACACTGCATCCACTTCGGGTACATAATTATCACATTAGCTAACATAAGGACTACAAAGGATAAAGAAGTACAGGATTATGTTGGATAAGAGAAGGGAAAAGGGGTCTCATTTATGGCATTGTAGACTTAAAGTATTCAAGTACCTAAAAGGATACAAATTTGATGTACCCAATAGGCCTTGGAAATGAGCCTTATAAATGTGTCAGAAGAGTGTTGCTTCCTTGTGGTAGAGTCTGAGAACCATTAGGGTCAGGTAAAGTAGAACTTACTAAATAGTGAGGGTTTTGTTTGACAGGCAAAGATCCAAGAGCAAGTCCTGAAATGACCCAATAATGAAACAAAAAGGATGCTGGAAAGCTATAAAATTGTAATAAAAACAAATATTTTGAAAGATAGAAGGAAATAAAAGAGGAGATCTCAAAATCATAGAGTGATCAATGGTACCAAATACTGTTTAAACACAATAAGGACTTCAGACAGTCCTACAACAGTTGTGTGAGTCATTATTCAGCCAAGCTGAAATCAGCCTTCAGACAGGTTCAGCTATGGCATGTCTTTCGTCTTCATTCTTCAGTCAATTGGAAAAAGCTTCACAGTGTCTAGATTCATTCTTTTAAAGTTGAGGCCATCCCCTAGGAATTCATTTTCGTACCATCACAGGAACTTCAAGAAGATTACCTTATATCCTTGGAAAAGTGAAGAAAGAGAAAAATGAGTTGGGTGAGATCCCTGATAATACCCAGAAGCCTACTATAAAGTTCAATAGGAAACATTCTCTGGCTGGGTCCATGGTCCTGTTACTGTAGGTGGAGCCATTGTGTAGCTTTCCACGGATCCACGTTTCTTAGTTATTCCTCATCACCTAAATGCTTGTCTCTGCTTCAGTTCTTAAGATCTATTAGTACAAATCTTTCTTCTCATTGAACTAAGAGAAAGTAGCTGTATATCTATCTTAACTAATTGGTATATATAGTTATATATATTTTCACAGCAAAATGGTCCTTAATTTATATTCTTTTTTGTGTAGTTTTGTCTGACATGGGTATTCCATTGCCATTCAAATATTGAATGAATTCAGCAAAATAATCTAATGTAGTCCAGTAGAACATAATAGAAGTGGGTTATCTAGGACAAGATACCGTGTCTGCATCTTGCACTATGAATAACTACTACAATGACAGCAATATGCAATGTATTAATTATTGTAACTGTCCTACTAACCTGTTTTGAAACTGTCTCATTGCTATTTCTTTCTCAATAAAATTAATTTTTAAAAAATACAATAAAATTTTTTTCAAAAGAAGACCTGTTGGCATCCTAAACCCCTAACAAATAAGATTTCCTGCCTGAATTAAATCTCTATTATCTCTGAGTCTGCATTCCCAGCTGTTACCTTTGTGGGACTACCAGCTGACTGGACTAGTCAACATGGCTCTTCAGTTCTGATTCAAAGAATTGCTGCAGTCATCTCAGGTTATCTGTATACCACACACAATCTGTCTGCCATTCTGACAACTTCCCCCAGGGTGATCCAGAACAGCCTTAACCCCTGCCTCTTCATTATCCTGCCCAGCTATGCTCACTGTCAGGGCCAAGCAGTTGAGGCTACCAAAGACAGAAATTGCAATTATGCCCTAAAGTTCACTGATGCAAAAGGACAAGATAAACCTGCGCAGATTAAGCTAAGTCTCAATGACTACAAGTAAGCGTGATTATTTCTCTTCTCTTCTATGTTGTTTGCAACTATATTCCTGTTGCAAAATTGTCATAGACTTATTTATTTTCAATCAAAATGATAGAAGCATAAGAGATATACTTTTCTGTCACTGGATAGAAAAGATCAAGAAATAACAGAAGAAGTTAGTCTCAAGATTTTTATTCTTAGGCCAGTCAGATAGCTCAGTGGACTAAGAGGCTGCTTAGGCAAGCTCAGGGGCCAGGGTTTGATCCTTGGCACAAAATGCTGTGCTGCCCCACCCTGGGCACACTGAACTGGCCAGCCAGACTGGGCATGGTAGTGCACACCTATAATCCCAGCACTGTGAGGTTAAAAACAGGAAGATCACTATGAGTCTGAACAACATAGTGAGACCCTGCACAAAATACAAAAAAACAAAGTTTCTTATGTCTTAGGATATCTTGATATGAATATCTGTTACTTCTCATACCCATCCTAGGTGAGAAATTTAGGTATAAGTATTTGATGTTATTCTTCAGCCACTGATGGAGACCACTATATAGAGAAGGGTTTAAGTTACCTAATTGGTTTTCCATGTTTACTTATGCATCCATAGGCTCCTTGTCTACAGATGGGCAGTGGACCCATAGGAAGTGAACCTCTGAGAGTCACTGATGTCTACTGAGGCCTGTAATAGTGGGTGAAGCCAAAAGGCCTAAAAGGATAAGACAAAGCCACAGCCAAGTCACCTGGCTTCCACCTCAACTAGACAAAGACGGTTGTCTCTGTCATCTCACTCCTAAGTGGGTTAGCTTAGTACCTTACTTGGAGAAATTGTTGAGTATTTCTTCCCTTCTTGTACTGCCCTCTCTTCTGATAACTAAATAAATAAGGGTCACCCAGAAAAGGTCGTGGTCTTAGCTCCAAGAGAATCTTGAACTCTGTGAGATGGCTTTGATCCTCCTGGATCCTTGAAATCACTCCATATGCCTCTTTTATACAGCATTTTCCACACACTTGTTTGGGAGATTGAAGATCTGATCGAGCAGCAATCACTGAGGGCTATTATTGACCCAATAAGCCACATTTTCATTTGTAAATGCCTAATAACCATTTTAGGAAAGAATATGTGAAACTACCTTCTGAGCTCTATTTTATCCTTGTATAGCATATTAGAGCCTGAATGTGAGCAGCACCTGCTCCATAAATAACTCCCTGACTCATCCGAACAGAAAAAGTTCAACAAAATCGTTGACTGCTTTCTGATACAGATGGCATCTGTCATTTAAATAACTTAAGTTATTTAAATTGAGTAGTCAAAATATCTGACAAATTTTTTTTCAGACAAATACAGAAAAGAAATCTGGAGTAACATCTAAAGCATCAGAAGTTGTTTTCAGGCCTTCAAGATTTCCTTTTAGTTGGATGATAAACCATTGTGCCTGTCCCCCCTCTTCTTATGAATTCCATCTGCTTAGTGTCATTGCAGGAGCTTGCAAGGAAAGGTACTTGATTAGCACTAGAAAGGTCTAGTGTTTGAGACCTTGAATGCAAAGCTTCTGATAAAAATAAACTTCAAGGTCTCAGAATACTGTTATCAGATCAACCGTATGGTCCCAGAGATGGTTGCTTAAATCTTCCTTGCTAAGCTGGAGAATACAAAGCTTAATACCCACAGGCTTGCAATCTTTTTGAATGTGCTTATAATTCAGCACCAGCTTTGCATCCTGGATAAAGGTTCCCCTTGAACACAGAGTATGTTACATGCTTGTGAGCTAGTGATCAAAATACTCAGAGGATTATGGCACTTGCTGTTCTTAAACCTCCAAAACGGTGTTAAAATGCTACCTCCAATCAGCTAAGCTGTAAATTAAATTTTTGTAGATTGAAGACATAGCTTTATTTCATATGCCAGAAACTCATTTCAACCCTAGCATTTCTGTTAGCACATTACACTAGCAGCATAATTCAAGAGGTTTAATGAAAGTTTAAAAACAATCTGTTGCAGAATTTGTGCCTAATTTATTTTTAATTGCAAATTGTACAACACATTATTGCCTGTGAAAATAGAAACTTAATTTCATTCCTATTTCTTTTCTTTCATTCTTTTACCCTTTTTTAATAACTGTATTGCAACCACAAAGAGAAAACAAGTTTTTAAAATGCTGTGTTTTTAGATTTTATTTCTTTATTCTTAGATCCGTGATGTGTAGTCTTTGGAAAACATAGTTCTTGCTACTTCACATCAGCCTTAACACACATGTGCATGCTTTAGAAATGAGCTTGCAGGCGTCCTGTAAGGAGATTCCTTTTGTGCAATTGCTGTAATTGTGTAGAACACGCTGCTGTACCAGGCTTGCCCTGTGCCACGTGGAATTCTCCACCCTTTATCTGACTGTTGGTAGTGTTCTTATTTATATGTAGAGTCACCTTAGACTGGGAAGCCTTACTTAGTAGTAGTGAGGTAAAATCCACACTAAATAAGTTTTTCAGGACAGATGAAAAGTTTGTAAAGACTAGACATCCTGTCTCATATTCTTGTAATAGTAGGACAAAGTACTTTATCAGCATGAAGTTGCTTTTTAATGTGACCTTTAAGTATTTTAATTGGTCTTTTTTGGAATGCATTGAATGAAATTTTTTTTAAAAGATGCTTGTTCGGGTCTACTGGAAAGTGTGTTACACTCTGCTGCTTCTGGCGCATTCAGCTTGACTTCGGAGGGGAATCTGAAATGAACCCTAATACGAGTCTATCAAATGAATCTAGGAAAATGTCAAAATAGAAGAGAAAGAAACAAAGGTTTTCGTGGGGAATTTGCATTCCCTTTTGAACTACTTGGCACTTTACTTCCTAAAGTGAATTGTATTATTTATTTTCAATTTCTTCCTTTTCTATTCCTCTGCTGTCCTTAGAGCACGGCCATCAGCCCTGCTCCCGGCAGCCTCTCCGTCTTCACGCTGGGCCTTGTGTCAGCTGCCTTGGTAGCTGGTGACAGGTGCATGCAGCCTCTTGACACAGCGGAGTGTGAATAAATGCTGTGACCAGGTCCCCTTTGCCAGCAAACAGTCCTATCTGCCTCCCACTTTCTAGAGATGGCTGGGTCGGTGTGGCATCTTCCTTCACATTTGTTACTCTGAGCAGGGACTTTAGACCACATCAGCATCTGCAAGGAACATTCGGAGCGAGCGAGTTCTCTGCCCTTCTTCAAGACAGGATGGTCAAGTGTGGAGAAAATGTGGGCTTGGACTACGGGAAACAATTGCAGACTACAGTATTTTAAGCACTTGAAGTCAAGCTGGGGAAGATCAGGAAAATGACTTAGAAATAACCGTTAAGTACAAAACATAAGCTTTAACATGCTAAGATTTTTCTCTGTTTTAAAATAGCATACTCAGAAAATATTTGATGAGTTTACAAGTTACCATAGAAAACTTTCTTTGAGTAATTTGCATGTTTTTATTTTAAGTTTTTAGAAGACAAGAACTTGTCATATAAGAACTTTTTCCCTCTCACGTACCACACACTCATAAAGAGAAATAAATACTTTTATTATTTCTCAAGTTATTTGCCAGTTTGAAGCCCTGACACAGTGCTTCTGACCTTAGCCAAACATTAATAAACATCATAACTAGTATCTACTCACATATAAATCCTGATAGCCAAAGCCAATTAGTGTTAATAGGACATAGGCTGCATCTGTTTTTATAAATTCATAGCAGAGACTTATCGTACATTGCAGGATCAGAATGATGATACCCTGCTCCTTTCCTTCCTGCCTGCTGTCACTTCCAAAGATCATACAGCTGTAGATAAAGGCACTGAGCAATTTGCGCAGCCCCTTCAGAGGGAAAAATTATCGTGTGTGTGATGGTGGATTTAAAGTTCATCTGCATCCACCTTTCTACCTAGATCTGTGCTAATCTTTGTTATTCACTTTAAAAGACCTTTTCTTTTCTTTGGGAGCATGCATAATCTCAGTGTAACTCGGTAATATTTGCAAGGCATATGCATATTCACTTACACACATACACACGCAGACAGGAGTACTGACCCTTGCTGAGATGAAGCACCCACCAATGTATTTAGAAGTCTCAGTAATCTGCTGACGAAGACGGTATCTCCCTTTAAATCAGAATCTTCAAAGTGCGATAGATGTAGCCTTACCCAGATGAAATGATGGCCGTGAGTACATTAACTCCTTGCTCTATGATTTTACAGTTTTGACTATTTGCTGAAATCATACTATTAAATAAAACAATAATGAAGTCAAATTAAAACATATTTTATTGAACTCACATGTCTAATTTTGTGAAGTATTTCATCTCAACTGTGACACCCCAGAACTGTTTATTATGGAATTGTTTGAAAAAAATACAGTAAATGAAAATCAAAATAAACTTTTACATTAATAAAATTTTAATATACATAAGTGAATTTTTATAACAAGGACATTATATTTCTCTTTTCTGGACCAATTGTTAAACTCTTTCAGCTTATGTAAAATTCTTACAGTGTAACTGAACTTAGAAACAAAATGACACAAGTCATTGCTAATTTCTTAACACCTTGTTTTGACATCCTGTATTATTTTTATTTTTTTATTCTCTTTAAAATGAAAATCAAAAAGAATACTATAATCCAGTAAAACATTATGAAGGCCAAATGTAAAAACACATCGGAATAGTACACACATATTAGGCAAGAGAGAAAATGGTACCATTTACCTTTTCTACTAAGATGAATTAAGTAAAGCAAACATTTTGGGTTCTCCAAAGATGGTATATGATTGAATGCTGTCTTCTTGGGTATCTCAGTGGGTATGGTTTGCCTAGAGTCTCAATCTCAAAATATCATAGTGTGTGTAATTAGGGTACAGGTTTAATTTTTTTTTTTTTTTTGGTCATTTCTTTGTTTAGTTTGGATGGCTACACGAGGTATACACTGAAAACAAAAGCCACCCAAAAGTGGAATAACATTTCAAAAGTACCACAGGGAGCAAAAAGTAGTGCTGTGTGAGGGTGTGAGACAAGCCTGTGTTCTAATGAGATCAGGCGCACTCAGGGTGGCAGGGCTGCAGACAGTAAACCTGTATTTAGAATCCCATACAATTAAATTTATCTGCCAATGCAATCTTGAAGCAATTAAAGATTTCCATTCTCTTACGCCCGCAGTTGGATTTTCCCACAGTGGAACATTAGAATTAGAAGATACTTTGGCGATGACTAGTCTAACATCCTGATTTTATAGATGAAGAAACTGACACTTAGAAAAATTAAATGACTCAGCCGAGGTTACAAATTCAAATGGGGCAAAGCCAGACCTGCTGACGTCTAGTCCAGTAGTCATCCCATTTTCCCTTCTGCAACAACTGAACTCACCACCAGGAGTCACTGTCACAATTCGAGTCACTGAACCCTGGGAATCTAAAAAATTAGCACCCTAAGATACATAATAGTTAAAAGTTAAGATGCAACTTGGGCTTGAAATAGAAAAGGGAAGAAATAGACTTGAACTCTAATTTAATGAAGGCGAAATGTTTTTTGAGTATTGGAACTGTATTAAAGTTAAAATATTTATGTTTTGAATGAAGATCAAAGAAGATAATTTGAAAATAACCATTAAAATAAACAAGCCTGCCCATTGAGAAACAAAACAAAATAACCTGCTGTGAGAGAAAGGAACAGCTCTAAGTACATCATGTTTATTGTAGAGGTTTGCATCACATGTAATCACTCAGCCATAGTCTGCGCTGCATTCCACATTCTGAAAAATAATGAGAAATGTGCATAGGAATCAGATAAGGATGAAAATAATTTCAATTGCAGTGCTAAACACAAAACCATGGCTTAGAACTGATCATTTTACCACACACTCCCCAAACCTAGGCTATGGGATCTATAAATGAGAAGAGCTGCAAATGCACAGCCAGATGTGAGTTTGTAACCTGCTTATGGGACTCGCAGTTCTCACACTGGTCAGTAGAAGTGGGGAAAGGTCTTGTACCCTAACAGCAGATAGCTCACGTGTCAACTAAATAAGTGAATGAGAAAAATGATAATTTTCCCTAAGGCTGGCAAGAGGCTGACCATTCATTTTGAGATCTCAAGCCACACATTGAAGAAGAGGGTAAAAGTTATTCTCCATATATCCACTCTGCCTGATTATGAACTGCTTAGGTGCTTCAGTCTATCAACAAACATGCATTGGATCAACTCTAGCTGACACCTGGTATACAAAACTGAATCATTCGGATACATTCCATGCTCGAACTTCAATGTAATTTCACTAATAATCAACTGTAATCGTGGACCTCCACTCTGTAGAGAACAACATCTATGTGAAGGGTATGTTCAGTAGAGGCTCCTCTATGTTTATTCTATATAAAGTACTGAGTTTGGTGTGATTCTATCTGCATTTAAATTTTGAGATCTTTGTATACTGTATACCCTTGACTGGGGGACCTGACTACTTTATGTATTGTTATCCTTGTTTATAGAACATGGCTATTAATTAAGCTTTGTATATAAATTGTTTGGAAGATAGAATTCCTGGAACATGATAAATGTTCTATGAATTGCAGGCATTGTTACCACTAAATAAGTGAACATATGTGATCTCTTCTGTATTTATCAGCAAGGTAAATAAGTATTTCCCACCAAAAGAGCCTCCTGAAGCCTTAGAAAGTGAATCTTCTGACTTCATAGTCTGCCTAGATAGAGAGGATTCGCAGTTGTCCACAAGGTGTAACCAAATGAAAATAGAAGGAACACCCAGTGGACTCAGGCAAGACAAGAAAAGCTGCACAAGATTTAGGGAAGGCAATAATGAATTTTAGTGGTGAGCAGAAAAAGGTGACATGGCAGTATGTGCACCATATAAATACGTGTCGGGACTCATATTTCTCTTTCAGGTTATCTGGCCTGTCTATCTGAAGGTACTGTCTTCCATCAAAATACATGACATAAAATAGCTACATAACACCTGAGTAGTTCTGTTGCTTTAATCAACTGAAAAAAGGCCTGAATATTCTCAGTATCTATTGTCATTTTTTCCAGTTATCCTTTGTTAAAACCTATGAGAACAATTCTTGTTTGCCTGTAAATCTTTAGTAGGCAATGCAGACCAATTTTAATTAAATACCTTTGTGCAGAATATAATCTCACCATTGTTTCGTATATAAAATTAATGAAACAATACACTGCATTCTATGAGAATATGTGATGTATAGAGACATAATTTAGACTGCTTAGGAAAAATGGAAATAGTTTCTCCATTGTAAAACTTGCTATAACAAAATATTAAGGTCAGTGAATGAAGGAGCAGGCAACTAATGCAGAAGGAATTTCCTAGAGAGCTTGTTTTGTTTAGGTGATAAATAGTATATTTGCTGACAATTAAAATGAAAGTTCCTCAAACATAGTTTCGGAATCATTATATCTGTTTATCCTCAGTTAGGTTGTGCACAGAAACAAATCAAATAAGGACAATGAGTTGATTGATTTCCCTTTTAGATTTTTAAATCTACTTAAATATAGGTATGAAGTTGCAGTAATTGCACATATTTACTATGTCACTTTTGCAGCTTTTACAGTGACAAAAACCCAACCCCCTGTCACAAGTTTGATATGTTAAGCTGTCCTAAACATTGGCAATACTGTGCTAGATGAACGTACCCAACACACACTTCATGTGCTGTCACACAAGGCTAATTTCGAATGCTGTAAATTAGTGGTTTGTGGAGTTGACACCAATGTGCATAAAGTAAGACGTGTGAAACTCTGGTGACAATCTCACTCCGTGATATGACACTGTTTTGTTAGTGTCTCGGAAGATGTACAGAAGTTGAGTCTTGCTTTTGCATCTGCAGTTATTATTTCACTCTATCAGAGGGCCAGGAACAGGGCTGGAAGCAAAACTGCTTTTGAGTAGTATTCCTTCCCAGTATCTGCTGCGGTGATGAGCGCTGCAAACAGGACTTGCCAAAGGAAAGGTAGAGCAAGTCTGCTTAGTAAAAAGAGATGAATTTCTTCACAAAAGATAGATTCATATCCTATAGTTAATGGTTTGTCCCAAGATCTGGTAAACGCCGTTCAAACATAAAACCTCTTTTAAATGAGAGTCATTGGCAAAGATCTCTCTCCATTTCTCTCTTATACTCTCACTCTCTCTCTCTCTCTCTCTCTCTCTCTCTCTCTAAACAGTAGAGCCATTATAAAATCTGTACATGTCGTCTGTACAAATTATTATCTAAAAATATTAGGAGAGAGAAACATTGAGTAACTTTCAAATAAATTATACTTCAATATTCAATTTGTTCTATCTTTTCAAGCAGAATTAGTTTTGAGAAATATTTTAGTTCATTTATTATTGGAAAAGACCTTACTAGCTTATTCAAGCAAGAAAATTACCCCAAAAGCTTGCAAGATTTATAATGCTTGGGGAAAAAAAGCAATTCAAAACCTAATGAGACATTTTAGGCCTCATTTACATCCCTAACCTGACCCATTTTCTGCAAAACGTTTTTGTTGGTAATTTACATACTAAAAGCTAGTTATTTATCCATCCCTAACCAAAAAGTTGATGAGATTACTAATACCACAGCATTGTTAACATTACCCTAAAAGCTAAATACAACCATTTCTAGAAAGTTGACTGTTGAGTCATTTATTTAACTATAATCTTTATTCCATGTTGGCACTGCACACAAGTCTGAGAGGGCAACCCGAGCACTCAGATAGATATCTTAATGCCACACTCATCTCATTGCCAGGGATTCTTCTGGGAAAGTACAATTTGGAAAAGAGGCATACTCAGGTGCTCTGTGTGTGTGCCCAGATGTGTACAGCCAGGGAAACGCCTAATGGGCTGAGATACTTTGTGTAATCATAGGTTGGAATATCCTAAAACTTTGCATAAATTTAGAGCTGCTAATTATATTTATATATCTACTTCATATGTATATATATGCATATATATATATATATATATATATATATATATATATATATATATATTCAATATTTTCAGAGAAAAACAAATGACAGAGAAAAATCTGGAGTGTATAATTTCAGCATAAAATAACATTGCTGCTTTGGGGAGTATTTATACGTTTTTCATGATAGAAGTAGAAAGTGCAGTGATAGTTACCAGAGGCTGAGAAAGATGCAGGGGGAATGATTTAAGAAAATAATAGCTAATAGGTGAAGGTTTTGAGATAACAGAAATAACTTCTAGTGTCTGGTCCAAGAAAGAGTTTTTAATGCATTCTTCACAAAAAAGTGATGTGAGGTGAGATATACACTATTTATTCAAACTTGTTTATTACATATTGCTTGTATTGAAAACACTTACTGAACCCCTAAATACATAGAATTATTATGTGTCAGTTGGAAGCACATATTTATAAATGTATCCTTGTGTTACAAAGGTCTTTGTTTATACCACAAATATATTTTATAAGTACATTTCTATTTATTTTTATATGTGTACATTTTATTATTTTACTACTATTATATACAGTCATTGTCTGTTAGTAATTGTTATTTTGATAGCTTGCTTACAAAAGCACTGAATTTATAGTATTCTAAAAATGTTGGTAGTGTTACAGTTGGGTACACATTCAGAGTTCTACATTAAGAAATCCAAGCCTGTCCTTGGGTGTGATTTCCTTGTGTTCTATCTTAAACACCTTCCCTAACTGGCATTTATTAAATATGAACAGGATCTAGAGACAGATAAATGCACCATGAATTTCTAGCTCTTTTTTCAGGGGATTTTTTAACTAGATTGCATCATGAGCCCTTTATTAAATTCTGTATCTGAGGCAGTGTTCATTCTGAATTCAGTCAGATGAACATCTCCTGAAAATCATCCTGCCATGCTTAACCTGCATTGTACTGTGATGAAGACCACTGTAGTGGCAAAGGAGGTCCCAAACTCTTGCTTTAAGGACAGCTCCAGAACTGGAGGCTGGCTCTTTTGACAGGTTGTTGTCACTGTTGCTAGTGTTGTTATTGTTTAGGTGGCTACAGGAGATTGGACTCTGGAGCTTATGCTTGCCAGGCAGACTGTTTTGCCATTGAGCTTTATCCATGGAGGCTGGCTCTGTTGTGACAGTGCAGATCAGTGCCCTCAGTGGGCAAAGGTGGCACTGTTATTTTCTTATTCAACTTTAGTTTACTCAACGATGAGTTTCAGATTGTGTTTGTCTTCAGAGACTCTGCAACTATATTCCTGTGTTAGAAGAGGTTATATAAGAGGACATATAGTTGATTATATACAAAGGAAACACTTGTTGATAAATGTAATCGGCAAAGTAAACTTCATTCACCAAAATCTATTAAATAATACACTGCTGTTGCCTACTTGGGGCCATCACATATGGTCTTCCTGGTTATTCCTACCATCTAAATTATGTTCAGCAAGAAGAACTGCTCATAATGAAAACTACATGAAGGATTTTATCTTCCAAATCTTTCTTCATCTGAAAGTGTAGGCTGATGCTGTTTACACATGACACATCAAGCTCCTCAGAATACTGTTCTACAATTCACTGCTCGGTGTTCATTGAACTATTTGAAATATCTTAGAATATGTCTCTAACAATACACTGTAATGATAAAACTCACTGAATATTCTATTTTTGTGACATCTTTGGCTTTAAGTAGTTTGTCCGAAGTACATAAACATAAATGGCATGCACCTTCACACTTTCTTACAACATGCTAACAATATATCACACAGCAAAATATTTTTCATTTTTATGGGCATTATTTTATGTAATCTCTGAAGATGATATCATGCAACAACTGCAGTTCCTATGCCCACGCCACAGGCATGGCATGTTGACTTAAGCTATCATATCTCTTATTATTTAACAGTAATATATAAGTTTAGGATTGCATGTCTATTAACCATTTCTTAAATCATGCACTCTAGAAATGTTAGGTGAGTACTTTTATTTATTACATGTAGTAATAACTGATAAAATCTTGATCTTTACATTTGATGCACTTACAGTTCAGGGTTAAAGAAACTGTATAATCAACAAAATGACTACATACAATGCAATCAAGTTCAATGTAAAGAAAATGAACTGAGTTTGTAATAATATTGCTAGGACTAAAGCAAGAGTTTGGATTGCATGGCTAAAATGTCAACATGTACAGATCACATTTGCATCAACCTGCATAAGTGAAAAGGAGCCAGCCACATAGAAGCTAACATGAAGAATATCTCAAGCAGAGAATATCAGTATAAAGATATTTAAAATATAATGTGTTCTGTGAATTGAAGAAAATCAATCTAATGATACATTAGTATGGAAGATGGGGGTTGGAGAGGTGAATAGGAGATATAGGGTCCAAACTGGTGCAACAGACATCAGTCAACCCTAGCACTCACCTGGGTTGAATTTGTATAACTCCGACCACTATGATGACCTCCTCTTTCTGTAGCATCATGGACAATGCTGCATTCTACATAATATGATGTATTGGGTAGAAATAAAGGAGACAAGGAGCCACGAGAAAGGAAAAAAAAAAGAAAATTTGGCTTGAATAACTCCAGTGATTTATTTTTGCTCTTGAAACCTCAGCAATCAATGAGATAAGTCATTATATATTCTCTGTAACAAAAGAAATGATAGAGCAGAAGGTTGGGGGATATTATCATTAATGGAGTAACTATAAAAAAGAAATTCCAGAAGAGAATTAAGCTCCCATAAGTTGTGTTGGCTCCTTCACTTCTGTCAAAATAATGCTGTTACATCATTTCATAGAGCAATCATCCCTTACCTAATGTTGATATGTTAGAACTTCTATCAAATTTCCTTTGTGTTATGAAGTGTCTAGATATACTGAAGTACACTATAACTTGAATGTCCCAACAAAATTAAATCCAATGTCAACAAGAAGAAAACAAGTCTTGAATTTGTTACTTACCTATCACCAGCCATGTTTTCAGCATTTTATCTACCTCTTTAGTCAACATCACATAGCTACAAGTGTGCAGTCCTACCAAAATTCTCTGTATGTTCCTCTTTCCTAACACAAAAACTTTAGAGCCCATGTGCCGATGAGTGTTTAATAGAGCTCTCCTTGTCTCTCCAGACACAGAACTCCCGCCAGAAAAGTGCACCCAAGCCAAGGAGGCCACTGGTCTTCACGCTAACAGGAACACGGGGCTTCCACACAGCACGCCACGCTCTTCAGACCAGCTGGAGCTCAGGAGCAGCTGCCAGCAAGGCCCTAGCAGTGGTGAGTGCCCGTCTTCACCAGGGCTTTGCATAGCTGAGTCTTGTAGACAAGATTTCCACATTTTCTACTAATCAATCCTGTCATTCTTCCAAGCAGAAATGCGAAACTGTCACACAACTACCTTTGCTACTTCTACCCTTCCTGGACTCAGTCTACAGCCAGCCATACTGATTCAGTGAATCACTTTCTCTCTTTGTGTGTGTAAATATGCTACAAATGCAAACTCAGATAGAAAGACAGAAACAAAACCATTTTTACATCTTTATGTTTGTCAACATATTTCATTAGTATCAGTTAAAACAACTATTCCAAAGTTTTGAGATGCCAAGAAAATTTGAAATACAGTAATTATTCATGATTTTATATAGAAGAGGTAGAAAATGCGAAGTAGTTTTGGTTCATAAAGCAGGAAAGACAAATGTTGCCAGCAAAAAAAAAAAAAAATGTATAGCAAGTGTGTAGTCAACTATGTGAATGAAAATCTGTTTTATGCTAGTGAGATTGTTAAATAGAAATCAAAGACATTTGCTGTGTTAATCAGTGAGTTCTTTCCACCTACACAAAAGCAAGTTTATTTCAGAAGATAAGATATGGAAATCTAATGTGTATTATAAGAATACCTTGGACAAAATGATTATACGTATATTATAAAGTAAAAGTTGCATCAAGCTGTACTTTTTTTTTACTATGGTAATTAAAAGGTAATTTGGTTAGGAGTTTCTAAGGTTTTTCAAACAAAAGTATAATTTTATTTACCACTTTACAAAAACGAATTATAAAAAGTAGAAAAACAAAAATTTATGATTTGCTGCACCACATATCTTCTGAGTGTTCAACTATTTTAAGGTCTCTGACTATATTTAGAGAGAACTAGTTTCAGCATGTGATACAGGCAAAGACTGAAGGCAGAAATTCTATAGAACGTCTAAATGTCACAGGTGTTATTGGAATGGAAATGTGCTTTTCTATAAATTTTATAGGTATTATATATAACTAGAGTTTTACACCATATTGTTGCACTTTATTTCCTGAATTTGTCACCTATCACCTTTTTCCAAATTACTGGAAATGAAAAATATGCTCACAAAACTTAGAATATGATTGCTTTCTCAAATAAAGAAAAGTTAGATTTATTTTGCTATCATTAAGACATATGCTATATAACATTCTTTGAATATTGCTGGTGGGTTGATCTGAACTAAACATGTACCACAGGAAATCCTGAGATGAAGCTCGTGTCCATCAATGTGAGACACATTTGACTTTGGAGATTACCAACGAGGATGAACTAGTTATTTCAAAAATTAAGGTTGAGAGATATGTGGATGTAATAAATGTTTTATAAAACTATAGGTTTCAGTAAAAGTGAAGCTTAAGGTTAGAGATAC
>PVKA01000652.1:0-186282 GCA_004027165.1 Ctenomys sociabilis | reverse complement strand
AGAAATACCACATCTTTTTCAACCATTCCTCATGTGATGGACATCTTGGTTGTTTCCAAGATTTTGCTATCACACATTGAGCTGCTATAAACATAGGTATACATATATCTCTATGATACAATGTATCCAAATCCTTTGGGAAAATTCCCAGTAGGGGGATAGCTGGCTTGAATGGGATTTCTAGTCCTATTCTTTTGAGTAGTCTCCATACTGACCTCCACAATGGTTGTACTAGTCTACATTCCCACCAGCAGTGGAGAAGTGTTCCCTTTTCCCCACAACCTCTCCAACATTTGTTGTTGGTTGATTTCCTTATGATAGCCATTCTTTCTGGAGTGAGATGATATCTCAGTGTTGTTTTTATTTGCATTTCACAAATGGCTTTGTCCTCTTTTAGGCTCTTTAATTTGGTAGGGTTGTTTCTCCATTCTTTTTTCTTTTGGCTTTTTGTATTAATGTTTGATCTATTTTTCTTAGATTTGTCTTTATCAGCCTTTTGTGCCTAGAATTTCATTATACTTTCCCTATGTACTTGTATGCTATCACATGCAAATTTCTTGCACATAAGCTTTCTCCTTAAGAATGCAAAACATATCCATTAAAAATTGCTACAATGATAAGTGAATAAATCAGGCACATAAGCTTAAATATCTCTTAATTTTTCTTATGGGGAAAAAAAAAAGAAGTATAAAAGTCCAAAGAAAAGATAGGCAATAAGAAATAGGGGATAGATCTTTGATGCATGGGAAAGGTTTCCTGAGATGGAGGGGAGGGAAGAATGAAAGAAGGGGAGTGGTAATAAAAAAATAAAGACCCGTTTTACACTTTATAAGAAGTACTCTCTATGTCAGTTTACTAGTAGCCAAGCTATTGCTTTTGACACATAACTGCCACAAACCAAGTGCCAGTCTAACAAGTTGGTCTTCAGATATTATCCTGGTGGCAGTAAGTGGACTGAGCAGGCTGGACTATTTCAATTGCTCTAGCTTCCCAATTATGGAATTTTTGTAATGTTTTTTATTTTATTTTAGGGAAGGGTCTACAGGGTGTTCAGGGTCTCACTACTAGATTGGACTCATAGTGATCCTCCTCCTTACAGCCTCCCAAGAGCTGGGATTGCAGGTGTGTCCCACCGTGCTCAGTCTCAGCCACCCTCTCAGTGTGGCCCAGACGCAGCGCCAGCATGGCAGGCCTGGGGATCAAATCCCTGGCCCCTGCGCCTGCTCGCAGGCACTTTAATCCACTAAGCTATTTGGCTGGCCCTCAATTATGTAATTTTTGAAGACATAACCTGTGGAAAATCAGTCTAGTATGTAGCCCTGAAAGAAGAGATCCTGAATTAATACATTTGGAAAATAATTCACATGCTGGCCTGTACTGGGCACTTCATAATAAATGATTCTATATTCCAAGTTTTATCAAGTTTATAGATGAAACCTTATTTGACATTTTTGAACTCATTTTTAATCAAAAATGTAAAACATTTGCTTTTTTCTTGGAGACAGGGTAAAGATTATTTAGCTTGATGGTTTGTGTTTTGTTGTAGAGTACATATAATAGCTATTACTCAACCATAGTACTTATAGAGAACATTCCAACTTCCCAAGCTCTATTCTAATCAATGTCTGTTACCAAGGAGTCTTATTTCTTTTAGGTGTAGAAAGATAAAGCATGTAGCTCTTAAGAAACAATCTTCAAAGTGTTTCACTCATGACCATTTACTTAATGATTAATAGTTGTGTTATTTTGAGTATGTGGTATAAGACAGTCATTGTTCATAGTAGCTTTGTGATGCTTTGCCAATACATTGAGCTTTTTACTAATCCTTTTTTGTCTATAAAGTGGGGCTGTCTCACAAAAGAATGTAAATATCAACAAGTATAGATACAAAGCTCTTAACATAGGATAGCCATTCACAAAATGAAACAGCATCATGCTTACCAATTATTTACAAGAAAATTAATCAGACCTTAAGAGAGGTGCAAAATCAATTTCATTCTTCTTTGCAGTTTATATATGTTTTATGTTCAAGGTTGAAAAGGTGAGCATGCAAATAAGCAAAGCAGAAAAGGAATGAGGGAGCTGAAATCACGTAATACAGACGTCATGGGGGAAAATTGCTGTAGCAGGTTGATGGAACTAAATCAAAATTGCATCAAACTTCAATTCCTCCACCCCAAGTGCTTGCTGAGTTAGGCTTCTTCTTCCCTGGTTACCCTTTTATGGAATGTGATTTTAAAAGCATCCCAAAGTTGTAAGTGCCTTGGGTCGTGCTGACATCTGATTCATCAAGGGGGAAGCATCCTGAGATGTTGACTGGAGCATCCTTTTATCCTCCTAGAAGCCAAATCCCAGCTCAGCAAGAACAATGTGAAAATGTTGGTAAACTCCTTTATTACTTGAAGTCTAGACTACTGTAATTCTCCATTTGTGGGTCTTCTAAACGGTGTTATTTATAGGATGCAACTTAAGAGTAGGAGGAGGCCCAGATCCTTCCTGGCATTTCGTCACCTCAGCATATTTAGAGCCATCAATTCTATCTTCGTATCAGTTACCCATAAAATTTTACATTGATTGTGAACTTGTTTTACTCATACAATGGTACCTCAGAGACGTGGTTTTGTTCCGCCTGTCTTGTGGATTTTTCTTTCACTAATCCCTGGTCAATGCTCAAGACTTAAATTTGGAAGCTTTTGATATGTGTGAACTTGAAGTAGATATATTCAAATTTAAGCTTTCTAGTTTTAACGTTTATCATATTTTTGAAGACAAATGCCTTCTTTACCACAATAAATTACATATTCTTTAGAAGTTAGAAAATATAAATTTTGCCTTTATGTGTTATTATATCTACTATTGTGGAGAAAATGTAAGTCCAAATATTTTTCCAGGTACATAACACAAAATGTTTACTACAATTGGTTTTATACTTAGTATAGCTACTAGAATATAACAACTATTTAGTATTTATAATTTTATATACAGTCTTTTACTATGCTTTCAGAACTTCAATAATTCCATGATATTTGCCCTTGTAAATAGGTGATTTATTAAATTCATTTAACAATTATTCCCTAAATAATGATCTGTGAAGTGCGCACTTTTTACCTGGTCCTGCTCTGGCTTCTGAACATACAGAAACAGATAAGGATAGATGCCAAGAATTTTTGAGGAGTTCAATTAAGAGACTGATTCAACTTTTTTATAGTGACTCCATTCAAAAATATTTGGAACCTGGCATGATGGCGCATGCCTGTAATCCTAGCACTCGGGAGGCAGAGGCAGGAGGATTGTTGTGAGTTCGAGACCAGCCTGAGCTACAAAGTGAGCCTAAGGCCAGCCTGAGCTGCATAGTGAGACCCTGTCTCAAAAAGACAAAAAATATTTGATCTGCCCCTCCCTCTTTGTCCATTTGTGCTAAGAATACTGGTAATTTTTGTCCCAGACAGGGGAAGCTTTCTCTGCTCTATTCCTGTGACATACCCTGGGTTGATCAGTTTCTTATGAACATATATTTACCTCTTCCCAAGGTCCTGAGGAGTGAGACAGGGTGAACTTCATTTGAAGGTTTTAAGCCCTCTGCCCTTGGCCAAGTGACCCCCCACCCTGAGCCTACCCCAACACTATCAGACTCTTGCCCATGTTTCTTGCTCTAGTATTCTACCTATTCTGAAAGGTTGGGAATTAAGAGTTAAATAAATGCTCTAAGTATTTACCCTTTTTTACACTTTGCATCCTGGGTTTGCACTTAGATGACACTGCCCACATACGGTGGAGGTCTGTCCACTGTGTGAATAAAAATACTCTGGAAATTGGAAAAGGGGCCCCTGGTTACAGCCACTTCTTCTAGGGTTTTGAGGTAAAATGTGACTGTGGATCTTTGCATTTCTTTTCACTAGGATTCCAAGCATAGGTCTTTGAATAGCAAGACTACGTGCTACTATCTTTTCTCTCACCTAAGTGAAATACCCATGTTGTTGGCACACTGCGCTAGGAATATCTTGTAGATGTCATTCGATGACAACCACATGTATATTTAAAGATAAGTGGAACATCTCTCTTTACTGAAATGTGACTTTCCTCATTCATACCTAGAATGCACATCATTTAAGTTAAACATTTCCTGCCAGATAGAAGGAAACATTATATTAAAATGAAATAATTTTAAATGATGCAGCATTTTAAAGGAACTTAAATTCTGTAACTCTGTGGATAAGAAATCTCATCTGATACATCCACAGCTAAAATTAAAGTATATTAAGACCATGTTGTACCACCGAGTGCCAGCGTTCCTTTTCCTTCTGTCTTTCTAGGCAACCTTTATGGAAGCTGCATTTTCACTGATAACCTCAGACATTTAACCTACATGCCATATATGAGATACAAACATGGAAGTGTACATGATATTTTAAACATGAGCGTCTATAACCTGTAACAATATAATGCTTAATCTAAACCTCATGAGACTGTAATAAGTGACTAAAGCATAGAAAACTGGCACGTAGTGAAAAACTCTTCTTGTACATACTAAACATAGAGTGCTTTCAAGAAATTCACATCAGAAACAATGTTTGCAACCAGCTATCCTTTGATACACACATATAACTTCTGTCTTTGTGTTATATGAGTTATAATGATTTGTTCATTAAAATAGCATTCTCTGAATCAGAGCTGAAAGTTTTCAAGGTAATTTCCATCTTGTGGCCTGATTTAGTGTTTGTTTTGAAAGGGTCAATAATTCAGTATGTAAAGAGAAATGGTTGTGCCCTTAAGGGTCTTTCCATATAGAAAGAAACTAAGGAAGGACCGGGGAGATAGCTCAGCAGACTAAGTGTCCACTTAGACAAGTGCAGGGGCCGAGGTTCGATGCCTAGCACCACACGCAGTGCTGGCCCTGCCCCTGGGTGTGCTGAGCTAGTGACTGAGTCCACGTACGGTGGCATGCACCTATAATCTCAGCACTGAGGAGGCTAAAAACAGGAGGACTACCACAAGTCCAAACTGTGTAGTGAGCCCTGCACAAAATTTGAAAAGAAAATAAACTAAGCAGACTTTTTCTTCCTTCACTTTATAGACAAGGAAAGGGAGGCATGGATAAAGCTTTCCTCAAGTCTGTTCTTGGTGAGGATTTAAACAAGGATCTATTTGTACATTACAAATATTAAGTGCAAACACTCTTCCCAATCCTAGATCTGAAGTTCAATGTCAAAACCAACCTTGAGTTTATATGTCATGTTTTGATTTAAGAGGCTTCCCTCTTCAGATACAAATAAGTTTGAGACTGCTGGAAGAATACTAAATGACTAAAGAAATCCAAATGGTTCTCTGTTTGTTCTCCTTAATGAGAACAGCATTACAACAAATATTTCACCAATGCTTGACGGCTAGTGGTTTTGTGAGAAAGTAGTTTGTTTAACCTTTTGTTTCAGGATAGGTCCATTTGTTTGGTATCTTGATGATGTTAGATTTCATATCAAAAATCTTGACCATAGGACTAAAACCAGTAAGTTCCTTTTCTTCCATAGTCCCACTTTACTGATTGAAAAAATATTCTTTGGACTTTGTGTTCCCCAATGTTTGCTAGTCTTTCTCTATGTGACAGCAAATGTTTGGCCACATGATTCAACTGTGGGGGATGGCACAGGAATAGTGACCCTGAGTGCTATGTGTCACAATTGATTGTCATGGCCATTGTCTTATGTGAAGCTTAGCAACTCGGGAGACTAATATTATCCCTGTTTTCCAGATTAGGAAGCATAGATCACAAAATCTTAAACAGATATTTTGGTGTCTCCAAGGCCTAAAGTAGGAAACTTGGCTTTTGTTGTCTACTCTGCTTCCTTCCCACCTACTGGGACATTCCTCAGAGGCCTCTCCTCTAAGGCCTCAGCTCCAAGAAGTTCTGCAATCCATTTCTGTATTCATATAGACCATAAACACATCATTTTTCTTCCAGCAGGACTTGTGTTTGGTTGGGAGGAATAGATCCAAGATTTTTCAGCTATTAATTCTGCAACTACAGGCCCCTAGAACACATGGCAAGGCCTCAAAGAGCCTTGTTTTGCTAAATGTAAGTTTTAAGGGAAAAGCTTCTGAGTTTGGCCCATGATTTTTCAGCTCCAACCAGCATAAAGGGAGGAGGGTATTTTGTGGCTGACGTATAGTATTGGGACTAGAATAAGAAATGCAGAGGAAAAAACTCCCTGCTGTCCTTAGAAGGGCTCACCTAAAAGTGAAGAGATAAAATACACATTTTATACCCTAGAAAGGGAAGTGGATGATAGTGGAGAGTTAGAAATAATATTATAATACTAGATAGATAGATATAAATGTAGATATATATGTCACACAATGCTTGCTTCATTACATTTTACTTTAATATCATATTGTAAGGTTAAAATGCTGGGGGTTTTTTGTTTGTTTTTTTGCAGTACCGGAGATTGAACTCAGGACCCTGCACTTGCCAGGCAAGTGCTTATTCTACTGAGCTATCTCCCGTGACCCAATATATTTTCTTTCCTTTTTTTTTTTTTTTTTTTTTTTTTTTTTTTTTTTTTTTTTTTTTTTTTTTTTTTTTTTTTTTTTTTTTTGGCAGAACCGGGGATTGAACTCAGGCCCTTGAGCTTATCAGGGAAGCACTTATTCCACTGAGTCATCTCCCTGGACCCTGTATTTTCTTGTAAGTGTAGTACAGGTTAAAAATTCCCTGATCTGAAATGCTTGAATTCAGAAAAAAATTCATATCTCAATCTTTCTTGGATGTGGGTATTTTCATATATTTCATGCAAAATTTTGGGAATGGCACCCAAATCTAAAAGCAAAACTCATTTCCATTTCATCACCATGTTATACACACAACTCAGAGATGATTCTATACAGTACTTGCAGTGAACATGCATTTTGATCAAGGTGAAGGTCACACAAGTCACCCTGTGGTATTGCATGCACAAATGTTTACATTTTGGAGCATTTCAGATTCCTGATTTTCAAATCCATGATGCTTAACCTGCAGTTTGCACAAATTTCTTTCAGCAGTCATAGTAGACTTTCACGTTTACACGCCTTATGCACACACACATGTGCACACTTGCACATGTGCATATGGAGCACTCCTACGCTGCCATGCACATGGCGTGATGTGGGATCACCTCTGGATCTTACCTGCCCGGTGTACTTGGAGTAGGCAAGAGCTGTTGGCTGAAAGGATCAATGAGCCAACTCATGAATAGCAGGATAGACCAAGATACTGTCTGTATTCCGTGAGTTTGTCTGTGGCCCCCTCCTTAAATTTAAATGGTTCATGAGAGATGCGTGAGGCATGAAAGAGAGGAGGAAAACTGGCACACGGACATCGTAGGGGGGCCACTGTCTGTTAACTTTCCATTTTTACTTTGCATACCAGGAGACCAGATTGATATTGCATTTTAATTGTGTGTATTAAAGGAAGGCATATGGTTACAACACTTTCTTATTTACCTTCTGTAACATGAAATTTGTCATTTTTTTCCCAAAATAAAGGATTGAAGGGAGAGTGCCTGCTTTTTTACACAAGTTCGATTCTCTCCCATGAGAAAGTCTCCTGAGATGCATAGTGAGCCGGTGCCAAGACGATGCTGGCACCGTTTGCTTATTGCCATGGTGATCTCCAGCTCTCCTGAAATCTCAAGGGGGGCAATGGTATTTTAAAAGCAACTTGAATTTTGGTAATTAAAAAGGCTGGAGAAAATACTCTTTTCACATTTTGCCAGCATGGGTAAATATGGACAGTATATCGTGTCTGGAGGGGAGGCGTATGACTCGCACTTTATTAGGAGAGGTGACACCATGCTGGAAGTTGGAAAGCTTCCGAGAAGTTATGTGTGGGGTATTTATGGCATTTCGGAGCCCTGCTGGGGATCTTAAACTAGGTCTAATCACAACCGTGCTACAAACAGCTATTCTCCTTCCCAGAGTCGCTAGCTTTTGAGCTTAGAGCTGAAGGTATGATTGTCAGAGTATTTTAATATTGAAGGCAGTGTATAATATATGTAAATGTTGGCAGTTATCAAAGTAAAGTGAAAAAAGTGATTCTCTTAAACTGGAAATTAAGTTAGACAAGCATAATTCATAGTGCAGGTTAATCATGCCCTCCTCTAGCACAGAAGTTCTTACATTAAGAGTTCTTTTGAACTTTACTTGAGTAATTGTGCTCTCCAGGAAAAGCCGCAAAGATTAAAGGGTTTTCTTTCACTTGAGAAGATGATTGATATTTTTAGGACTTCATTTTTAGCGAGAAAATGAACAAATACCTGGAGTAATGAATGCAGAAGTAAATACAAAAGAGCAAAAAATATGTACACATAGAAAGCAAACCAAATTAGTAGCACAGAAATAATGCTATAGTTTGGTGTGGTAGTTGTATGTGCCATTTTCAATGACCAAAGAAAATGACCAAAGGCTTTGAAGGGCCGTGTGTGTTTGTGTGTGTGTGTGTGTGTGTGTGTGTGTGTGTGTGTGTGTGCATACTCATGAGCTTCATAGAACAATAAATAATCAAGGACAAAAGAAGAGGAGTGACATGAGGCTTTGTAATTAGAAACTTTATAAATAAATGCGGAGTCCTGATTTTCAGGATGATTGATTATTTTACAGCCCCACCCCAACAAATTAATGTTCCATAATTTAAAATAAACCCCGTAAGTCTCAAGTAGGACTCCAAACTCTAATATGATTGTTCTGGTCACTGTTACTCACTTAAAGTTCAGGATTTTCAGCTGATCATTTTGATTCTGTCATGAAAACACTGGCAGTAGAAACAATTTTGTGGTGCTTACTGCAAAGCTTAGAGTCCTGTTCTTTTGTTATTGTTTTAAGTGCTCTGGGTACGCACAGTTACTATGTTGTTCATAATCTTATTCAATGATATTTTTAGGTACTATGACCCAAAATACAATATAGCCAGCTGGTTTTGTTGGAGTTTGTTTGCTGGATTGATTTTGTGTTGGGTTAAGCTCAGAGATTTGGTGTTATTTCTCAGTTGTTGACTGTTTTTTGATTAGTGAAATGACCTTGTGATCTTTGACATATTAATTGCTGAGAAAAAAGTTCAGTGAGGTGATTGAGAACAGCATTAAACCTTTATTATTTCTTTTGTATTTGCAATAATATATATGTTATATATATAATATGTACATATATATATATATGTACATATAGGTATATACATATATATATATATATATACCTATATTCACATAGAGGGAAAAGTCCTCCCATGGCTATTTTTTTTTCGAGAGGTCTGTTAATATTCAAATGTATTTGATAATTTCTTTTCATATATTCTCTGTTATTGTATGTGCCTGTATTGAATGTTTTATCAATACATTTACCCGGTTATAGGATTTGTACATTCCTTTAGAAATTTATGTGTTCTTTTAGCAATCTTAGGTTAAAGGAGATGGATTTAGATGGCAAATTAGAAAGATTTTTGTTAATAGAGCAAGTATTCAGTGTTTGTAGTTTGTTCTCAAAAACCTCTCCCTACCTGCAAGAGAATTTTAGCCTGCCCCTACTGCAGTGTGGTTTGTCTTTTCCTGAAAATAGATTCACAAATGTCACAAATTAGTCCACAGATTTTTATCTTATTATGCTTCCTCCTTCAAAAAAATATGCAGGAAAGTGATTATACATGGTGTTCAACTGAGGGCTGATGAGTTGGTTGTAATTATCAAGGCAGACATGATCAGGTGACAACAACTTGGAGCTTTCAGTCACTATCGTCACCCTGTCATGCCCGGTTAACTGTTTTCTGCCCAAGTAGATGTCAACACAATTGATTTCACAGCTTCCTCCACTGATACAGTTAGGGTTAATTTGCTTCTCTAGGCACAAACATCCACATATGTTAAGGGTGGGACTGATTTCTGGGCAAGTGAATTCTTTGCCAAGCAGATAAAACAGAAAAACAGGCATATATCTTTATCGGTAATAAGATGACATTTTCTCTCCGTAATTTTTTTCTTCGATATACCTTTATTTTGACTACTTGATATTTTCATTTGACATTAGTGCCATCATGAAGTCGCTCAGCATATAGTTTTTACATGTCAGCTTTGTGCAAAGACGAAGTTCACCAGGCTCTGAAATTACATGGAGAGCAAAGCAGAAAAATCCTTGCTTTTGTGAGGTATTCCTGCGACCTTTGGGAAAGAACGTTATAATTTTACCAGTGGATCAAATTAACAGAAGAATGTGAAACAGCAGCAGAGTGATTCAGGTGTGGCTGGTGACTCCTCGGTTCCTGCTGAATAATAAATATTTGCCTTTGATGGGGCTTCAGTAGAATTTTGCACAGTGATGGAAACGTTCCAAATCTAGATTTTCCAAGATAGTACACATTACCCTAATTTAGCTGTTGAGAATCTACTATGTCGTGAGTGAAGCTGAGAAACTGAATTTTTAATTTTCTATAATTCAATCAATTTATACTTAAATTTGAACAGCCACGCAAGCGGTGCCCGTATTGTACAATACTGTTCTAAAATATATTATTGCTTGTAACTATTGTTTTGAGGCAAGGTCTCACTGTGTACCTCAGGCTGGTCTTGAACTTACTGTGTAGCTCATATTGGCCTCAAACTCTTAGCAATCCTCTTATAGCCATGCGTCCCCACAACTACTTTTATCTACTTTAAACTGGAAAACATAGTCAGCTCAGCTGCAGTGTAAAAGCAGAGCAAGGTAAGTACAAATTTATTTTATTTACTCCCTGAGCTTCAAAGCGCACTTTTTAAATGCAAGAAAACCCCATGGGACAGACTGCACTTTTGCATATTTGATAAGAAATGATGAAATAATGTCCTTGATTTTTGTGTGTGAGTAGATTACAAATTAATGTTTAATTTATGTCTGTATTTCTGTACCTGGTAAGGATATGTTTTAAATCCAATTTCTTATTTGTTATTGTTACTCTATGAATCACTGAAATGATATATTAATTTAGTTGATTAATATGATTCATTACCATAAATCTTCTCCTTTAGCTTATGTTGCTGCTTAGTAAGAATTTCAAGCACATTTTCTCCCAGACTTGTATCTGGTATCACTCTACTGCAGCCAATTTCTCATTCCTAAGTGTACGTGCATTTCTTTATGTTAGGAACTGAGAGAGAGAAACAGAAACAGAGAGACAGAGAAAGCTGGCATTAGAGAAGAATGCAAGGAAGAGGGTGAGGAAAGGAAGTGAGTCCAAAAGACAGGAAGAAGATGCTGTGGACCTAAAGCAACGTGGGGGGGAAGGTAGCCATGGCTTCCAGGAAACGTGGAGTCCTTGGCCACGCACATCCCCATGATCGTTAGAGCTGCTGTCAGATTTCCTCCCTTCGGGACTGTAAGCGCTTGATTCCGCTACCCTGCAGTTTTGTAGTATTGAGAATTATTGAGGGCTGGAGGCCTTACATTCCTCAGCTGCTGCTTGTTGGTTTCTCATTCTGTTTCTCTCCAGAGAAAGAAAACTGAGCCAAACAATCTTCCGCTCCTCCTTCTTTCCAGTTGCTATCTGCAACCTTTAACTCAGAGCCTCAATGACGCCCACTGCTGGCCATCTGTAAGGCAGGAAGATGACGTGTGTGGTCACCTCACCACCGGGGGTTCACGCCTTCATATTGTCTCACCATCTGTATTTTTTTTTTTTTAATTGATGAGGGCCGAGCAAAGAAAAAAAAATTTCTCTATCACTTTCTGCTGAAGATTGAGTGTTCTTGGCCGTAGTTGAGGTCATGTAAGCTTTGAGGCAGAGGCTGGGGGAGGAAGAGCCTGTTGCTGAAGATAAAATGACTTGCTCAAGTCCACTGCAGAGCAAATTGATTCCTCAGGAATGCATTTGTACAGGAGTAAATTTATATATGCTTTTCCACTGATATGGTCTACATGCCTAGGAAACATTGTTTTTTTCTAGTTTCTCAATACACAGATAAGACAGACAGACAGACAGACACAGGCATAGGCAGAGACAGAAAGGGAGGGAGAGAATAAAGAAAATAGAGAAGAAACATCAATAGATAGAATTTACAATTTGTCGGGCAGTGGGGCATGGAAGGTGACAAAATAAAGACATAAGGGACAGAGAAACTTCATAAAGACAAAGGACAGAAAATAAACGAATGTAGAGTCATAGACCATCGTGATTTAATCTCCCTTGAAGAGAAGGATCATGGTCATGGAAATTCTCCCAAAATTAAGGATGTACAAAATAACACTTGCGTGAAAGCAAGAGCCTGCTGCACGAGGAGCTACATGAGGGCTTCACAAGGAGCATTAAGAAGAAAAACTGTGAGATAGGGATGAGGCTGACATGTTATATTTTCAACCCTCAGAACTCAAAGAAAATCCATTCGCTAAGGTACCAAGAAAAGTGATGTGAGAGGAGATGTAGAAGTTCAAGTGTTACTAGATGCTGAACAACTTGGAATGTCATCTTGCCCTTCTTGTGGCTGAGTTATAGGCTATAGGATTTTTCAATTGCCCTAAGATATGGGGTTGGGAGAAAATGTTATTTCTGGTTTTATCTGTGAAACTCAGGCTAGCAGTGTTTCCTTGGATTGTTTAATGCCCTGTATTTTGAGAGTATGCCCATGTTATTTTCTGGTTACCCAAGACCATTTCTTGGACTAAAAATAGTGCCTATGTTAACAGATCCTTACAGGATCTTTAGAGTGTTCCTTCAGAATGCACAGCTGATGGATGAACAGAAAAAAAAAGTTGAATGTGTGGTCTTGCCTTTTCCTCATCAATGGAGATGTAGGAAAAACAGAAAGCAATTCCATCCCCAAGCCTTGCTGAGGGCAGAGCACTTGCCAGTTTCAAAACAGAGAGATGGGAACATCACAGTGTGAAAAAGAAATATTTTAAAGAAGCACTTATTTTCTATTATAAACTTCATTGAATTGTTCCAGGATGCTGTCTAACCCAAGTCTCTTTGTTTTGAACTTTTTTTGTGCCTGAGGCTCAAGTGCCACCTGTTAGAGCAGGAGACACTTAACTGAGACTTCTAAGTAGAGCAAACTAAAGTAGCGCTATTTCTGATTTTCTTATAATGCCTAACTCAAAAAGAATATTTAAAAGGAAAAAAATTTCAAAAACTATGAAATGCAGAGCAACATATGTCAATTCTGTTTATAACTAAAGTAGTATCTGGCATGTTCTAGGTATTCAAGAAATATTTGGCAGAGGGCAGAGGCAAAAAATGAGCCCATACTCTACAACTAAAACTACAACAGGTAAAATACCTTATGCCTTTCCTGTTAGCCTTCACCTTTAAAATCAGTTGTTACGAATAATTAGTGAATTGCCATTTGCCCAACAAAATAGGAGAGGAGAATTCTTTTTCAGTTTTCTCTTTTATATTGTAAATCAATATTGAAGATCATTGCTGGTTTGAATGATCATCATGAGACTTTGCTATGAGAGGTTTAGTCTCTGTTCATCTTTTTTTGGTCACTGTTTGTCTTTTAGGGCAACTTTCTTTTGAAGCAGGTACCTAGTAGTTCTCTGTGTCTATAAATAACTTTCTGTCTGGGATTAGGATTTATTTAAGGCTTCTTGCTTCAAGATCCTGTCCTACATTCCTTGTGTAAGATGGAGTAAGTCATCTAAAATACATTCCCAGTACCTGGGGCTTCAGGATTGGAATGACACATCAGTGTTTTCATTCAGATTGTCACTAGTGGGCATGTTCAATGACCCAGGTCATGTGGCAAATACCAGGGCTATCACTAAACCAAAAACCAAGCTTAAAGTGGTACACAGACTAGTATGGAGGAAAGATACACAGATATTAAGTGGTATAAAAAAATGAAAGCCCATGAATGAAATCTGCCAACAATGTAAAGGGAGATGGAATGATCAATTTGACTTGGACAGATTAAGAAAGATTTCATGGAGCCAAAACTGGAAGGCTGCTATGGAAGCTAATAGTAAGATATATTCCGGGTGGTGCAACATAGCTTGATGAAGCACTTAGCGGTGTGAGACAAGGTAGGTTCTTTGAACTATAATTAATGACAAGGTCATCCCTTGTCAGAACAGTGAGAGATGGCATCTAAGATGTCCAGGACAGATTATGCTTTAAAGTAGACAGAGCACTTTCTAGTGTCTGCCTCAGGTCATGGCCAGTCATGAAAGGACTTTAAGTAGGAGAACATCGTGGCTCTGTGTTCATATTTATATGCTGAAGGCTCTAGTTTTAGTAAATTACAGCAAGAGAAAGGCTGTGTTCAATTTTTTATATTCTTTTTTATATTCTTCATCATAGAATGTTAAGAACCTACTATGAATCAGCTTTTGTCTATATACTTGATATAGAGATATGAAAAAAATAAATTCTCAGCATTGAGAACATTGTGTCTCTCAGCAGTATTGGGGAAAATAAACCTCATTATCATAAAAGGCCAGTGAAAAAACTATTCATCCCAAAATGCTCTATTTAAATGCAGCCTTATGTCCCTGCTGAAAAGTGTTCCTCTGGAATTACTGCTACTGAGTGTAATTAGACCACTTGCATGTGAATTTGAGGCATCTATGTTGAATAAGTCCTTCTCTTCACGGGACGGAGTGGATCTCACATAGGAAGTCAATTTCTACATCAAATCTAGTGCAGCTCTCTAATGAGCACTCAGATTTGAACAACACCTACATAAATGTTTGGCATATCAACACTTTCTTACTATAATTGCATTCAGTTGGGTACCAGGTGTACTGATTAGCTATTCTCTCCATGCAGGGTTTCATAGATTATGACCTCTAGCCAGCTCTCTATTGTTTATTAAAGCAGTTCTTTCCTGGGGACCCACGTCAGAATCATGGAAAGAGATTCATTAAGATATTTATATCTGGCTGGGGATATAGCTCATTGGTACAGTGCTTGCCTGGCAAGGCAAGGGACATAAGGCTGTATTTAAGCACAAGGTTCTGAGTTCAATTCTCAACACACACAGAAAATGCATATCTGGCTGTCACCCAAGGTGTTCTGGTTCTCAGACTGGTGAGAAGGCTCAGTGAAGTCTTCAAAGACCCCCATAGGAGCACTATTTTGATAGATGATGGATGGATAGATAGATAGATAGATAGATAGATAGATAGATAGATAGATAGATAGATAGATAGATAGATAGATAGATAGACAGACAGACAGACAGACAGACAGGCAGACAGAAAGACAGGCAGACAGAAAGACAGACACAGACAGAAAATTAGGATATAGTATGTTGGATTCCTGACTAAAAATGAAGTCCCCTGAGGCCCAGTTGGAACAGTTCCTGATTTGTTACCAATACCTCCATCTTTCCAGCCTGCCTTGGACTTTATGCCATCTGCATTTGCACTGCTTTAATCTAGGAGCTTGTGGCAAGAGCAAAGCCTGAGCTATAGTTAGCTCAGGCTGCTGTTACAAAATGCCATAGGCTAGATGCTTTAAACAATGGACATTTATTTTCTGCAGTTCTGGACCCTAGAAATCCAAGATCAGGATGATAGTAACAGTGGTTCTTTATGGGAGTACACTGCAGCTTACAGAATGTCACCTTCTTTCTGTATTCTCTTAGGGCAAAGAAGAGAAACAAGACCTCCTGATACCATCACAGTATGGATTAAGACTTCAGAGTATGGATCTGGGAGGACAGAGATATTCATTTTATAGCATTAACAATAGTTCTCAGCCCTGACTGCAATTGATTCATTGGGGGACCTTTGATTCGATATGAATGTTCTGGCCCTATCATATGAGATCAAGATTTTTCATCTTGACTGAGCCTGACTCTTCATCCTGCTAGTGATGATGTTTTCTGGAAGCTTCATGTTCTCACCAGCATCTCACTGTCAAGGGGACAATGTTATTAGCTGTACTAAAGATTACCTAAATTACAACCATCAGATGAGTCAGTCATCCTTAATGCATCACTGTAAATCGTCTTTGTCTTAATTAACCCCCTTTCTGTGTTTGAAGAGTAACTTCAAATGAAATCAGCAGTGTAAGTTTTATACATTAAAGCTTCAGACATTGGTATGTTAGAAGCTCAGAATGAGAACACCTGCTATCATGAAAATATCAGGAAAGCAGACTAGAGTAGACCCTAGATAAGGTGCCACAAATACCAATACTCATAGGATCCAGGCAACTCCTATAAATGAGGAAAGAGGAGGCCAATCCTGTGAAAAAATACATATCGGTCAGTCCTTCATTCTGTTCTCTGAGCTACTTTTGATTGAGACATGGTAGAGGGAACTATCTTTCTGCTATTAGAAAAGTAATTGTGCAAACATGATGATAAATGACAGCTGGCATGAGACTCTTAGGACTGGGAAAGCCAGAGACAGAATGCCCATTGAAAAGGCAGCTGGGCATGGCAGCTCAGCACTGCCCAATTGCCCCACTTCATCCCAAAAATCTAAAAAAAAAAAAAAAAAAAAAAAACCTGATAATGAAGTGTTAGTAACCAATTAAAAAGAAAAACAGAAAGAAAAAAAAAAAAACAGTAATGATTTCATGTACTAACATGGGTTGGTACAAAGAAAACCTATATTTTGGGTCTGGATTTTGCCTGTGTACTCGATCTGGCCTGGATACTCTCAGCCCACATTCCTTTCTTTCATTCCTTTGAACCTAGGCTGTTCCTCCCATCATCTAAACCATGATGTGCACAATAAACACACATTGTTGTCCTAGTTCTGAACTGGCATTGTTCATCTCTGGCAGGGGTCTTTATTTCCTTTCACCACATTTTCTTGCATTTACTTCTGGAAATTATATCCATTTTTTTGCTATAAATATTTACTGAGCAGATGCTACAGGAGACAGGAAGGATGCAAAATCCCATCAGCTGGTCCCTGCTTTGTTTGCGTCCAGTGCATCCTCAGATATCTGCCCAGTGCGATAAGTAAAGGAACTAAGATGTCTAAGTCAACTGTGTTTAGAGATGAGGCTCATTTTAGTACTAACTAAAAAACTCTTCTTTATCTTGTACCTACTTTTTCCTTTTTAAAAAAATTAACCAACACATGTAGACATCCATATGATGATCACATCTAATCTCTGGTTCTTTAGGTGGTCTGTACAATTTAATACTCAGAAGGTCACATAATAAAACTCAATTCATACCACACAACACAGTGCTTTTTATCTAATAGTGTCAGCAATTCATTTAAAATGCATAATATGAGATAGCTGTATACACCAGGCACAAGGCCATGTGGTATATTTGGTTTGCAGAGTCTTGGCTTTTATGTTTCAGATCCTGGGTTTTTGGCATTTGGTGATTCCAAATGGTTCACCCAAAGGACTGTCCCCTGCAGCAGGCGTCTCTCCAGGGGATTATCTCCAAACCCTGAGATGGTTATCTGTTGATAAAAGGAAAAACAACTTGTGAAAGTAGGCCCTGTGTATCACCAATAAACATGAAAATTTCACTGGCAAGAGCGCTGCTCTCCTTGCCAAAGTGACCTTGGTTGGCACAAAGATGACAGAGTGCTTCTCTGCCCGGGTCTGACAGCATTGCTATCACAGCACGTTTGACAAATTGTTCACATTAAATCGGGGGGCACTTTCGGCTGCGCCGACGTCCCCTCTCCATCACTCCTGATTACCACACAAACGTCAGCCATGGCACCAAGCACATTTGTCAGAGGGAGTAAAAAGCAGTTGTTAGTAAGAGTGCTACCTGTCATACTAATGGACTAACGCTTGTTGCTTTGTGCCTCACAGGAGCCTACAGATTTGCAAAAAACCAAAACATAATTTCTTGGACAGTTGTCCAGTGTTTTTTAAAAATGCTTTTTTGCTTTGATGGAGAGAAAGAGAGAGAAAGAGACACAGAAAGCTTATCTATTGGGATACCTGGGTGTCTTCTCTTGGCAGAGGAAACAAATTGTATTTGTTCCAGTGACTGCTCTCTTTAGTGGCTGCTGTCATTTCTTTGTGGTCAAACAGGCAAGAGCTTGATGTTCAGTTGAGGATATCTGTTCTCAAAATTTAATTAAATATATTTTAAAAATCAATGTACCAATTCCTTGCTATTCAGTAGTAAACACATTATGGTTGCCATGAATTTTTAGGAAATCATTCAAAAGGGGGTGAGTTTTCTTTCTAAGCATGAACTCCATCATATAGATGCCATGATTTGCACTGTACTTTAAGTGTCATTCATAAAATTTCTCATAGTCTGGCCTTAAGAACTCTCTAAGGTGAGCTAGCTATACATGACTATTCCCACTTCTGAGATGACAAAACAGAATTGGAAAGGTTTTTTGTTTGTTTGTTTGTTTTTGTTTTTGTTTTTTCCCCAGGATGACACAGATAAAATATTTCTAGTCCATACCTGTGGACTCAACCCCACAGCGTCAATAATATTAGAGTGCCCAATAAAGTTTAAACAATTTAAACAACTTCTGTGTTGGCTACACATTTAATGATTCATAACTCTGTTTCCATACTGTTCATCTTTCTTCCTGAGCCTTTCTTCAGGAGTCAGTAGGTTTTTAAGTGAAGGTTTGAAGGGTATGGGGAATAAGGATCCAGGAGCTTTGCTGCCATGTAGCCCATGTAGACAGTGATCCAGAAGCTTCCTAACCCTTTCAGATCCTGTATGGAATCTCTACCCTGTAGACAAGTTTAATCTCATCATTAGCCATAAGTCCCTCTGCCTTTCTCAAATGTTGGAGGTTGAGTTACGCAAATCCATCTTCTAGTCCTGGTTTAGCCTTTCTGGGGAACAACCCCCACCTTGAAGATATCTAGGACCCAAGCCATCACCCATCTAATTAGCACACGCCCATCAAGAGATGCGCCTAGCACTGCAGATTTCAAGGGCTTTAGGACTCATGCCACCCAATACCAATGCGCAGAGATGCAATATTTTTTTTTCTTCCTACACCACAATGTCACTGGCTTCTTATGACTTCACTTTTGTTAGTGGTGTAATAAGAAAGAATGATGCGCTTTCAATGGGCAGAGTTGAATGAAGCAGGTGATATGTGATTTCTTTCTTGATTTGTTCCAAAAGTCTTGGATTAATGGTTGTGGATGCTCGTGCTGGTCTATTTCCATCAGATGTTTTAGTTACCATCATTATCTTTTTCACAGCAAAGAGGATTGCTGTGACTGATTCTTCTTTTAAACCCTCTCAGATCTTTATAGGAGGAAAGCTCAATGTGTTAAACTCTGATTCAGAAAGAGACAGTCATTTATGAATTTACTCATTCATCAAACTGTTACACACAGTGCCAAGCACTGGAATCACCTAGGAGAAAGTGAATGGAATCAGTCTGTTTGCTTGTTTAGTCTGGGTAATTTTATACACAGCAATAGTTATCTGCTTTGGGCCTGCTCAGCCTACTGTTCTACAATATCCACCTTCCCAGAAACCTTGTACTACTATCCAGGGGTTGACATTGACAAGTTCTAGTCTTTATCCCACTTACTGTCTGTCACTGGCTGACTCTCCAAGGTGGTATTTGACATTACTAATGCCTTTTTCTTTCGATGTTGGGTTTTCTTTTATGCTGTGGTCTATAAAAGTGATCCATGAGGATCAAGCACAGCTGAAAAAAAGGTGTAGAGTCCAGAGGGGGCACTTGGCCTGGCCACTTGGACATCTCCCTAGAGCACACAGCCCTGCTAGCAGAAAGCAGAAAATAGTTCCAGGGCTGCCTGCACACAGTGCTTAACAAGCCCATACCCTCTCAGAGACTGACCCTCTGCGCACATGCTGCTGAAGCACTATGCTGTGTTACAATGTTCAAGTCAAGAGTTTGTCGATAGAGTCCAGAGGGATTTAACATGGAGATTAGATGGTGTCTTACTCTGCTGTGGCTACTATAAGACAATACCATAAACCAACTTGCTTTTAAACAACGGAAATGCATTCCTCACAGTTGTAGAGGTTGGGAAGTCCAAGGTGAAGGTGCTGGCCTATTTGGCATGAGGAGGTCCCGCTTCCTGGTTCTTAGATGGCTCCTTCTAGCTCTGCCCTCACATGGTAAAGCGGAAGGGCAGCTCCCTAAATGGCACTAATCCCATTTAAAAGGACTCCTCCCTCAGGACCCAATTCTAATTCCTAATGGCACACTGGAAAGCAAGTTTCCACATATGATTCTTTTCTTGGTACCAGGAATCTAACTCAGAACCTTGCTCTTGCCAAGCAGGCACTGTGCCCCTGCACGATATCCTAGGCCCCCGCATATGAATGTTTCAGGTCAAAAGTACAAAAATATTCCAAGCATAACAAATGATGGCAGTTTCTATTTTGTGCCATGTTCCAATACTCTGAAAGAATTTTGTATCCTTTACCAATCCTAGTGCTCCATGTCTCCACCCTACACACAAATACAAAATGACAGCACATCATATCCAAAGTCAGAAATCTAGAAGGCTATATTTGGAGGTAAGACTGGAACACAAGTCCTAAACATTTGAGTGTGCTAGTTTTTGTTTTTGTTTTTGTTTTGCAGCCTCTACCCAGGTGCGCATGCACATGCGTGCACACGCATACACATACACACCCCAGCAGCAGCACAACAGCTTCCCAAATGCAGCTGGTCCTCACTGTCCACTACCCTCTGCCTCTGCTCCCTTCATTACTAAGTTTGTGACAAGGACATTTCCAACTACAGCAGAGCTGCTATCAAGACCATCGTTTCCATGAAAATGAATCAGTGCCCCACCTCCAAACAAGAGACAGGTAGAAGGTGGCATGTGTTTAGTTTCCATCAGACACTCCCCCTTCTTCTCTATATATCTAAGCAGCTTTATTTTTCTGAGGACTTGAGAACGTGTCCCCGTGTTAATTTCCATGGCTACCTCCCTGATCAGCCAGCGGTGGCTTAGTGGCATATGATATATTCAATACATTTTAAACACTGCTGCATTTAAAAATAACTTTAAAAGGTTGTAAATGTCAAATAATTGAAATTTGAAATATGTCAGATGGCTGTCATTTCTACACCCTTCATTAATTTCAATAGGACTCAGTGAATTGTATTTGACAAACTGTTATCATACATTGACTACGAGCATGCTGCATTAGGTGGCACATCGGTGACGAACTGAATGTTTTGAGGGGAACTTTAATATATGACTTCTCTTCGACCTCCTAGATGACATGAGACCATCAAATGACAAGTGTGGCAGCATTCAACTCTAAGGTTTTCCACATGGTAGCATTTGGAAAATCTTCAAGAGGCTTGCTCAGAAGTGGAAGTGTCCTTTGGAGAATTTCCAGTAACAAAAATAGACACATTTGCTCTAGGTACATAATTGCAAAATTTGAACTGCAGCTAAGGCAATGAGGTCATGAACAAAAAATGCTCCCTTGGGAGTTTGAACAGGTGGACACATGTATGGAAGAGTCAGTGCTGGCTAGAAAAATAATATCGTTATTAAAACTAATAACAATTTCTGACTGTGAAAGGCTACATGAAAACCAACTTCTGATAGGAGATTGTACTTATTCAAGTGCTTACCTCCACTATTTTATAAGCTTGGGCAAGTCACTTCTTGTCCAGGGGATTTCATTTGAGAAGTTGTACCTCCCAGGGTTACTGTAAGGGTACTCTGCACTCAGAGAATGGTAGCTGTTGATTTGACGGGGCTATGGTACAGGCTCTACATATTCCTTCATTTTTCCACCCACCCTGTGAGAACAATAATTCTTTTTTTGTATTTTTTAGGGAAGGGTCTACAGGGTGTTCAGGTCTCAATACTAGATCAGACTTGTAGTGATATGCCTGTTACAGCCTCCCAAGAGCTGAAATAACAGGTGTGCACCACCACGCCCAGTCTCAAAAAGTTGAGAAAAATTATTTTTTTCTTTTTTTGGCTGGCTCAGGCTGCCTCAATTGCAAGTTGCATAAGGCATCTGGAGCGAGGGATCGAACTGAGGTCCCTGCACCTGACTGAGTTTGCCTGTGCAGGTGCTTAAACAACTGCGCTAACCTGCAAGCCCCTGAGAATGATAATTTTTGTGTCCTTGCTCATTAGAGAAAGAATAAAGGGAGACGATCAGGAATGTTCATTTCATCAGGAGTTCTCCACTTAGAGAAGGACAGAGGTGTACAGTCGGATGACAAGGATGGCTTTTAGTAACTGAAGTTAAAGTTCCCCCAACATTAAACATTAGTGCAGTGACATCAGGAGCCAAACCAAATCCCTACTGAGAAAAGCGAATGAGGGACATAGAAACTGCATCTGTGTCCTGCCTGGGTTGAGCAGTAATTTTGAAAACAAACAAATGATCACACTTCCCTTTTTCTCTCTTAAGAAGAGTAAATTGGGATTCCTGTGGAAACTTTGAATTAGGGTAGCAATTTTGACACAGCATTTAAAAAGTTCAATGAGTAAATAATGTATGAATTATGGTTTTAAAATGCAAGTAGTAAAGATATTTTGCCTAAAGGTCACTATTTTAAAAATTCTATATGTAAATAGAAAAAGCACAATTGAAAATCAACTAGAAATCCGATTTTTTTAAATTTTCAGCATTGCATCCAGAGTTACCAGGATCCTTTCACCTGAACTTACTTCCATGTGAAGCAATAGATGAGAGGAGAGCAGGCTGCTGGGTTAGATACTGGACCTCAGCTCCAGCCGGCAATGCCGAAGGTGTGCCCTCTTCCTTTGTAAATCACAGGAACATAGTATCTGACTGAGAGAAGTTTTATACTTTTCAAAAGCATTAGCAAATTTAGCAAATGTACAAACCCTAGGAGGAGATCCATGGTACCTGTCCATAGGGTATATTTGATCACAGTGAGTTGTTTTGTTATATTAGTTGCATTTCAGTTTCTCACATTTTGTATGGGGAAACTCCTTTACCCAAAGAGAAGTTGAAGGTCATTTTTATGTCTCAAGGTCACTCAGTGAGGCTATAGCAGAGTAGAATGGGACTCCAGCACTCCAGGTTTCTGTGCCTCAGTTGATGTCGCTGTACTCTAAGGACATCTTGACTTGTGAAGACAAAGATGAAGCTGGGAGATCTGTTAAGAAGAAGAACAAGAGAAAAACTATTCTGCTTTTTGTAATCAGAAAGTAGAAAACTGTTTCAGGTTGGAGACACAAGCAAAGGACCATGGGAAATAAGTTTTCTAGCTGGCAATTTCTTCGTCAAGTGTGGAACAGGGAAACACATCAAAATCACTAAGGATGCGTGGTCCACCCTGAGAGAGAATCCCAGAGTGAACAAGGAGCTGTGCAGCATGGAGGAAAGCCACCTGCACAGTCACAACACCGAAGCCTATAATGTTGGCTTTCTGCACTTGGATCTGCCCTTCTGCCCCCGGCTTCTTTTCCATCTCCCCTGAAGCAAGCTCTGCCCTCCTAAAGTGTGGGCAAGGGCCTCTCCCTTGTGCATGTGCTCCCTTGTCCTTGATGGTGCCCACTGGAAGTAAGTGCTGTCCTTATCGCGCTGACGCGATTCAGCATCCTCCTATTAGTTATGTTTATGCAAATGAGGAATCTAGGGTAGAATTATAATTTATGGGAACTGCATGAAGTGTCCGACCGTACTCATTCTAAACAACTTTATCTCATTTCAGAACAAAACATACATTTTTGTCAACTCATATGCATTTTTATTATAGCAATATTTCCACTTCAGATTGGCCAATTATTGTGAATTGTGGGGACGGGGTGGGTCCCCCTCACGCCACATGTTTAGGAATGTTTGTTCATCATCATGATTCTTCCTTAAGAATTAGTGGACAGTAAACCTTATCCTTAGGGCGTCTCTGAGATCGGGAAATTGTAGGGGTTATTTTTGCTGTTGATTGGTAGTTTTGTTTTGCTTTTGACCAAGTAATTAACAAGTTGTAGATTCTTAATGCTGAGTTTGAGGCTCCTAAACTCATGTGTATTCTACTTGGTGCTATCTATAATTTTATTTTGCTCCTACAAAAATAAGCAGTGAGTGATAGTTTTATAGTAGTGTTATAATTTCAGAATATAATAGATGTTCCAGTTGGCATTCTGCAAGTCCAGTGGGTTACTGAGGAAAGAGTTTCCAAAGAATAACATGGCAATTTGTTTTTAAATCTTTAATATCATTATTGAGTAGTCAGAACAGCTCAAAACGACAACTGCCACTTTTCAGAGTTACACATCGTGTAAGGACAAAAAGTAAGATAATAAAAATTCCCCAGTAGCCCAAATCTTTTACCCCTTAAGCTCACAATGGGAATAGAAATCAAAACAAGTTCATTATTTTCTCCATTACTGCAGTTATACTTTTGATAGGAAAGAAAAATAATTCCACCTTTTCTTTCCCTAGAAAATGTTTGAACAAAAGGCCATTAGATAGAATCTTAGCTTCCAGAGTTAAATGTTCATCCAAGGATAACGGGTGTAATCGCCTGAGCTTGCAAAGAATACACAATCATAAAATCATTTAATTAAATTCCATCAATGCTGTTTGTTTTGGTGCCCATTTGGGTATTAATAACACCATTGCTGTTTTTAATGCCAGAGGTTTACCACTTAATTATTATCTTTGCTTATTGGAGATGTTAGCCTCAATTTGTAGGGTTCCATAATCACACACTGGCTGTTGCTTCACCAGATACCGCACATTTCCCAGAGATAAGAAGGCCTAGTGCCTGTGCCTGAGCTGAAGATGAAGTGGTGGAAATCAAATGAAAACATTTGTTAAATTGTAAAACTGTACCACCGGAAATCCGAGTGGTTATTCAGACTATGAGTCAATTTGATGGGGTGTGAACTGATCGCTTTATTGCTCGGCGTTTATAGCCTCCTTGCCATTCTCTGAGATGGCAGGCCAACGCTTTTCATTGTCTTAATTAGATTAAGAATGGATTAGAAGAGCCAAATCTGTTATTAGAAAGGCAATTCTGCTGTGTTCCTGAAAACCCCCTTTTGGTTTTTAATTTCTTAAATTCCACTGATGCAAAATCGCAAATGCCTTACTTGTAATTACGGACATCTATGCATTCATTTAAAAGGCTATAAGGGTATTAAGACAATCAGATCTCCAATTTTTTCAAAATTATTTCTGAAGAAATAAGGGAAGGAAAAAAGGGAGGGATAAGGGACTGCATTTACTTACGCAATGAGAAACATTGAACCAACAGTGTAATTGTTTTCTAATTCTTTTGATTCACTCAGACGTAAAAATGCATGCTTTTATGAGCCAAGAATGTTTTCTTCAGACAGTTGCTGTTTTAATTTACTTGGACACCCCGAAATATTTGAAAATGTAGGATTAAGCATTTGTTCTGTGGGAAACCCTCCCAGGTGAAGTCTCGTTTTGCATTTTGCTTATCGGCCTTCCCCTCTGTGCTGCCCAAATGCAACTCTCAGTTGTAAGTTCTGAGATAGGCTCTGACCTATATAGGATGCTCTCTGCTTCACTTGGAGGTGTGCACAGAGCTGGACTCTAATGTTTTCTTATTTCAGCAGTACTCTCATTTTCCTGTATCATTGTTTCTTCCCTCTCTGAACTGTAGCACACAGAAATTTTATGTTTTACAAATTCGCTCTGCATTTTAAATGACTGTGCAGCCATGTGATAAAATTTTCACACTACTGGGTGTATACAAAGACACAAGCAAATGCATGGAAAAACTAGTGACATTCAAATAAAAGTTGTGATTTACTAGCCGGGCGTGGTGGCGCATGCCTGTAATCCCAGCACTAGGGAGGCTGAGACAGGAGGATTGTTGTGAGTTCGAGACCAGCCTGAGCTACAAAATGAGCTTAAGGCCAGCCTGAACTGCACAGTGAGACCCTGTCTCAAAAAAGACAAAAAAAAAAAAAAAAAAGTTGTGATTTACTTAGTAGTATTTATGCCTGTGGACAAGATACTGAAGTTATTGTTTCAGTTACTTTTTGCTTGTTTGGAGACAAAACACCTGATACCCAAATTTAAGGAAAGAAAGTTTTATTTAACTTGCAGCTTGTGGAGGTTTCAGTACATATTTGGCTGGCTCCAAGGCAAGGGGGCTTGTCAGAAGGCCAGCAGCTCATGGAGGCAGAAGACACCAGTGGCAACAAAAGCAAAGAGGAAGAAGCAAAGGGGGGCCTCTCTCCCTCCCTCATATTGTAGCAGACACCCTGCCCCAGAGTAGGTGTAGCACTTACACCTGGAATCCCAACATTGGATCGAGGATCGATCAAAAACTAGAAGTTCACCTCGTGGCTGCATGTGGCATTAGGGGACATCAAGACACAAACCTAAACAGAACAGTTATAGAAAAAGAATCTTGGAAAAAAAATCGAGTAAAGGCTATCTGATTGTCTTAATTCTCTCCGTTGCTTTTGCAGATTTTTATGAGTGTTAAATTATTTCCGAAGGAGATAACGAAATTGCCTGAATAGTGATAATCTGTTAACTACTAATCTCCTACACATAAATACTGATCTCTGATCTCTGCTTGATCTATGTCAAGTTAATAATGATGCTCAGATATCGCCAGTTTTTTGAAGATTACTAGTAAGTTTTTTCTTTGACCTCTAGGAATTCTGTGGACAACTCCTGCCTACTCTACTATAATGCTATTGCTTTGGATAGAGTGCATATAAGTCAACAGTCTTTTGTAGCCCTCAAGTATAATACCAAGGTTTGGGAATCTTTTTTTTTTTCCATGCACTTAATTGCTCAGCATTCAAATAGGAAGATAAGTCATGAAAAGACACTTGCTGCATAGCAAACTCTCTGTCTATGCTTTGAATGAAGGTATAAATTATTTTGTTCACATGTGACTTTAAACCTTAGAAAGTTAAGATCCAATGATTGCCAAGCCATCTGTTCTGAGTCCTTTGTGATATACTGGATTCTGAGATCGCTTATTAATTGTCATTGCTTCAGTGTGGTGCTATGCTTGGGATTGGAGGTCTTGAAGTGACACCTAATTTAGAAGGCCTGTAACAAAATTTATCACTAATTACCTGTCCCTCATATGGGAAGTCAGTGCCATCAGCAACATATGATGGTGATAATAACGGTTATTACTTATTGAGTTATTAGCATTCTAAGCACTTTATATGTGTTCCCTCACTTTAATTTTATTCCATTACTGGTTTAGAGTTTAGATAAATCACTTGTCGGGGGTCGCCCAGACAAGTTGCTAGGAAAGTGGCAGAACTGGCACTTGAACCCAGAAAGCCTGACTCCTGAGAATGTGCTCCTAGCCATCCCTTGGAGTAGTCTCATTTCATCTTGTGCCTTATCTACTTACAAAGTGAGCTGTGGTCACCCCAGAAAATGTATTCAAGTCATCTGTGAGACTGTTCTTGGACAGACCCCTAGACATACTTGTTTATCTAAGGTGAGCATTTTGTTGAACTTGAGAAGTGATTCTTGCATTGGGCTTTACCAAACATCGCATGCTTAGCTGCACACCAGTGCGCACTCAGCATGAATAGTGGGAGCTGCTCGTTCTCCTTGTAAGTTCATTAAGTCTGTGCACAAATACAGCAAATCAAGCTTTGTCCCATTCATATATGTGTGGGAAGAAGTCACTGAGAATCTATGTACCTTCTCAGCAGTAAATATTCTCATTTCTTGTTAAGCAATCTACTCTTGCTAATCATAGCTAGAAATTTTTTTCCTATTAAAAAGTCATTGTATAACCTCTTACATATAAAGGTGTCAGTTTATCCTTCTTTTAACAAACAAACAAGAAAAGATTCTAAACTTGGCATCTTAAAATTTACCTGTTAGGGAGTTAGGCAGTTTAGATCAAGGAGGGAAGCAGACAAGTCTTTGGATAGTGATAGACCCCTTAAAAGGATATTTGGGGTTACTTCTGCTTGGACCAACTGCAGTGGAAGTGTTTCACTTCTTCCAGTGCCTGCTGATCCAGTTCCACATGGCAGTTGCAGTCCCATGGAAATGCTGCCTCATCTTTGAGTGCTTCTAGATTTTCCGCAAAGCTCCTGAAATACAATTTTCCAATTGCTTTGCTTGTTTTGTGAAATAAATTAGCAGAGAGCTCTTCCTTTTCTTCTTTTTCTTTCTTTATTCTTTCTTTATTTCAGTACCATACAGCCCATCTTGTGTTATCAGTGGTGACGAGACTCAAGGTGAATAGCAGGTGTGTGCCACCAACTTCAGAATTTCTCAATGCATCATTGCTTCTTCCTCACTATTAAGTGTTCCAGGTTCCAGCTGTTGTCAGAAATTACCATTTTGATTTTAGACAGCATGAAATACTGTGGCCCCTGTTTCCTCATCTGTGAAATTGAACCTAGAAGAGGGGATTCTACATTTACAGTGGGTGGTTAATGGCATGGTCTCTGGAGCAGGGCAGATGTGGACAGATCCCCTTCCTACTGCTTACCAGTGGTGATTGAAAGTCAGCTCTGCAAAATAAAGCCCTGCGTTTACATTTCCTCATCTGTAAAAGGGAGACATAAAATATTGACTTTCTTGGTTGTCTTGAGGATTAAAATAAATTATACATGCAAAGTGCTTAGACCTAGTAAAGCATAGAGTCTACTACTAATAAAAGAAATACTTAATAATGCAATATTTTTGATAGATTTAAGTCAGGGAAAGTATTGCCTATAACTTTGCTCCACTGTTCTTAGGGGGCTTCAGCACAGGCAGAGTTGCTCAGCCTGTGATTTTTCCACCAGTTTTTGAAGAACTTTCCTTGTGACTTTTGGTTTTCCAAGATGAATAAGACTTACAGCTTCCTGGTGATGGACACAAATGCAAGTTATGAAACTCTGTCCTGCTCTCAGATGTGGAGCACACTGACTCGAAGCCTGTGCCTGTGGAACCAAAGGAAATCTCCTTGGGAGATTTAGAAGCAAAGTGTGATTAATAATGAATATATGTATGTATTTTAAGAGTAGGGTTGTGCTAAATGTGAAGAGTCAATAAATGCCTGTTAACCTTCTCCGAGGTCAATAGTGGGCTGGGTGGCTGGTGAGGCAGGGCAGCCTGAGCATCTGTGGCCTAAGGCCAAGCTGCCCTGGGAGCTGACAATGGTACATGCAATTAGGAAAATGTCTCTGTAATAATGGTAATCTTTGTACACCAGGAGGACAGGGCACAGCTGTGGAGTGCTTTAAGAGAGGGAGTTGAGAAAGATTCATCCTTTCTGGAAGAGAAACAGCCTCAAGTAGTCTCTTTTCAGTGCAAGTTGACAGTACTTTAGATTCCATCTCCATTATAATTGACTGAAAGACACTTTAGAAAAAGTATGTGAATTTTGGACCAAAGATGGCCTATGATCTATTTTTTTTCTAACTTGTGAGTAGGTTAGGGTTGTGAATTGTCTGCTTCAAAAATGTTCTTATGGATCTAAATATCTAACTAAGAAAAGGTTTGGGGATTTTCCTGATGCTTTATCCCTAATTAGGCTCACCTTGTGCTTCAGAAAAGTTGTGTCATCTGATGTGCTAACCGGGCAACTTTGCCTCAGTGGAAATCTTGGTATTTGTAAGTGATAGAGTGGGAAGTGTTAACTTAGCCTTTCTGTCCTCTTTTAGTTCTTCAGAGTAACAGTCTTGAGAGAAGAAATATGTTTGATTTTTAAAGAAATAGAGAGCTCTGATCTAGCTTCTCTGATTAGAGGGTATTTTTAGACTTCCCCATCCCCCACTTTCCCTAAACTTTTAAATAATAGAAAACAATTCCTTGGCTTCTCCCCATACAAAAAAAATAATATCTCCATCCCACTATCAGCTCTGAATTATTAATAATGATAATGATGTGAGAATGTTTTGCATTTATGACTGCATTAGATTTTCAAGTCCTCTTATACCTCCATTTTCTCACTGATCCCAATATCAACACTAAAAAGAAGAGAAACAGGATGCAGAAGACTTTGGACATTCATTTATCCTTTCATCCATTCAACAAATATTGAATAAGTAATTGTGTGTGCTACATGTTGTACCAGGGGCAAAGTCTATCTCACGAAAATGAATGACAAGCTCTCCATGCATTTTATTGGGAGGGCCAGCCAATGATTACATAAATGAATGAATAAGATCAATTCAGTTAATGGTACTCACTGTGAGGAAAATAAAGCTGAAGGATGTCTTTGGAGACTCTCTCCTGTTGTTGCTTTAGACTGGGTTGCCAGAGAAAGCTGCACAGGAATGGTGACATTTCAGCTGGAACTTTAATGACTAAACGGGGCCATGAGGTCGAGGGGAGAGCACAGCGCATTCAAACAGCTTGAGATGAGAAGACTGATGGATAGAGCAGAATGACAGGGGTTACAGAGGAAGGTAAGCAGGGGCCAGGTCCTTAGCACTTCTAGAAAAGCTAAGAGTATTATTAATACAAGTCTTTGCTGCTCTGCCCACAGTATTTCTGTGGGAATAGGAACACCACCAGGCCCCTTCCCTGGTAGGTCCAGAAATGGAGTAATACTACATAAACAGAGATTCCTGCCATTACAACCACGGAACTGTGAGCTCATGGAACCCAGGCTCCTCAGCACTCACCTTGGTCTCCTTCACAAAGACCACCTAGAAATGCAGAGAATAAACATGTCTTACAAACTGAGCTGCTTTCAAAGTGTGGTCATGGTTCACTTGCTCCGGACCCACGGTGACTTTTTGAAGGGTGGAAGACTCTGGGGGACTGAACCCACACCTTTGAGCTATATCACCGAACATTATTATTTTTTTATTTATTTAAAGACTGAGTCTTAATAAATTGCCCAGGCTAAACTCAAACGTGTGATACTCCTGCCTCTGCCTCCCAGAGTGCTAGGATTTCAGGCTTGCACTACCACTGAGAGCTGAGAGTACTGATTTATAAGTGAAGATGCTTGGACTGGGGAGATAGCTCTGTGGTCCAAGCACCTGCCTGGCAAGTGCAAGGACCTCAGTTTTTGATCCCTAGTACCATATGCCATGCAGGCCCCTGACTCTGGCAGATTCCATGCCCGCCACTGAGACCAGACATGCTGGCACACACCTGTAATCTCAGCACTGGGGAGGCTAAGACAGGAGGATCGCTGTGAGTTTGAGCTGCTTAGTGAGGCCCTATATCAATTTAAAAAACAAACAAACAAACAAACAATAAGGGTGCCTTGACTTCACTGTAAGCTTAGGAATTCAGAATTTCTGAAAGTGGGGCTATTAACCTGAACAAAATGTTTAGGCTCACAAAATTTGAGTGTTGACTTGAAGTTCTCCCATACTATAAGAATCTTAGAGTTTAAGCTAATGTATGTGAATACTCAAGAAAAGTCTGCTGACAACTATGTGCATTTACAATGTTTGAATATATGTGAATGTTTTCATTTCTTTCTTCATTCTAAAGAGAAAAAGTAAAAATAACAATAAAATAGAATTTCACAACAGGTTAGTAGGAGAGTTATAATAATCCTTTGTGTACTATTGTCTTCCTAGTAGCTATTCAATGCACGTAATCTAGGCACGATAGCATGTCAACACAATATTAGCACAAAACTTTCTTTTCAACGAACTAGGAGAAACTAGCTATTTAACCATCTTGTGTGTATGTACTTTTTTCTTTTTCCCCTTTCTTCCTTTCCCCTTTCGTTCATCACAGTTCTATCTTTTCTTTTGAATACTTTCTTTCCAGTTCACAGTATCTATTTTATATTTTGGATCTTATTTATTCATTCAGTTTCTCATACTAGGGAGGCAACATAATGTTCATGCACATGGGTTGAATTTATTTCTGAGTTTATTTCCCAAGTTGCATCCATTTATCAATAAAAATCTTTAGTTTATCCTTCTTTATGGCTGACTAGTACTTCATTATGTTAAAAATCTGCATTAACTTCCAGCATACTTTTAACTTTTCCATACTTAATTTAAGCAAAGAGTGAAATTGAGAAAATAATTAGGAATATATTTCTACTTTTGTTCTATGCCATTTATATCATTGCATTATTAAACAGGAAGCTGGGGTTCCAGCATGGCTCTAAAAAGCTGTACTGAAAACTGAAAATTGTGCAAAAATGGAGTGACCCACAATGTGCTTTGTTTTAAAAACCTATCTTATGCTAATGAACAAATTCCTTAAAAGAAAGAAAACTTAGATGAAACAATGAAGTCATACTCTGGATGGATCTGTCTGAGCAGCCCTATCCGAATACTGGCAAAGGTTCAGGTTTTTTCTTTCTCATATTCGGATTTTAGAAAGCGCCAGACCAGAGGATGCAGCCTCACGTCGGGCCACAGTGCTCAAGCCTTCTTCAGGCTCCAAGCGTGTGGTGTCTGAAGCCCCTGCCGGGCTGGCATCATGGCAAATGCTTAATGCAGTGTTTTGGGAATGAAAATGCAGACCATAGGCCAAATAGAAACTGTGGTTTCCAGGCCCTTTGCTGTGTGACTTTCATTCCAGGCTAATTAGCTGCAGAGGAAACCGACAGGCAGGACCCTCTTCATCTCATCCTTGCTCCTCTGTTTGTTTCTGTTTCTGTTTTGTTTTGTTTTCCTTTCTATTATTTCTCTTTCACTCTTTTTTTTTTTTTTTTTTTTTGGTGGTACCAAGTATCAAACTCAGGACCTTGTGCTTGCCAGGCAAGTACTTATTCCACTGAGCTATATCCCCAGCCCTTTCTTTCACTCTTGTGCTAAAATGGTATCCTACATTATCATCAACTTTTTCTTGCTGCTATATTTTTTTAATACAAAATATGCAATTGTTTGTATTTATGGCAGGGACAACATATAAGGCATATATTTAAAAATAAAAAATAGCTCAAAATCTTGTCCCTCAAGATAAAATGACACAGTATGACCATATGACATGGTAGAAGCATATAGATTTCTAAATGAAAGAAGAGTGTTGTTTGCTTTTATTACAGATCCAACTAATTTGAAGATTGATCGCTTAAAAATTCCCCTACTTCTCCAGTAGCATTGGGCTCATTTTCTAACAGTGAATTCTACCAACGATTTTTTTAACCATTTATTAAGTGACATGATTTCTAAAGAAAATTACTAGGGATGGCTGGATCCCCTTTCCTCAACTTATCTGGTTTCTCATTGTTATTTCAAAGAACACATGAGATTTTGGGTTTTTTTTTCTAAAATTTATTTCAGATGCACAAGTTCCACTCAATTTTTACTTTATTCCCTGATCTTGTGCATAGCAAGTCTGCCAGCATTGTAAGCGGGCAGGCTACAGCCCACACCATAGCCAACATGATTTTATTTAGCCAGCACAGTGATTGTTTTTAATTACTGAACTTGAATACCTTTAGATGGGCAAATTCTCTGTTCTCTACACCTGCCTCCCACCTGCTGCTTCACCTTTCCACCTGGGAGGGAATTTCACCACTGTTTTTTGTCAAATTAGCTCCAATTATTTTTTCTGCTGATGCAACTGTTAAGTTTTGGGGAGCATGTTTTGTGGATGTGTGTTGCTTGTATTAGTATGTCTCGATGTTGATGGTAGCTGTATGTAAGAGCAGGCTATATATCTTTGGGCTGCACATCTTAGTGATATGTAGTAGAGGTGTGTGTGTGTGTTATTAGTAGAGATGCTAGCAGACAAGTTATTTTGCTTTGGTTTGGCTTCTTTTCTTTCCAGTTATAATCTAATAAAATATTTTTTTCCTTCAGTAGATTTCATTATTTAAATGACAGGTGCTGGAGGCCAGGGAGATAGTTCAGTAAAATAAGTGCTTGCCTGGCAAGCACAGGGCCTGAGTTCAATCCCTGGTTCTGAAAAAAAAAGAAAAAAAAAAAAAAAAAAAAACAGGTGTTTTTCATGTCTTACTTGCTGGAAGCGCCATATAATGTATGCATTCTTGTCTTTCCCTCCCAAAGACCAGAATCCTGACAGAGTGAGTTACTCACATAGTTGCAAGGAATGTTCTGGAGCTCAGATTTTATTTTTGCCCCTTCAGTGGAGATTTCATGATTCTGGAGCTTCTCTTAAATAAGATATGATGGTGTTCCTTTAATTTCAAATTTATAATCAGATAACTTGCTAGGAGTGACAAAATATATTCTGCCATCTGCTTACCAAACACTGAGCTGAAGTGTTTAGCTGCAGATACATAACATAATAAGGACATAATAAGCAACTATAAACGACATGCTTCTTGCATTACCGCCCACCCTGATTCATTAAGAAATGTTTCACTCGGTCTACATCCTCTTCTTTCATCACCTACTTCCAAGATACTTGCTCATTTTTCAGCGTTCCCTGTCTCGTTTCGAGGAATGAAAGTGAGGCCTCGTTTTGCAAATCTCTTACTCAAATTATGCCAGGCGCCCAGTCCTAAAACTCTCACCTCACCTTCTCACAGCGGCTGCAGGCTGAGCCTTTGGCCGCTCATCTCCAGCAGCTGCGTGCCCGTCTTTGCTGCTGCTGTCCTGAGTTGGCTCTGTGCGATGCCTTTGCAGTGCTAGCAATAGGATGGTTTCACACACTGTGTACTGGAGCTGCCTGTTATTACTCAGAAGCTTAATTGTAGGTGCTGTGATGTAGATCTGGAAAATAGCATGATCATATTCTGGTAACAGCTTTCCTTATGATTCAAACCTACCTTTTTAGTCTGTATTTGCTTTAATTGTCTTATATCGGCACATACCATTCACTGATGCCATCCAGAATGCTATTATTTAAACATTCATATTGAATATTTCTAAAGAGATTGTGCATACAATACTGCTTATGCACTATGGAACATTTCCTGATGTCTATGATAATTTGTGTGTCTGTGGAACTCAGATGAGGAATGAACACAGGGGCCAAAAGAACCCTTAAGTTAGGTGAGGAAATTCTTCTCAGGAGTATCAGCTATCTATTGCTACATCACAAATTATTCTTAAGACATCATAGTGGGCCAGCGATTTGGTGGTACAGTACCTGCCTGACAAGCTCCAGTACTACTTCTCCCCTCCTAAAAGAAGACAACATGGTATAAAACAACAGTAAACATTTCATAAAGTTCCCAGTTCGTTTGGGCCAGGAATTTGAGAGTGGATTCACTGGGTATTTCTGGCTCAAGCATTTCCATGGGTCTGCAGAGCGCTTTCATCCCTAGGTGCAGTCACCCAAAGGATTTATTGCGTGCCATAGTTTGAAAGTGTTGCCCAAAGTTTATGAATTGGAAACTTAACCTCCACAGCAAAAGTTGAAAAGCGATACCACTGAAAAATGATTAGGTTGTAAATGCCACTCTCATGGATAAATTAATGCTGTGATCACAGGGGTGGATTAGTGTCACCAGAGTAAGTTACTACAAAAAGGGAATGGGGAGTCTCTCTCTCTCTCTCTCTCTCTCTCTCTCTCTCTCTCTCTCTCTCTCTCTCTCTCTCTCTCTCTGTCTCTCTCTCTCACATCATCACCATCCTTCTGTCATGTGATGACAGATACAACCTGAAGGTCCTCACCAGATGTGAACACCTAAAACTTCAAATTCTCACATTCTAGAACTGTAAGAAATAAATTAATAGTGTAGCTATATAAATTACTTGGTCTGAATTCTGTTACAGAAGCAAAAAGGGGACTAAGACCTGACTCCTGGTAGACTAACGTAATGGCTGACAAGTTGGCCCTCATTCTTCCTGGCTGGATGTCCTCCACAGGAGGACGTGGCTTACCACCCCATGTATCTATAGGAGCTGCTGTTCTTTCTGCCAAGTTCTGGTCCTCAGAACAAATCACTGAATTTAGCCCACATCAAAGGAAATGGAAATTAGGCTCTGCCTATAGAAAGATGAAGTTTTAAAACTATCACATATTTCTATAATTTTTTCAACTTCTATAATGCTATATATCTCAAAAGTTGAAGTCAGCCATCACTTTATTTTAATCATCCTTAAAATGGAACCCAAAGATCTCTGGAAAGCAAGGTTGTTCTGGTACACAGAACATTCTCAGGCTGGACAATAGAATGTTGTTTTACAAGGTGTTTTCCCATCATCGCATACCAGGCTGGTTTCTATATTTACTAAAATTAAGACCATTGGTTGAGCTTGTATATGTAACAATTATAAGCTTCCTTCTTCATTTGATTGAGTAGCTGTTTTTACATAGAAAACAGGCTTGACTAGGTCTTGTTTTTGCATTTAAATTTTTCATATGACATACCTGAAGCTTTTTTTTAAAAAGAAAGATTCTTGGGCATAAGCCAGATATGCTAAATCACAAATTCTGGGGATTGGGGCCCTGGGAATTGTTACTTTCTTAGAGCTCCGGGTGATTCTGATGGAGCCAGTTAGAACTATTTCATAACCACTGCCTCATACATAAACAAATCTGTCTACCAACTAAAATCACTCAAAAAAGGGCAACACCAAGCCATAGGGAAATCATTCACACTCTCATGATATTTAACCTCATTTTGCTTTTCAGCAAAAGCTTAGTTCAGATTTCTAGGCACTTTCCCAACACCCGCCCTGTGACAGAGAAGGACTGTCTGGTGCTAAAGCAATGTCCCCATCCCTGAAGGCAGTAACACGAGGGGCAGCCACACTGGTAAAACTACTGGTCTAGAAATGCATTGTTCATGCTTTCACGAAGACAATGACTCTCTTTCTGATTATAGTTGTCCTTCTAGTACCCAAAGGCTTTCCGTGCAACCAAAGGAGCATAACAATGACATGAGGGCTTGGAAAGGAAATGTCTTCATTGATTTTCATTTCATGAATTGGAGCCTCCATAAAAATGGCACGGACTTGTTTTACAGTGTCAATTTGTGGAATTGAAGGGAGGATTGTTAAAACCCATCCATTTTCCCAAAGTTTAAACCACCCTAATGAATTAATCCATAGATAATGGATTGAATTCAGTGCAATTACTGTAGTAAGTAAGGCTTGTTAAAAAGAGATAAGGCAACACACTAAAGAAAACAGCAATTTCAGCTATTAACTGGATTTCATCTGGGCTTTGAAAATTCAGTCTATATAAGTTTCCTTTGAAAAGAGAAAATGTGAGGTCCCATTATCAGTGTACCAACCATATGCTAGAGTTCACCTGTTGATATTGTAATGAGGGCAAATAGATAATCCCCAGAGACAGTTTTCCCACAACCTGAAAGCACTCAGGGTGTGCATTTTTTGTACCTCAGGAAATTTTTACAATTATCGGACTTTAGAGTCCCTAGGAAGCCTGTCATTTTTCCAACTCTACCCCTTATTACTTTAATTTTTCCCAGTTACATATAGAGAAAACTGTATTATTTGAGTAAGCTGACATTACTATAGGAATTATACAAGTTAAGGATGACCAAAAGAATATTTTACATTCCTAAGAAACTGAGCAATTGAATAACATGCTTTAGAAATTGCTCTTGACCTAGCAGCTTTCTGTGTACCAGTATTAGAGAGAACTTATTGCCATACTCTATCTCAAGTAAATGTGTGTTTAAAAAGTAATAAGTGAAAACAAGAGACATGAAAAAATGTCATAAGACTGTCCTGCTACAGTGTTGTATGGTCAGATTTCTAAATTTCTGAAAGTACTCAGAAACATACACAGGCCTCTTCAGGAAAGTGCTGCAGCTAGTTGAGGACCTGATTTGGAATAGGTTGGCTGCATTTATATTTTAGTTATTATTTCCACCACTGTATTCAAATATTTGTTTCATTTTGGGGTTTTTTATTCAAAAAGCTATAAGTGATTTTTTTTTTCTCTGCCTTCCATGTACCTACCATGTTGACACCTTTCAAAGATATTCTTTGCATTTCCTCTGTTCCCTATGAAAAAAATCTTTGGATGTCCTCATTGCTTATAAATGTGATCCAAACACTACAATTTAACATTTAAGGCTTTTCCTGGTATAGTTTTCCTATGCCTTTATCTTTTCCTGTGATATTATGCTATGTGTGTTCCTTCTCCTTTGTTCATAGCTTACACTCATGATATGGGATACCTCTGAGTTTGGGTAGTGTTCTACTTCCCGAAACTATAGATTCCAATACATAGCCTCCTTTCTAGAACATTCTTTTGCTCTCCTCATGCTCACTGAGCCCCTCCACCTGTGAGTTCCTGTGGTAGTAGGAAGTAATATGACACAAGTTAAGGCAGTGTAAGGAATGCAGGCTCTACAGGTTGGGCTAGGTTCTCATTCTTCCTCCTGTCCTGACTAATGACATGGTCTTCAACAAATACTTTGCCTGCCCTCCTGTCCCTGGAGATAGGAGGAAACAATGGCTCCATTTCAAGAATAGAGATGGGTTATGTGAGGATGAGATAACACTTAAGTAGAACATTATTGTTGCTAATATTCTACAATTGAAAATTTGCTCTGAGATTTTTGTGTTATTCATTGTCCGTTGCTTGCATTATTTTCCAAATTTACTGACAAAACACCAAGGCAGGTTTTATATTATCTTCTATATACTATGCACTTCTGTGACTGGCATTTAAGATAGGCTCTTATTCTTCTACAGTTGAATATGGAATATAGCTTTGCATAAAGTAATAACACTGAATTATTTCATAATTTATTAAGCACTTACCACAAGTCAAGTCCTCTGTATAAACCCCCAAAACAATCTATGAGGTAAATTGTAGTATCATCTCCATTTTTCATATTATGAAAAACAGTCTAGGCTTAGAGATCCAAAGTCATTTAGATTGTGAGTGATACAACATGATGTTCAGCCAGTCAAAAGGTTTGGTTTTAAAATTTTCACTCCTGTGGAAGAAAAAGAACTCTGGTTGAAAATCCTAGTTTACCACTTTGAGTGACCTTGGGTGAACTTCCTAACATCTATAAGCCTCAAGTTCATCACTAAAAAAAATATTAATAGTATTGACCTCCTAGGTCTTTTCTGAAAACTAAGTGAATTAACCTAGGTGAAAGTGCATGGCATAGGTCCAGGGAGATGGATCAGTAGAATAAGCATTTCTCTGGCAAGTGCAGGGGCCTGAGTTCAATCCCCAGTTCCATTAAATAAATAAATAAATAAATAAAAAGAAAGAAAGTACATGGCATATTCTAAAGACGCTATAAATGTTAACTATTGATATTTAATTTTTAGGCATGTAAAATGTGTGCACTTAAATGTTATACACAATGCCTTGTTGGTGTGTATTTTTCAGTTGATTATTTTAATATCACAATCTCTTTAGACAAAAATATCTAAATAAGTCATCACAAATCCGGGACTGGGAAAGTATATGAATTGACTTCACACTAGAACATAAACCAAGATGGTGTTTTTCAAAAGCCAAACACTTCTGAGGCTTACTGATGGGGTGATAATAACATTCCATACTCACCTTTGTCATGTCCAGTAAACACACACAACTGGCTTTCTCATTGTTATGCAGAAAGTCAGCTCCATCATGACCATAGGACTCTGTGGGATTTGGGGAAATCATCGCACTTCTTGTGCCTTCTGACACCACCTAGGGTGCGTTAGAATCACCAGGAAGGTTTTGTTTGTTGTGTCTTGTCTTCAGTTTCAATCAAACAAACAAAAAAAAAAAAAAAAAAAAAAAAAAAAAGGAAGAGAGAGGAAAGGAGAAATGGGAGAATGCTGTGGGAAAACAAAATAAATTCCTTTGGGTGGTATCCAGGGTTCCTAAGCAATATCTGGTCATTTCAGCAGCCATTAGTTGATAAAGAAATCTCCAGCTCCAACCTCCCAATTCCCAACCCATTTATTATTTAAACTACACTCACTGTTTACCATCTATTTAAAGCCAAACTGGAACAGTATTCTAAGAACGCAACATCTAAGAGTGTTGCTACTCAGAAAGAAAATTAACAAGGCAGAAATATTATGGGAAAAGTCCCAGAGTGGGAAATTGTCACCTGAGGCAAAATTATGAAGAAGATTGATTTATTTTTGGTTTACCTAGGAAAGTGTTCCCCAGTGTCCTTACGTAGCCAGCAAGGCTTTGAATCACTGGCAGAGATTGCTTCTCTAGTGTAGTACTTGAGGTTGTTATATATTCATTTATTCATTCAACTGTTATGCATTATGGGTCTTCTGCATACCATACACTGTTGTGACTGTTAGGGATGTAATAGAGATGTGATCCCTGCCCTCCTGACACTTGCATTAGAGTTGGGAAAGGTAGTCAGCAAGCTAGCAAGTGAATTAACACAATGACTGCAGCTGGCAATTTAGATTGTAAATAAAAGGCAATGAACTAATGGAATGAAGAATGACAGGAAAGGGGGCTATTTCTTACAAGGTGGTCAGGGAAGGACTCACTGAGAGTATGACACTTGAACCAAGAATTAACACTGACAGCCTGATAGCTATGGAAAGATCTAGTATCTTTCAGGGAGAGGAAATAGCTACAGCAAAGGTCCAAAGGCAGAACGCTGCTAGATGTGTTCAGAGTTAGAAAGAAGTTCCTTACGGCTGATGCATACAAACTAAAGGGACAAGAGTAGAGATTGGTTCAGACAGGGCCAGCATATGTATGGTCTTATAGCTTCTGGCATGGCATTATAGGAGCTTATCACTGCCCTTCTAGTGGGTTTTGAAGTGAGCTAACTGTCTCTAAGTATTTTCTGTATTCCCACTACTGTTCCAATTACTTTCATGCCATTTATTTAAACCTCCAACTGATTTGCAAAGTATTTCACTGCTCATTTTACAGATGAAGCAAACATGATGAAGATGAATGACTGTCCAAGTTTACTAAGCAGTAGAGCTGGCCTCTCAACTCAAGTATGATTGAATCCCCAGTCCATGTTTTTCTACTGTGTTTCCCTGTCCTTATTAATGCCTGAAAGAGTGATGCATATACTTATGGAAAAGTAACAAGTACCAATTGGATTATGAAGAGCATGAATTCAATATATTTTTAAAAGGTGATGACAACATTGAAAAGGAAGAAATAAACATACTTAAGAAGAGACTTTCCTTTTTATGGATCTCATTCTGCAAAGAACTGTGTACCTTCCCAGAATGTCTTCCTCTCTCTTCTCCATCATTCTTGTAATCTACCTATCATCAAGTTCTGATGAATTTTCCTTGAGTCTTTCTCCATCTATCTTCCTCTTTCTTCTCTCAGCCACTGTCCCAGTCAAGGTGCTGTCATCTTTCTTCTAGACTCTTTTTGGAGTAGCAGCCCTTTTTGTATCTGGGTGTCCCTGCCTATCAGTTCTCCATCCCGTACCTACATCATTAACTTGAAGCAGCAGTAGGACCATTTTACCTGCATTCTAAATTTTTAGCTCTCGCACCCTCAAGGGGCTTCCTCCTATCTTAAGACTAATGGCCACATTGCTGCTATCCTATGGACGATCTGGCCTGTCACTCTTCACCAGATCCATCTCAGCATTTTTGCTCCTGCCTACGACCATATTCCATTTCTCAGCATTTCTTCATCTTATTTCAGACTCGTCTTTCCTAAGGTTGCTCTCCATATACCACAACCAATTAACCTTCGCTTATTCATTTATATTTTTCCTTCAAATTTTGCCTGAAGTTCCACTTATTCACAGAAGTCTTTCCTGACCTCAATTCCTAGGCTGTGTCATGATACTTGTCACACAGTCTCACACACGCTTTGTCCTTCTGTTTCAACACTCTACTGTGGACGATAGTTATGAATTTGGCTGATTACTTGTGTGTCCCTCTCACTTGATTGTGAAGTCAGGAATTCAGTTGTCATTGCTCAGTATCAGATCCTTTAGTATCTACCAGAATGCCAGATAGAGTGTGATTGACAAGTAATCATTGATTCTGGAAGTTTCTTCTCTGGCCAGAGGATGTGACTATAAATGGATATAGTTCGGTCTCCTGACAGCTGTAGTGAAAGTTGTGGATTTAAACAGTACCTGTAGATGTTGTTCTATTCGGGGTCTCACCCACCACAGAGGAGACACTGGACGGACCTCTAGAAGTTTCCTGTCCATGAGGACCTAATAGGGAATATTTGCCTGATTAAGCAGTGCTTGACAGCATCCATGAGACCAATCATTCTGGATTCAAATATGGCAGCTAACTCCTCACAAAAGAAAAAGTACTTAGAGAAAATTGTTCCCAATTCTTTGTGAATAAATTGGCCTATTACAAAACATGTGAATACATATACACGTAATAAAATGCCAAAATGACACTGAAGTAAAGAATCGATAACTCTACTCAGTACCACATATTGAACAGGCTCTTTAATGAATATTTGTAGGGCAGCCACTAGAGCCATATTTAAATCTACCCAGTTGAGAGAAATAAATCAATGATGAGTTCTGAAGTGATTAAGTTTTTCGCCATTCAATTCCAAAGTGACTTTACTTATTCAACATCTGTGGGTAACACATCAGTATAGATGACTGGCATATTAATACAATGCTAGAAGGTATAGTACCTCACACAAAATAGACACTGTCTAACTATTTTTATTTAATATATTTTAAAACTCTAAAAAAATCACTTTACTCGTAAGCACATCAACACAAATCAAAAAACAGGCAAGTTGAAATGACTTCACAATATTTGATTTCTCTCGCTATCCTTCACATATCTCTCTCTGACATAAAGTTGACTGAGTTATATTGTACAAGTAAAGAGCAGGTAAAGAACCAAGGACCTTCACAAGTTTTTTTGGTTGTATAACAGAAAGTATCAGTGCAAGAGGAAATTGAGTAGGCAATAAAGTTTCATTTCAGGTATTTGGAGTTGGCTGTGTTGTAGATGCACCTTTTCAGATATCTGCAAGGCAGTAGCTCAAGTTGGAAGTTATACCTAAATGTTGGAGATACATCAGGGGTTACTACTATAGCCATCGGAATGATGATAGTACAGAACAGAGAAGACACTCATTTCAAGGTATATGGGTTTGTTAAATATGACTTCTTCTCCTCAGAGTTCACATTCCTTTCCAATTAAGAAGATGTACAGTACTTGCCAAAACTTTCAAATTCAAAAGTTTGGAGAGGGAAAGTGATTAGGGCTGGGAATAGTTGGCATAAGCTTCCAGAAAAAACAATAGCAACAAAACTTAAGTCTTGGATTAGCCATTAAAAAAATTTAGAGGAATTTAGAAGGGCAATTTCTTAGAAGGTATTCAAAGTTAATTGGAGCAAATCAGTGAAAATATTCTTGAAAACATATGGCAAATGCTGAATTTAATTCAAGAAATTTTGCTTCAAAACATCAGGTAGAATGTTACTTGAAGTTTCTGCCAGTCTTAGTTTAAGGGCTCTTTCAAAAGCAGAGCTGAATAGCTACTGCCAACCAACCTCTAACCACTTCTTAGTGTATGTGGTTTAACTTGGCACCTAGAAATGTAGGAGGCCTCACAGATTAACTATACCCTTTTTTCCTGACCTCTGTCTCCCTTTTTTATATTCTTTTTCTTTCCTTTCATATTTGTACAAATCTTTATTAATTACCTTATAAAGTTCAGTTACTATATCATCCTTTTGGTATATGTCTACAAAAGAGAGTTTTGATTAATCCATGAAAAACTGCGTCTGGAAATGTATATTTAAAACCATAGTAGATCATTTTTCAGTCCCTTTATGAAGGGCAGTATTTTTTTATTACCAAGAACAATTTTGCTTTGGTTCATTGATTTGATCCCAAGAGAGAGATCTCCTCCTGTTGCAAGGAACAGCAAGGCGTTCTCTGAACAGCTGGTTGTCTCTTTCCCATGGATGCCATGTGTAATATATCCTCTTGTGTCCTGTCCTTAAGTAAGTTGCAAAAAAACTTGGATTTGGAAATAAATTTGTGCCTCACCTGTGCTGAGTCACAAACTACAGAGTTGGAGACATGGGATTCAATAGCTCAACAGATAAGTCTAACCACTTTGGAAACCATGTTTTTTGCCTCCATTTTTTAAGATATTGAGTAATTGGGAATGAATATCTTGTCAGTGATTGCATTAGTACGTAGTTCCAGGAAGGACTTCCAGGTGCCCTTGACACGGAAGCCATCCCACTGATGTTTGGCAAATGACTTAAATGCTGAAGTTCCATAAAGTTAGAGGAAATGCTTCTGAAGTTATGAGTTCTCTTTTGGGAGTTTTAGTTTATCCTCAGAAGAGTCAGGGTTAATTATTCACATTAGTATTTCTAATTATGACAAGTGTGTAGAAGAGGCTGCATAAATATCTGAGGAAATGAAGTGATTTACTACTTGTAAGGGAAACAGAGAAAAGTCAGATGACTCGGTCAAGGTCATCTCACTACCGAGATGCAATAATCTCTGCTAGGGCTGGCACCGGTGTCTTTGCTTTGTAGTTCAGTGTTCTTTCTGCAGCTCCCCCTTCATAATGAGCAAGGGGTTGGCTCTGTAAATAAAGTTATTTTATCATATACTTAACTTTGAGCAATCCCACTTGGATCCCCTACGTTTCCCCACTTACTCAGCCGGGGAGAAATTGTTAAACAAACCTTCCGTATATTAAAAATCTCCCCAAAGCATTCATTTGTCCTCAAAATCTTTTCTACAGCTTTAGTCTGAGAGTTGAGCATAAGAATGAGATTTTTATGAGCAAAACTGAAATAGTTAGGCATTGATTTTCATGGACGGTATGTGGTGAAGTTTTGGGGAAATCAAAATGTTATGGGATTCTAATATGTTGAAGGCGCACTTGGGAAATGCTTTTCAACATTTCCATTGTCATTACATAGAGCAGTGTTTCTCGAGTGTGGTCCAAGAAGGAGTTATTGGACTCGTTTCCACCTATTTTACCACGTCTTTGTAAAATAGCATATACCTGTAATAGGAAATGTAAAAATACTACCTATTTTCCTGAGGCTTATAACTTACAAATAAATTTACATACAATGTGGTTTAGTGTCTTTCTAAAACTGAGATAAAAGTATCTCAGTATAAATTTCAGACTACTGATATAGTTCTGAAAATTTAACTTTCAATATTTTCTTTTAGTCTTGGTGAAGCTCAGACCCTCAAAAAAGTCATTGTGACAAAGACTTAATTCCAAGCTTGTAATGCTACTGGGAGTTGGTGAAAGCTATAGAAGATAGGAATGAGGAGAAAACAGCCTGGTCATTTGGGGCATGAGCTAGAAGGCAGTTTGGAGGCCCTGACCCCTTTCTGTTTTTTTCTGCCTCTTCCTGCCATAGTTGAGGAATTTTCTCTACCATACACTCCCACCATGACATCCCACCTCATAGCAAGCCTAGGAGCAATGAGGCAGCTACCTATGAACTGCAACCTCCAAATCATTAAGCCAAAATGAACCTTTGCTCTTTATAAAGTATTTACTTCAGGTGTTTTGTCACAGTAATGGAAAGCCTACACAAGCCCTAAGCCACTGTAACAAGGTAGCATCTTCTTGCATCTTTTCTTCTCTCATTATATTTTTATTTCTGAGAACACTTTCTGGGGACATATTGTATTCATAATATACCAAATTCAAAGAAGCAGCATATATGAAGTTGAACTAATCACGATCAAAATTTTAATAATTCTCACCACTATCCAAAGTTGGTAGCACTTTGTTTGAAATGCTCTGTGAAAAATCATCCTAAAGTTTTAACAGTATTATTATTATGTATTTTGGTAATCCCACACTTAGCTTTATATATCTGACTAGAAATAAACTTGAAGCTTTTTTTTTCCACAGTACCAGGAGTTGAACTGAGGACCTTATGCTTGCCAGGCAGGCACTGAGCTAACTCCCTGGTCCTATCTGACCAGATGTATATGAGAAAAAATTTTTTCTTCATTGTCCACTGTTTTCATGTATGTCCCAGCCTATTTAGACAGTCTACTTAATTATTTTTTAGAATGCTTAATTCACCTTCTCACAAGAGGATTTCTACATATTTGAAGCTTTTTGTCTTTAAAGAAATAAATAAGTCTTTTAGCTGATTATGGAAAATTCTAAGTATACAATAATTAGATTTAAGAGGATTCTTTTGGAGATGCAATTTAAAAATTCTAAATGCATGATACACACTTCTGTGAAAAGCATAATAATCACCTATACAATTAGCTAAATGATTCTCTTGAGCTCAAGAATATAAATTGGTGAGTGGCTATCTGCATTAATCAGTAATTTTCATGTTTTACTTCAGGATGTAGACTTTTTAAAATATTGCTTTGTGAGTTTCATTTTAAATAATAACTCATTGAAATGGAAGGGGAAAAGTTGATTTTAATCCAAGCTTCAGTAGCTTAATATTTGTCTGATTTTTGAAGGATTTAGCACTGTTCCCCAGAGAATCATTGAGGAAAGGAAAAAGCCCTTCGCAAAGCTTCATGGATTAGTCTGCTCATTCATTTATTCATCCATTCATTTGCTTAATGTTTATTGAGTGCCCATGCTGCACCAAAATCAAGTGTGGGAGCCGGGGACTCCTGCACAGAAGCTGCAATGGCTCACTGACGGAGTATTAACCTAAAATGACAAAATGACATTTAACATATTAAAATAACAATAAAATATCATGTATTTGTTAATTATTACTTTTAAATTTCTCATAACAATTGTATTGCATCTTATCATAAAATAATCACTGCTTGAAATATGTTTGAGGCACTCTACTAAGCATTTGAGGCTCCTCTAATGCTTCTCACTACCCTGCAAGCGGCATTATTGCCCGACATCGAAGCTAAGAGATCGCAACCAAAAACTACGTTGTCTGAGTCCAAAGTCTGCCTTAGCTGTCTTAATATCTGAGTAACTCAGAGCTAATTATTTCACCTCTTACTGCCTCAGACACTCAGGTGTACCCAGGGAAATAGCCTCCTCTATGTCACAGAACTGTTATCAAAGATTGAACTGAAGCAGCCCTCGGTACACAGAATAATGTGTTACTAACATTGTGGTTACTGCTATTGCCATTAGTATTATAACTGTAAAAAAATAATGAACTAATGTTAAAGTAGAGTGAGCTCATTTACATACTGGTTTTGCCTACACTGGAGAGAAACAGGCTATTTCAGCCAGAGAGATGTTGGTGTTCTCCTTGAAGGTTGGATGGGATTTTAATTCAAGGAAGAAAAGGCAGGTCAAGCAGGAGGAAAAAAGTAGATGGATGTGGGTGTCTTGTATTTATTTTTTTTTAAGGGGAATAAAAATAGTAAAAAGAAAGTATTATAAATGATAAAGAATTTCACTAAAAATAATAGGAATTCAACAATGATTATTGTAGTACATATGGTTGTGTCCAAATTAGTTGTTCATATTACCACATATGCAACATTGGTAAAAGGTTATTAAAAAAAGTTAAAAAGGAGAGAGAAAAACAATTTAAGAATTTATTGCTCTTCTCAATCGACCAGAAGAAATCAGCAGCACAATTATCCAAGCTATCCATGTATATTTCTTCTTCGTTTCCTTTTTCCTTTCCCTCAACTGAATTGTTCCATCCCTTTGAATGCTTTCTTTCCCTGTCATAGTATCTATTCTACCTTCTCAGGTCTTACCCACTCTTTAAGCCTCTGAAACTACTGAGACAGTGTGATGTTTACATGTGCAAGTCTGGTTTGTTTCATTTAGGAATGTGACCTCCACTACATCCATTTACCTATAAAAGTCTTAAGTTTATCTTTTGTGTAGCTGAGTAATACTCCATTGTATAAATATATCCCATCGTTTTATCCATTCCTTAGTTGGTGAGCATTTGGGTTGTTTCTAAGATTTAGCTGTGATAAATAAAGCTGCTGTAAACATGTCTGCACATACACCAGGGTGCCGTGATGTTTTCAGTTCTTCTGGAAAAATACCCAAGAGGAAAATAGCAGAGTTCAGTTTTCTGAGGGATTGCCACACTGATTTCTATAGTGGCTGCACCAGTCTACACTCCCACCAATAGAGGAGAAGTGTTCCTTTTCTCCCCACACCCCCCCTCAGCATTTGTTATTGGTTGACTTCTTGATGTTAGCCATTCTTTCTGGGACTGAGATGGCATCTGCTTTAATTTGCAGTTCTCAAATAACCAATGGTGTTGAATAGTTTTCACATATTTATTTTCCATTTGTACTTCTTCATCTCAGACGTATATACTCATCTTAGATGCCCATTTATTAAAATGTATTTAGTACGGGGTCTACAGTGTCTCGCAGCACAGAATGGAGTCATAGTGATCCTCCTGTTTTCAGCCTCTCAAGTGCTGGGATTATAGGCACGCCTCCAGGCCCATTCTCAGTCACCACCCTCTCGGTGTGTCCTGGGGTGGCGCCAGCATGGCACGCAGGGATTGAATTCCAGTCTCTGAGCCTGCCTAAGCAGGCACTTTTGTCCACTGAGCTATCTGGCCAGACCCCTCAGATGCCTATTTTTTTTTTACTGGGTCTTTGAACATATAAAGAATGGCCATAGATATCTTATGGTACAAAGTAAGCCTGAGGAAAAAAAAATGAGGAAATTAGGGCTCTAGTATTCACAGCAAATGGTAACTAGAATTAAAAGCCTTGGTTATAAAAGGCTGCAGTTTGTTTTATACAGACAGCACAGGTACAAGCATATTGACATAAGTGTGCACTGGAAAATTCACTGATAATAGTTGATTCTATAGTTATTGTTGTCTTTCCTAAATTGTTCTCATTAAATATCCTTCAAACTTCCTGAAAGATCATCTGAAAGGAGCCTCAGAAACAAAGAACATCCCTCAGGCGCAAATAATCACTTCATTTACATCAATAGCATCCTAACTAAGGGTAGCAGCCATCAGTTTCAAAGACCAGAAATTAGACTGAGATCAGAATTACTAGCCCAAGCACAGTATTAATTTTCTGATTGATGATAGATAGGAAAAAAAAACTGTTGGGTTAGCTTCAGCTGTATTTCAGGGACCCAGCACATTTCTTCTAATTTATAAAGTATAATAAATGAATCACCAAGAAGGATTAGTTGTCAGCCCTAAGACAGAGTGTGAGGGATGAAGCGCTCCTGTCTTCTCCTGATGTCAGTTGATCTATTAAATTAACAAGCATATAGATAGATTATTTAAAGATCAATTTAGCCAAGAATTGCTTTCAAATGAATACATCAGGCATCAAGCCTGTTTTCTAAGATCGGTTTGTAATTGGAATACATATTACTTGAAACTTCTCATCACAGAGCTCAAGCAGTTTCAATCAGGGGGCTTTGCTCTTTCCGAAAAGCATGTGAAAATCAAAAATGAGCAGATCTACTTCATTATGTATAATGAGGAGATCTGTAGTTACTCCATAAGTAATCGGGGGAGAGAATTGCTACAGAAATGTTCCTTGCATACTGCTACTGGGCTAGCGCTTCTGTCTTAGAAAATCTTTTCAGCATGAAAGTTTTGGAATTAAGTTCCTAATAAACTTAGATAGTCCAACAGCTGTGAGTAATTATGATACAAGCATATCAATCCATGTGCAAACAGATTTATTCCGTAAGCTCCAATCCTCTTGCTAACCCTTCACTGCAATAATTAAGCACACTTTAATGAGTTTGTTAGCAATTTCCATATGATTTCCCCCCTAATTATTATTTGAGTTGCCCATGTTTATAATATTTGGTAATATCCTTAAAGTATCAATGGCAAAAACACTGTTTTGGCTGGTGTATTAATTTCAGTCTTGTCATTCATGTGCTAAATAAACCAGGGACAATATTTCTTCAAAAGTCAACATTTCTTAAGTTGGTTTGTGAGTTTATGTTATGTTTTATTTTTGTATTTGTTTTGTTGAGGTCTCACAGCACGTTTCACTGTCTTTGAACTCACTACATAGTCTGAACAGACCTCAAGCACATGGAGATTTTCCTGCCTCAGCCTCCCAAGGGCTGGGATTATACACATCTACCACCCCGCCTGGCTATGTAATTATTCTTATGTTGTTATTCACTGCTGGTGGAACCAGTAAGTCATATTACCCTAAAACAAGTTGAATTTTCTCCCTCATCATGGCTTTCAAGGCTGAATGATCCGGTGCTACCAACAATTCTGACTTCATGCATTGCCACCTGCTTGCTCAATTGGTTCCACAATGCTAAACTCCTCCATAATTCTCAAGAAAACCCAGATGGTTTATGCCAGAGTCATTGCACTTCTCTACTTATCACAGTGTGGGATGCTCTTACTTTTCTCACTTAGATATCTTAGACATCTCTTGATCAAAGAAAACCTGGAGTTCTGGCTATAACAGCATCTTAGCTAGTGATTCTCCATCAATTCACTCAATTTTGCTCATTTTAAAACATCTACTTAGTTCTGTATGAATGAGTTGGCTTATGTGCTCTCCTCTTTCATACAGAGGAGCAAGCATCAGGACAGGTAAGGGTGCCATGTTACACATCTCACTCACCTCCCTACCTTCATAGCCTGCAGCAGTGCACAGCACATGGTAAATTCTTAATGACCCATGGGTCTCTTCTTCAGAGAGCAATTAGATCAATGAATTACAGGGATCAGGAAGAACTCCAACTCTCCTTTACCTCCTCCTTTATAGGCAAGGAAACTGAAGTCTTTCGTGGTATCAATGATTTGACATCTAAAAGTTATAGTCTATCACAGCAGACTTGGAATATTAAGTCCCAATTTCCTAACTCCTGAAATAATGCTTTGCATCCTCTGTCTGTCTGGTTCCTGTTGAGATATAAAATTGAAGTAGAAACAATCCGTATGTGTCTCCTAAGGTAGTTATTTACTTTTTTCTTGTTTTATTAATTTTATTGGTACAATTTAGAGGTGCATAATGATCACATTCATCATAGAGAATTTGTGCTGCTCATGATATATCTTGATTCCACTTTTTTCCCATTCCCCTCCCTTCAACCTCTCTTCCCTCCTTATTTGTAAAGCTTTGTTTCCATTTTACCCTTCTCTTTTCATTTTTTCTTTCCCCCTTCCCTAAATCCCCCTTACTTTTGAACAATTTCTTCCTCTTTCACAATATCTATTATACATTTTGGCTCTTATTTAAATTTCAGTTTCTGACCACAGACAGACAATGACATGTTCACACATGTGCATCCAATTTATTTCCCATAAGGGTATGGACTCAAGGCAGATCTATAAAACTAGAAAAGTCTCAAAATTATCTCTGATGGCTGAGTAGTACTCCACTGTATAAAAAAACAGCATATCTTTTTTATCCATTCATTGGGTGACAGGCGCTTGGGGTGTTTCCAAGATTTAGTTATTACAAACTGTGCTACTGTAAACATGGGTGTGCATACATCACTGTGGTACAGCGCTTTTAACTCTTTGGGAAGATACCAAAAAGGAAAATAGGTCGGTCAAATGGAACTTTATTGTTTTGAGGAATCTTCACATGATTTCCACAGCGGTTAAAGCACTCCACACGCACACCAAAAGCAGTGCAAGGTTCCTTTTTCCCACAAGCCCCACCAACATTTGTTGTTGGTTGATTTCTTGATAATAACCCTTCTTTCTGGAGTGAGATGAAACTGCAGAATTGTTTTAAGTTGGATATCTCAAATGACCAGTGATATTGATCTTTTTTTTGCATATTTATTGCCATTTGTACTTCTTCATCTGAGAAGTATGTGTTCATCTCAGATGCCCATTTTTACATTGCATCTTTAAATTTGTGGCAGTGTCTGGGTTGTTTTTTTCAGTGCTTTGTATGTGCTAGATATAGGTCTGAGGAACAAGTAACTAAAAACATTTCTCACTCTATGGGTTGTCTTTTCACTCTGTTGGTGATTTCTATTGCTATGCAAAACCCTTTTAATAAGATGAGAAGCTGGTTGTTAAGTCTTCAAGTATTTCCCGTGAAATCATGGAAATTGTTAACAAAGTCATTGCCTACACCTATCTCTTTAAGTGTTCTCACTATTCTCTCTCCCAGCAGATTTACTGTTTCTGTTTTAATACCTAGCCCTTGCTCCATTTTGATTCTAGTTTGGTACACATTGAGACATAGTTCTAGCTTTAATCTTCAACATGAGGAAAGCTAGTTTTTCCATCACTATTTATTAAGGAGGCTCTCTTTCTTCCAGTGTGTTTGTTTGACCCCTTTGTCAAAGATAAGGTAGCTAGTGTGTTTGGGGTTGTTTCTGTATCTTTCAATCTGTTCTATTGATACTTGTGTCTGTTTTTTTGCTAGTATCATGATGTTTTTTATCATAACAGCTATGTAATATAATTTCATATCAGGGATTGTGATGCCCCCTGCTTTCATTTTGTTGCCTAAAATTGTCTTTGCTACTCTAGATTTCTTTTGATTCCATTTTTAGGAATTTTAAGAATGTTTTCTCTAGTTCATTGAGATATAATAATGGTATTTTTGATTAGGATCATATTAAGTCTATATAACAATTTCAGATTATGACCATTTGCACTATGTTTGTTCTTCCTGCCCAACAGCAAGGAATAGCTTTCCATTTTCTGATTCTAAATTAGTTATTTTCAAAGATTGGTCATTCACAAATTGGTCTGTCACTTCCATTTAAAAGCCTTGAAGAAATGCAAGCTTGTGGGCATACCTCCCACCTACTGAGGCATAAACCCTGGGATTCTATGGAAGAACCTATGACTTATTGAGTCTTCTAAAGAATTGAAATGCACACTCTAGTCTAAGAATCTTTGCCTTAAGATTTGACAAGTAAATGCAATAATAACTTTCTCAATGGTGAAGCCTTACTCTGTTGGTGCATAAGTTCATGGGAGTTCACTGAAAAACATAAAAGTCTTAGTGCAAAATTTAAGAAGTCAGCCTTGAATCAGAATCCATTACATAGCCTTTTCCATAATGGAGGGCTCAAGCTACTGTGAAAACACCAATTCAGCAATATAAGAACCTTTGTTGAATTCCTATCATCTCATTTGTTGAAATTCCATATCATTTCTAATATTTTAGCTATTGTTTTTGTATTCACTTTAAAATTTAAAAATAAACATAATGAACACTCAGAGAATCCAGTGTCAGAGGACCAATAAACCATGAAGAACAGTTATTCATAATGAGATAGGAAGGAGACCAATAATTTTTCTTCTATGAATCATGGCAGATTATAGGAGCAGATCATTATAATTGCACAGATAGCCTTCCAATTAGGGTGTTCAAGAAGAAGTAAGGAATTTCTCAGGATGGCTCAGGAAAATAGCACTGTTTAATTGAAAATATGGTCATAGGGTTTTTCTCCCAGAATTTCTGTTGTTTCATTCAAACAGTAATTTTGGAATTGATGGAACAAAACATACTTTTGTGTTGGCTCATTAAATACTTGTTTTGTTTTGTTTTTGTTTTTATTTTTGCACCAAGAATCAAATTGAGGACCTTGCGCATGCAGGCAAGCACTGTGCCACTGAGCTCCATCCCCAGCCTGGTTCAACAGATCTTACTAAAGTGGTAAAAGTAACTGAGCATCAACATCAGTTTTAGTACACTGCAAATAGATATGTTTCATATCTGTCTCTCTGTTTCACTTGTAGTCTGGTGGTTCTGGGCTCAGTACATAACCTTCTGGACTTCAGCTTCCTCACCAAAGAACTGTTGCAAAGGAAACATAAAATCCTATATTTTAAACCAGTAACATGCCACAATTCCTGGCACAGAAATGATACCCATCTCCCTTTTCTTCTTCTTTCTTTCTGTCTTCAGCAAAGAAAGTCAGTCTGTGTTCTTTTTACCTTCATTTCTGTACTTCCAAGCTTCCACATATTCAGGAAATGTGACGAGATTAAATGTGAGAAGATAAACATGATCTTAAATGTACCAACTTATGCATCAGCATAAAGGGGATTACAAAACATGCTCATTTCTGCTGACAGAATTGTTCACTGTTGGCAGAAAGACTTAAGTAACCAGTGCAGAAGGAGTATTAGATATACAAATAGATACTGCTTCACTGCCATTCAAATATTCTACACATTAAATTATGTTTACCATGAGCTTTTATCTAAATTTTCCACATTATCTACATGATATAAGACCCTAGTTTATCATTTCTGGGAAGAACAATTATTATAGCAAGACAAAGTGCATGCACAAAAGCTAAGCAGATGAATGGATTTAACATATGATATTTATATATAATGAAGTACTACTCAGCTATAAAGAAGGATAGATGTAATTTCTAGGAAAATGGATGTACTTTTGAGACCAGAATGGTAAGTGAAATAAATCTTATACACACGCTAAAACATCAATTGTTTGAGGAACCCAAAGTACAAATAAAGAAAAGAGCAACACAAAAGCTACATAATCAGAAATGGAGAGCTAGTTAATAAGAAATAGGGAGATAGACGATAGGGAATAGGAAGCTAGATCTTCTGCAAAGGGGAAGGGGAACAAGATAAGGAGGGAAAGGGAGAAGGAAAAGGAAAGGAACATAAAAAGTAAATCAGATACGTTATGCATGTGTACCAGCTCTCCACAATGCAGGTAATCGCTGTGTGCTGTAGACTTGTACTAATAAAAATTAAAAATAGAACTATAATTGGATTGAACATGACATCGTTTAATTAAAGAAATGCAAGGGAACTGAAAGAACAGATCAAGGACATTATGTGAATTTCCGTACTAATATTATGAAGCTCAAACCCAACTCCACCTGGGTGTATGGAGATGGGGGTGGGGGTCTGCAGGCAGGCAGAGGAAACCTACAACACCATAATCCCAAACAAACCTTTCCTACTGTAGATTTTGGGTGTAGCGCGTCTTGTTCCAGTGAAATGAGATGTTGATGTGTTTTATGGAGGGAGTACTGGAAACTAATCTCTATTGGGAATGGCAAGATTTTATATGTGACGCAGGCCCAGTGTAATCCTCCAGGGTTCCCATAGAAGATGTTCCTCATACCTCAGCAGAAAGCTTGTTTCTCAAACAGCCTGCCCCGAAATTATTTTTAATCATCTTTGGTTTATGAGTTCTGGGTTTTTGCTCTCTGAGTTTTATTGGAGTCTATTTTATATATCATTTAATTGACCTGTGTATGAGTACAGTTCAATGATCTTCAGCAACTTAGCTCTTCTACTATAACCATACATTACTTTAAAACCATTTTTCTCCCCCATGAGATTCTCTGTGCCGATCTGGGGTGGTCTCCACTCTTCTTGCCAGCCCTCAGCAAGCAGGACTCCTTCCCCTCTCGGCAAGTGTGCCTGTTCTAGATGCTACCTTCCTCCTGTGTGTAGGGCTACCATGTGCCCCACAAGTCTCATGCATTCATAAATGAAGTCTTTGGAAGAGATCGGGATGCTATAGTCATTAGATGATGGACATGTGGATTAGTCAGTAGCTGGATTTGTTCTTAGGGGCCAGGTCCTACTTAGGGGAAGTGGGTTTGACCTAGCTGGCGGGGAATATGCACAGCTCCCCTTCTCTCCTTCTGGCTGGCATGAGGTGAGCACCTCTCCTCACTCAAACCCTCCATCCCTGTTTTTTGGCTCAGAGCAAACTGACCATAGAGGGAAACCCATGAAAAGATAGTCCAAAATGAGTGTTTCCTACTATAGTTTTTGGGTGCAGAGTGTCTTGTCCCACTGAATAAAGATTGGTTAATATAGTGCCAGGGGAATCATACAGCATATGGTGGCTCTTGTCTAGCTTTTCTTGGTATAATTTTTTGTGGTGGATGCTACCTATGTGGGTGGCTCATTCTTTTTTACCATGGAATAATATTTCAACAGATCCTGTTACAAATTTTTTTAAACATGATATTCATTTATTTATTATAAAAGCTGAAGGGAAACATATTTCAAATGAAGAGTAGAATTCCAACTGAGAGTATTGTTCTCTGTATGTCATACCATAACTTGGCTGATTATCCCCTTCTCACATCATGTCAAGCGTAGGCTTCCTCACTTTAAATAATTTAAATCATTTCCAAGTAGACTATTCAAACACACAATGAAAATACAAAAGCAGTACTGTGGTTGGGAAAAAAAGCTAGGCATGCATTTATGGAGTGCTGTGACACAAATATGTATTAAGTGATATAATGTAGGTAAAAATTGTCATCGTATTAAGATGAGGCGTAGGAATCTGAAACTAAGCAGAAGATTCATTACTTTTAATATTTGGAATTAAATGAATTCAGTATCTCATAATTTTGTTGATTTCATTTTTTTAATATTTGAATATCAAGTCACATATTCATGCATTGTCCTCACTCCCAACAATATCGTTACCTCTCCAACTTTCCACCTGGATCCATTTAATCTCTTAATGGGTTTCTTTAGAAGCTGAGTTGTGGAATGTCATAAAATGTTCTGGGAAAGCATGCAGCAGTGGACGCAAACATTAAACCAAAAGCTTCTAGTACACAAGCTCCATAAAAATGGATCATATAAAGTTTATTAACAAAACAAATTAAACCAGCTCGGGAAATGTGGTGCCCATGAAATTCCTGGAGCAGCCTGAATATACTTTGCAATTTGAGATTTCAGCTCATTTTTGTCTCACATAGCATTTGCCTTTCTATCTTTTCCTAACTTCTAACTTAGGAAAATGATATCTTCTTTATTCTCGGGTGGGACAAGTCTCTCCAGATAAAATGCAGATTTCAGGACTCAAGCAACTCCACAGGGGGTGTGAAATGGGTCAATAGGACAATTAGTGATGACAAAATAGCAATAACCAAGGTACTAGTGTACCCTTGATACATTACATAGCAAGTCTTGTATTTCCACCCTTGTTTCCACACAACAGATGAAGAAACTGAGAGAAACAAGTGACTTGACCTAACTCATTCACTGGTACGTGTAAGAGCCAAGACTTCACTCTAGTTCTGTCTGTCTTCCAGTTCTTCTTCTTCTGCTAAACTCTCTTAAAATGGCACAGAAAGGACCACGCCCATTCTCTCTTACCTGATATTCAGTCATATTAACAAGTCACATGACTTCCAGAACTCAACATATTATTCAAAAGGACAAAAGGTTAACTTTACATCATCTATGTTTCCACGGTTTCTTCAAACAAGTGCTGTGTGGCTACAGTGAAGGAAAAATACATGTGCTTTGCTTGTTCAGATGGAAAGGGGAACTGCCTGTGAGGAAACAGCAATGCTCAAGCATGGAGTGAGAGTTGGGGACCAGAAACAAATAGGGTTTGGGGCCCCTGAATAGTCCCAGAAAGTCATAGTATTAGCCAGTGCTAAAATGAGCTTTAAAAATTCCTTTTCGATCTCTGAGATATCTTTGATGCTCTTCATGAGAAAAATGTGTGTGTGTGTGTGTGTGTGTGTGTGTGTGTGTGTGTGTGTGTCCTTTTTTCAGGGACACTTAATTTAGAACACAGGCATTTTTCCATTTTTTTTAGTAACCATGAAGGATTAAAAGAGAATAGACAATAGAGCTTTTAAAGAATACTTTCATAAGGCCTTCCACAGACATTCAATAAATAAGTTTCACAGTGTGTTATCAGTGTTAGTTTGGAGAAAGGTCAAAAAATAAAACTTTGATATCTTTATCTTTTATAAAAGCTATTCCTGAATAAGCAATATGTAAAAAAAAAAGCAAAGACCAAATTTTATATATATATATATATATATATATATATATATATATATATATATATATATAGAGAGAGAGAGAGAGAGAGAGAGAGAGAGAGAGAGAGAGAGAGAGAGAGAGATTCCTTTGCTATATTCATTCCAAGAAATGGATTTCACCTCATGGCTATTCTTTACTGCAAAAGGTTTGTGTTATTATCTTTGGGTATTATTTTTTGATACTATCAGTATAGTGGGTCATTATCAGAAAGCTGGCTTATTTCTGGAAGATGTTATAGATATTATTAGATGCTATAGAAGTAAAGGACTTAAGTTCAATCCCTATCACAAAAAATAAAATAAAGCACAAGTTCATATTTAAAGACACTATTCCAGTGTCAAGTATATAATTGGGAACGAAAAGACTATGGTAAGCCAGATGGCTCATAAAAAGGATACGGCCATAAATTCCTTGCAAAGCCAATTGCTCCTTCCACCTTTCTGGAAAGTTTTGGATCCAAACCCAGAAGGTAATAGAAGCTGAAAGGAAAGAATGCAACAATGGACAAGTTACTTAATTCCTGCAGGTGATTTGTGGGATGTGGGACCATTCTGCTATTTGTTTTATTCCTTGTAAGAAACGTCGATGCTCACGGGTTCCAGCGACTTGGCATGTAATACTAGCAGACACCGTTTTGAGAGATTACCCTGCCAGTTCTCTGTGAGGTGGTTTCGAAGTAGGAAACTAGTCCTAAGGCATTGCAGTCATCTCCAGGAAAGTCATAAGGACTGGAATTTGCATGCTAATTTCCAGACAGATGAAGCTGGTGCAGTTGATGAATCCAGAATGAAGTTAAAGATAAAAAAAAAAAAAAATGTGGTTGTTGACCATTGAGAAAGATGCCTCTGCTAGTGCAATAGAAACATAAGGGAAGGGGGGCATCGCAAAGAGAAGGGGCTTGGTTCCTTCAGCATTTGCTGACTTCTTGCACGTGGATGGAGACTCTAAAAGAATGGGGAAGTAAATGATACACAGTTGGCCTGCTGGCCTCCCAGGGCCCAACCCTCACTTGTGGGCTGTGCTAGTAGATTCCACTTCAGATGTTCTGAGCTCAAGATATAGGCAGAATCCTTCCCAATTTAGGAACTCCAGCCCCATGCTGCCTTCCCCTCTTATTTATCTCCTATGTGCCATCATTCAATATATTTGGACTGCAAGTCACCCTGAAGTTCTGTTTCAAAGAGTGCCTGGGGCGCACAATCTGTACAAGCTTTGGCTACAGATTTTCACCGTCTGAAAGGCAGCCCTCAAGATCCGCAGAGATGCATCTGGATGCACACATCCCTCTGTGCAAAACCATGGAAGCCCAGCTGGGCACAAATGAAGGCATGGGTGGTAAACTAAGCAAGCCCGCTTCCGAATGTCACGCTAAAATGCCCTAGTGAGCATCTTGCAGGAACTGACCAGCTCTGCCCGGCTTATCCCCAGACAAGCTTAGATAAATATATCTAGGTGGGTTTTGGTTACAACTTAAAGCCAATATGTGATGTTGTTTCCTTTTATATAAAGTACACATACACAAAGATCTGAAAAGATTTAGGGATTCTGCCCTGCGTTGGCATGGGAAAGAATTATCACTTGCTTATCATATACTATATGTCAAGCACTGCCTAACTTTTCTTTACCTTGATGACCCAAGAGTCTGTCCCAGGAATGGAGATAAAAGAATTCATCGTTAGAAACCCAGGTCACCCTGGACGGCCTGGGCCATATGGTGTGTACCTGCAGCTTCCTCATTTTCTCCTCCAGGAGCCTAGAAGTCTGTTTGATGTTCAGCTCTAGAGAGACACAGTGTGACGATTCTTCTCTCACTGCTGCCGGGTTGATATCTGCCTGGGAAAGGAGGCAGAGGGTGGGCTGGGTGCACAGGGACCCCTCACCAAAGACTTTGATCTTCGCCAGCTCCTTCTGGGATGCCTCACCTTTTGATGTTGGGAAGCAGTTCATCACTGCTTGAAATTAGATTGAGGGACTAGGAAACAGCTCGAAGGCTGTGTTCCCAAAGAATGGGAAGGCCTGTGCTTTGATCTCAGGAACTTTAGGGTGACTTTCTCAAGCATCTCAGGCAAACAAGGAAGGCTCAGTCTGCACTGCTCGCTCCCACCATAGCCATGTTGCCTTGGGCCATCTTGCTCCATCCTTTCTGATTCAACAGGCCACTTCAAGCTCTGAGCCCTGCTGGGCTCATGGGTCCTGAAATGTGGACTTTTAGGATTAAATTGTGAAACATATTTCATCCCAGAAAGAACATGCTGCTTATGCAACTTGAAAATGCTTCAGTTAGATCTTAATTTGCGACACCCAGCCCTCTCAGCAACTCCCATCTACCACTACAATGAATGCCTCTTGCAACCCCACCTTGATTTGTGAGACAGAATAGGAAATTAATGGGTTTAGAGTCAAGCTTCCTGCCCTTTCCTTTGTTTATGCAAGTTAACATCCCCCAAGCTGACCTGAAAGGTTCAAAAATTCTCAAAGGTTTGATGGGCAGGCGGTGTGGAAAACTCTGCTCTCTTTTCTCTTCCAAACAAGGCAACACAGCCTGGCACCTTGCCTAGTAATGCAGCTCTCCTAATGAACATGTTTCTCTCATCTGAGGCTCTCGCATTGTGACCATGCCACAGGGCAGACAAAGAGATAATTTTCATTGCTCAGAAACACACTCACACACACACACACACACACACACACACACACGTGGAAATCTTCTGAGAATGTGTTTTTTTCTCATGTCACAGCCTGTTATAGTATTTTCATTTTAATTGCATGTGAGAAACATTTTAAAAGGTGGTATAACATGAATGTTCTCTTGCAAAACGTAGTCAGAAGCCATATGAGCATGTTTTGGAGGAGACTGCTGGTTACGCAGGCTGTCATGGTGTACCTTCAGGGTGCTAACAGCGTATTAAGTATCTAAGTACATGTAATCTATTTGAGCCTCTTGTATATGAATCCCTCGTCCTTCTATAAGTAGTAGATTTGTATCAGAGTATCTCAGGCAAGAAAGTGCCGTTTCGTGTTTCAAAGATAAAATATGCGTTCTTATGAGTGGACTCTTTCTAGTTTTTCAAATAGGATTTAAACCATATAGATAAAACATAGTCAGAAACTCTGAAATTAGTTACTGAAAAGAATGGTGGATAGGTTGTAGTATTTGAATATTTTTAATTTTCTAATTCCACCTTTGGGGGAGTTGTCCCATCTTTTGGTTTTTGAACTTCCTAAAATCTTAAGTAAATATGTCAGTTCCCAAGCTCAGAAAAATGAAGCTGAAGGGTCTTTTTCCATAAAACAAATCATGTTCCCCCAGTTTCCATGCCTATAATCTTCTGAAGGAAGCAAGCTTCCTAGCTGAAAGAATTTCCACTCACTTTGACTTTTCCTGCTGGAGTCCCTTCCCCATTTAGCAAACTTTGTTCTATATGCATAATTGGGAATTAATTTTCTAATTAGCTTCTTCACATTTATGAAGTTGTTTGATGGTGTGTCTGTTCTTATAACACAGCCTAAAGGCTAAAGTAGAGGTAATAATTCTTTTCTGGCTTTGCCCCTAATTCAGCTAAGGTTTCTGGGAAATATATTTAACTTTTATGAGATCCAGGTAATAGATCTTTAATGCTGATCTACCTTTGAAAGGTTGTTAGGAGAGTGCTCACTAAGGCTTTGAGACTCATTAGGATGCACTTGATTTTATTTGTAATTGTTGGTCTCACAAAATGAAAGCATTTCTTTCGCAGTGTAAAGGGTATTTAGGAAAATAGGAGCCTCGGCAACTGCATAAAGTAAAACCAGATGATGCATGTAGGCACAACGTTGATTGGGAGGCAGGCATTACCTTGAAAAGGAGGGAGTTCGAAGGTTCATTATGAACAAACAAATGGAATGGAGAAAGCACATGGTGTACACTTCTTCAGTGACTCTGGGACTGCCATGCTAGTACCATAAGTATAGAAATCAGATCTATGATTGAGCCACTGATTTATCGAAACAAGTAATATAAATAAAGCCATCTACACAGTTATTTTGTTTAACTTCAGTGAAACAGTCCAAAGGTAAAACTTAGTTTTAGAAGTAAAAACTGAATCCTTACATCACAGTTTTTGCATATTGCTTGTCACACTAGTTATTACTATGAGTATAAAACAGCCTGTTGACAAGGATCATGAGAAGGAAAGAAAAACCAAGATGTGTTCTCCACAGAAGCTTTCAAATAAGAACCTCTTCTCATAGAAGCTCCCAACTGTGCAATAATTTCCTCCTTTGAGCATCAGCATATTTATCAAGGCTGGGCAAAGATTATAAGGACATAGTGTAAAGCTGTATATTGCACAAATAATGGTAAATGAATTTCAACCTCAGAGAAAATTATTGTTTGATTCCTCACCTGTCTTAATCCTTATCATCCAAATAAACTTGCAGGTTGCTGTAGCCACAAAGTACAATCCGTACCATAAAAGTTCCAGATTTACAGAGGTCACACAGAACTCAAGATTACACTAGGCATCCCTATAGTGAAAGGCCATATGACACAATAGGAAGCTACCTCTCTGCCCCATGGAACTCAACAGACTTAGTCTCTTCCTTGTCCAACTGAAAGTACCTGTGTGAACCTGGATGAACTGTCTAACCTCTTTATTCCAATGTAGGTCAAAGGAGTTCTTTCTGATTGGAAGACACATACTGTCTAAGTTTTCATCCACCATGTACAATACTCAAGGAAGTTTGGTCAATCCAGCTCACATGCTTAAAACTGCAAGCTAAAGTTGTCATTTGGTTCTCATCTTTGCCACTTTCTTCCGGTTAATTTATTATCTCAGTCTCAATTTCTGCATCTGTAACATGGACTAAAATCCCTTGTTAGGAATTCCTTTGCTGTTTCTCTCTTGTCCTCTTTTTGCTTCTTAATCATAGACCTTTATATTGTCTGAGATGAAGAGAACCTTGTAAAGCAAGACCAAGCTGAGAATGGATCTCTAGGACTAGGAAGTTTTGTCCATAAAACCTCTCTCTCTCGCATCTAAAGTCATATTTCTAAAGTGTAAATTAAACCACTTGAGGCCTTTGTTTAGAAACAATCATTTCTCAGCATACTGTGTTTAGAATAAAATCCAAACTCTATCATACTTACCAGTAGTTCTTGGCTTTTCTCTCCCTATCCTCCTCTGTTAATTTATACTTTTCTTTGTTTTCTGCATTGGTGAAGAGAGATCTTTTATGCCAAATGTGTATGTAGTCCATACTGGCATTTCTAGCAGGTAGTGGAATATGTTTTCCCTGAACTCCTTAGTAGGCAATTTCATACACTGTTTCTAATGCACCTGCATTGTTTTAGATCTATTTATTTCTTTTTATAGGGTACAAGGTCTCACTACACAGTTCAGACTCATAGTGATCCTCCTTTCTCAGCCTCCCCAGTGCTGAGATTACAGGCATGAATCACCATGCCCAGTTTCAGTGACTGGCTTTGTGCTTAGGGCCAGCTTCACATGTGATACTGAGGGTTGAACCCAGGTCCTTGCGCTTGCCAGGCAGGCACTTTAACCACTGCGCTATCTTCCCAACCTGCAGCTACATTTTGATAGTGACATATCACAAGAGTTGATGTAGGGAATTTTGATTAATAGAATTCATTGACAGCACTGAAAAAGTTTCAAATGTTACAGCAGTTTAGATTTTGAATTTTAATATCAAGAATGCTCAACCTTTATTTTTCCTGAAACCCTTATTGATACTGCTAATTCATTGTAGTTTCTGTCTGTCATCAACCATCTTGTGTCTTGGCTGTGGTGTGTATTCCACGTGACAGACTTATTTTGCAGTGTTTTGTGAGCTGCTCTTAGGCCCTCCCACACTAGAGTACTCCCCTTTAAGGACCTTGATTAATGTAGCACAGAAGATCTAGAGTACAGTAGAGTAAGTTAGGTGCCCTCAACATTTAAGGAAGTGCTCCTTTTCATGTGCCAATTCTCTGCTTGCACTATCTGGGAAATATGTATGCCCTTAAATTTTGCTCCCTGCATTTCTTTCTCTCACTATCTTCCTGTCTGGTCCTAGCAGCAGAGTGAATACTTAGAAGGTTTCTGTAAATTCAGGAGAATTCCACCTTTTTCATATGAGTGAAAACTACTCAGCATTGTCTTCTCACTGGAATTATGAATCCACATTTTGTTTACCTGCAGAATCTTCATTTAGAAGCTATCATCAACATAGAATGAATCCATGAAGGATTTTTACTGACATGACTCTAAAAATCTCTAAATCATATTTCCCAACAGAGAGAGAGCAATAACCCTTATGTGTTCATCAGCTGTTTGTCACTGTGATCAAATCCCTCACATAAACAGCTTAAAGCAGGAAAGATTTATTTTGGCTTATGGTTTCAGAGGCTTACCAATGGTGTGCTAGCCCCAAAGAAGAGCACGGCATGAGAAAGTAACTCATGTCATGGTAGCCAAGAGTCAGAATGCAGAAAGACAGCCAGAAAAAAAAGGAGCTAGGGACAGGATACTCCATTCAAAGGTATGTTCCCACTGACCTACTTCTTCCAGCTAGACCCCGCCACATAGCCCCCCCCCCGGCTAATAAACTCATGAATGGATTAACCTATTACTGAGGTTAGGGCCCTCACTATCCAACCACATCTCCAGGGCCCACCTCTGAGCATCGCTGCACTGGCGATCAAGCCCTGAGTCCATGAGTCTTTAAGGGACACTGAATATTTAAACAATTGTAATAGCATTATGGTGCTCTCTAGAAGAGACAGGAAATGGGTAAGCGACTCAGTTTTTACTCGCTGATTCATATATGCATACATCACTGTCTGGTGTGAATCCCGAATTATACAACTCATTATCTAGGTCAATCTAGAGAACCATGTTGTCAGCACAGATGTGCTACTTTTGCATTAGAATTCTCAGTGGTGAAGTTGTTTCCAAGCTGGCACCTATTATTAATAAAAGTGTTAAATAAATAAATTATGGGAACAATTAAAGTAATGCAGCCCACAGCAGAAGTGCACTGGATTGTAAACATTATATCTTCATTTCATATGCTATTTTGTTTGCCATTTAAAAATTATGGTAGATAAAGTTCCTTTGGGAGTGTACCAGAATTGGTTCACTGGTTATAGAAAAACAGACTCATGCCAAGTTAAAAAAAATTTTTTTTTCAAGGAGAATGTCAGCATCAAATAAATGAATAGATATTTTTAAAGCATTGAAACAGGCTAGAAGCAAAACAGCTCCAAAGAACGTTGTCACAAGAATCCATGTGTAGTCTCTTGAAAGCACAGATAAGGTCAGTCTGCACCAGTAGTTTTTTATTTACATGGTTCCACTCAATTTTTATTTTGCATTGTTCTACTCAAGACCAATTTGTAGAACATAAGTTCACTTCTGGTTGTGATCATTAGCCGAACTGTTTACAGAAAGTAAGGATGGCACCTTGATTAGAAGTCCTACCAACACTATACACAAATAGCAGATGTCCATTTCTCAGGTGCAGTTGGAATCTGAAACAGTTACTGTGCTATTTTACACATATTCTGGGCCAAGTGCCAATTCACGTTAATATGAACAAAATCACTTTGTCATGAGGCTTTGCTGTAACAGTCACATCACATTTGCTCAAATTTTGGAAAGATGAAGCTTCAAAGTGTTCATAGATCTGTAGGTAGATCTGCCAGAGGAAAAAATAATTTGGTCTTGCTTATTTTAGCTCAACTATTGGCTAATCAAAGCGTATGGTGTCATCTATCAGAAAATTGGACTGATCTCACTCTGGGTTGTACTGGAATGGCTTTGCCAATAGATGTACAGAATGAATATGTCCAAGATAGAGCATTAAAACTGCACATCCTGTTCTAAACTAGGCATTTTCTTCCTTTTCTAGATCCTTAGAAAATTGCTTGTGAAATGAAGAAATGCTAGTGATAGCACGACTTTAGTACTAAATTGAGTAAGGTCTCCCAACAAAAATGGAGAGCTTCAATGATGTAGGTTGGAGCCTACTGAAGATTCTTTGGCCTGGATTTAATAGGATCAAATAGTCTAAAACTAATGATGGATCAATTTTTTTCTAGTTTGCCTTAATTATATACCAGATGCTCCTCTTGAAGTCAAGGGAAGTCTAAGTGGGTCCTTTGTCCCCAGGTCAAGTACAACAAAGAAAGAGAAAAATGAGTAACAGATGGGCGCCAGTGCATAGCATTCTGCTGTAGCCCAGGCTGCTCCCAAGAGAACCGGAGCTCTACTACTAGTAGCGGGTGTTCACCCCAAGAGTTTGGTAGTTAGACCATTGTTTCACCCAAAGTATCATTTTTCTGAAACAGAAAGCTAACATTTGAAGCTTGTTGTTCTACAAAGATGCATAGGAACTGTCTGGAAGAATGGGGTTTATTGTCTTGTATAAAATAATTCTTGTTTTCACTTTCTTCATTCATTCCATAGAGTAGGCAGAATATTTTGCTAGGTTCCAGACTAAATGGAGCATTGTGACATTCCACAAAGGTTGACTTAGAATTTGGCTAAGTGGAGCATGCTGAATTTTGAACCGAAGAATAGATCTTCAAAAGCTAGATGTTGTAAGAGGTTATTCATCTATTTTAATTCCTTAATAGATACCCACTATAGAAAGTTAAATGAAAATAAAATAATATTTCTTGAATAAGGTCTATTTAGATCTTGCTATTAAGAGCAGCTTTAGCTTGGTAACCCAAGTCAAGACTCTCTTATTATTTTCTGTAAGAGAATCTATTGTTTAACAGTACGGCATATCTAATTACTTTTTTCAGGGAGATTGTGTGGATTTTTAAATATGTTCTTTGTCTCTCACTAAACCTTGTACTTAAGAGGAAGGGACAGATATTTCTTCCTCTGCAATGTAAACTGAGCGTGCCTCCATGGCACACCGGGAATGTTCTGTTCATACACATTGCTTGGGATTGGGTGTAGTTTGCTCACCATACCTGACTGAGCCGGTGAAGTGTGGTCCTCAGTTTAAGAATATAATGGTGGAGTAGAGCATTTGGAGGTGAGGCCTGCTGAGTGCTTTGTATGTTTTGGAGCATATGGCCTCAGAAAGTACAGCACGACCCTATGCTTCTAGCTTCCTATTTGAACCTGTTAGCTCTCACTCCTGTATGTGCTTCCATCCTTGTCAGCTGCAGCAGACACAGCTGGAGGAGGAAATCCTAAAAAAAGCCTGACCCATACTACTTGGCATTTCAACTCCCAAAGTTGTCAGCAAATTAATCATCTTTTCTTTAGAAAGTTTGCTTGCCTTGGGCATTGTGATGCAATAATACAAAGCAGACTGATACACACATTGAACTTATAAACAAGCATAAGAACATATTTCCTGTTTTCAACATGACATACAATCCAAAGATACCCAGGTGAAAAAAAAGGTGAGTATGGATGGGACATGGTGAACAAGAGCATAAAGAAGAAAGGGAAAAGAAAGATGTGTAGGGACACAGATGATAGGTCAAGACACGAGTGGTTCACAGTAAGGAATTCAAAGCAATTGGAAGTTTTAAGGGAGTGTCAGGTATGCTGAATATTATATACTCATTGTGACACCAGTATGTTTTGGTATTTTAATAGTGAAGAATGAATATAATAAATTTAGATCAATAGAGGGCAAATATTTTCAAAAAAGCATGATATAGTAACAATTTTAGGCTCAGCAGTCTTTAACAAAAACAATCTTTCACAAATACCCACTTCTCTCATTGCAGGGTAAAAGTAGATGTAGATAATACTGATGCAAAAATTGATGGCTGTATTTATTCCAAGGAATCTGCCTTTAGAAAAAAATCTGGTACTAAGCCAGACTCAGGGCCTTCCTTTGCTAGCCTCTGGTCTGGGGGAAGCTGGGAATCTACCCATTTCTATCACTGGAAATCCAGATCGAAGAGATTGCAGCTTCCTCCAGACATGCTGCACCTGAGGAGAGGCTCCAGAGATTCCACTGAACACGTTGCTGCTCTGAAATTGTGTGTATGCTTACCTTAGACCTTTGTACCGATGAGAAATACCAACTGAGACTGGGAAATTTATAAAAGACAGAGTTTTATTGCTGGTGGTGATGGAGACAGGGAAGTCTGAGATCAAGGTTTCTGCACTCCGTATCTGGTGAGTGTCTCCTTGCTGTGACTTCCTGGAAGTTGGAAGGACAACAAAGGCTGAGAATTGTGGGAAGCCTATATTACAAAGGCTTCTTTGTCTCATTGGCAAGGGCTCCCCTTTTGTGATGTAATGACCCCCTAGAGGCTGAACCCCTTAATGCTATCACATGGATGATCAAGTCTCATGCAACACATGAGTTTTGGGTAACACTCAGACCAGAGCCATGCTCAAGGTGAGACTAACTGAAAACCAGTCCATTCCCCCTTGAACTATTTCTAATGCACTGAAAATTGTGGGTAATTGACTAGGACAGCACATAGCATAATTTCCCAGGCTTGCAGAATGAGGGCTCCAGATGTTTGGTGTTCATTTAAGAGCAAGAATCAACTTACAAGAACTGAACAACAAATTAGAATGGATTAGCCTATAAGAAGTAGTGTGCTGTTAGTAGCAAGGATAGAAAACTCTGCATAGACAAAGCTGAGCACATCGACCCTCCCTCTGAGTTCCCTGCTTTTAATTATTGAAGCTAAAAATACATTTTCCTTAATTGTTTTGTAAAAATAAGTTAAATAAAGAATAAAGCTGTTCCACACATGCACAAGCAAACATTACAGTCTTTTCACATAAACACTAGGATGATTCCTCACTGTTCCTATTCATATTTGGTTGCGAAATAACACCCACAGAACGTATTTCTAACCACAAAATACTGTGACAGTAAGCAGACAGCACAAGAGAGCCTGTTATGGTTTATAGATTGCAGTGATTATATTGTGGAGCAGTGGATGTGTTTGCTGGTGTTCATTCTATTTCACATTTGCATTTAAATTCTTGTGGAACAAAGATAAGATAAAAAGGGAAAATAAATGATGCTTATTTGTTGTTGTATTGACTCCTATTATAAGTATTGCTTTAAAGGAGGGTAGAGCCCTGCAAGGAAGCGTTCCACATGTTCTTTATAAACTATCAACTACACATTCAATCCTCAACCAGAAATATGCAGGAAAACGTATCCCTGGGGCTTTAATAAAATCATAAATCAATAAGGAATAACCCAATATGTGGCTGAGTACAAAGAGCAAATGAAATACTCAATAGTCTCTTTCACACGCTTATCCACATTTTATTGATACATAAGAAATGTGGGGCTGTATTTGAGTTCGGCAATGCTATCCTTTCTATTTCAGGCGTTCTTTCTTAAGCATTGCTCGATACATTTCCTCTGAAATAGTCTGCGCACCCACACTGCGATCCTTTGATGAACTTATGCAGATCAGTTCCACATCTAGGGTAATTCTCTTTGCTACTCTAAGCTTTCTCTTTTGTTGGGATGTAAGAGAAAATCTTTTTGTGGAATTCAGTATATGTTACATTTCTGACTCTCTGCAGGAAATGCCTCTGCCCTCACCCATGTGTTGTGCTTCCCGTCATATATGCCAGAAGAGTATAAACTATCACCTCTGCCTCCTAACTTACTGTTACATGACCCAAACTTATTTAAATCATTATCTTAGGCATCACACTTTCTATATATGCACCTGATCACTAAAAGTCCAATCTAGTAGTCAGATGCTGGACACTCTGTGTAGACCCTTCCCTAAAAAATGCCCGAGATAAATAAATAATAACTAAAAAAGATTAAAAAGGAATTCAATGATAAAACTATACTATCTGATATATCAGAAATAATAAAGTGAATTTCCGCTGATTTCAGTATCCTCTACAGGACCTTTCTAGAATGAAACCTTAGTCACACCTTTTTTTCTAGAGATTGGCAGTGAGGAACCAGAGACATATCTTCAAGTGACTTTTGTAGATTATCATTAATAAGAGATGTCACCGAAAAATTAAATTTGCTTGGCAACTTAGGGTACGACCTTTGCCTCACTGATCTTGCATCTTAGAACTTAACGAGACACACTGACATATTAAATACTCTGAGAAGCCCTCCAGCGAAGGTCTGTAGCTTTTCTCACAGGGTGTTCTGTGTGTTAATCTAGCAACTGGCATTGGAATTTCTTTTTCTGGGAATGCAGGTTTCAAACCCTTGATTTAAATAATAACTAATAAATAGAAGTTTGGTGCATTCTACTGCTTTTTTATTTATATTATACCCAAGAAGTGAAACATATGTGTTAGGTATTTTATGTGTATGTTCAGTCCTATTCATTCATTCCTCATTTGTTCAGCAATATTAGAGGACCTTTTCTGCCCCAGAAATTGTTACATGTTTGGGACACATCTGTTCAAGGGTTTATTTTTATTTTATTTTCTAAATATATTTTAAAAAACTTAGATGATAGCATAAATAATATCAGAGTATTGCAATACATTAACTCCAGACTCTTATAGCATCTTAAACATTCAAAAGCAATGTGAAATAATGTACACTTTTCCTCAGATGTCATTAGGGCACCTTGAATTGAGTGTGTACCTTATTTATTGTTGAGTCTTTCCCCGGAATACTAACAAGGATGCATTTAAATAGTGTACAGTTATGAGTTTCCGAATCAGAAGCAAATATATTCAAAAGCATTAATTCTAACCTCTGTGCTTCAGATGAATTTCTATGATCTAAGCTAGTCCCTTCAAATGTTTTTTTAAAAGTCAGACCACAAACAACGTTTTATAAGATTCTTATCTTAGAATAGGAGTTTCACCTTGTACTAACCTGTCCCATTATTCCAAATGTTAAGTGAGTCAGATTAGAAAATATATTTTTAGGAAAAATAGTAGTTTAGAAAGTATATAGTTGTTTCAAGGTCCAAATATGAACAATGGCCCTTGGGGAAAAAAATACTCATTCTCATAGAGCTAGTGCCACTTGACTGATGCCACTAGAACTCAGAGACATTGCCAAGTTAATTTCATCAAGTGTTTTTCAAAAGCTATATATCTTATTAGTTATTGCTTCAATTTGCTGGTTGAGAAATCCAGTTCAAAATTGTTTAAATCAATAAGGACAAAAACAATAATAAGGAATAAGTAAATACAATTTTTAAAGGCTTAGGAAACATTATCTCCCTTTACTTTAAAAGTGCAAGGCTGTGTTTTGCTTCTGAGTAACTAAATTCAGTGATACAAGCCAAGCCTTTAGAACCTTAGTATATGTCTTTTTCTCTTTTCAGCACCAGTTTGGCAAGGATCTCAGACAGGGCCTCAACATGAATTTCCAGTAGGAAAAGGAAAAGTGGTTCTTTCCCAATTATTCTCAGGATTAACTTCCACCAGGGAATCTGACTCACGTTCTTACGTTGTGTTTTATCATCCGTCTCATCCATCCTACTCAGGGAAGTAGAACAGTTTGATGGGCCAAACCCAAAGCCATTCCTACAATTGACATCACATGTTAAAATGCAAAGAGAGTGGAAGGTATGTGGCCTCAAAACTGAGGGACAGCTACTAAAAATAGGCAGAACCGGTACAAGGCAGGCAAAATCAATAGGTGCCCATTGTAATTATTTTCTTGAATGTTTACATAGAAAAACAAGGTCTACTAGGAAAGATGGAAGTTGAGAGATACGGGGATATGCTTAGTCTCCCACACCTCTCAGCCTCTGAGGGAAGGAGGGATCCTGGTTTTCATTTGTCAGGCAGGGTAATTCAGAGCACCACGTTTTACTCTCGGAAGTCTCTTGGGCCAGGTGTGGGTGGCACATGCCTGTAATCTTAGCCCTTGGGGGCCTGAGGCAGAAGGATTTAAAGTTTCCAGGCTTGCATGAACTATAGAATAGGATCCCCTCTCAGACAGACAAACAAAGCAACAACAATGAAACAAAAAAAAAATGTGTATTTGTTTGATTGAGAGGTTTTTATGGTCTCTGCAATCCCACTGTAAAAGACTGGATCATTCATTTTGATGGTTTTCTCTGCCCTTTACACTTTGAAAATAATATGAATATCTTGAAAGAATTGAGCTCTCACCATCCCCTTACATTTAACTTGTTCCTTTTTTTTTTGTCTTTTTGAGGCAGGGTCTCACTATGCAGTTCAGGCTGGCCTTAAGCTCATTTTGTAGCTCAGGCTGGTCTTGAACTCACAACAATCCTCCTGCCTCAGCCTCCCAAGTGCTGTGCCACCACGCCCGGCTAACTTGTTCCTTATAAGAAATTTAAATATTATCATGACTTCATACAACTAATATTTGCTTAGAAATGTGCATGTTTAACAATTTTTTGTTTCAGCTTTGCCTCTTGGGCCTTAGATATTCCCTTGAGGAAAGTTTTATCTTCCTAAACTTTCCTTTGAAAATGTGCTGCTCATACTGCAATGTGTAGTTGGGAATCACCATCCACATCTGGGGTTTCTTAAAAATGTAGAACTTGACTTATATTTGGTGGTTCAAGTTCCCCCAGGCTTGTGTACACACATTAAAGTTGGAGAAACCCTGATCTACAGTTGTATTTTTTCCCCACTTACTGCTCACTAGGTGGCTTAAACACTAAGTATCAATTTATACCTCTAGACAGACAGATCATCTCATGGATATATTATAGACAATGTATTAGAGATGATACATTAGGTACTTTAGAGATATAATACAGGTATGTGTCTATTCATATAGACAGATGTTAAATAGATAGTAAGGACTAATGAATAAGGAAAGAAAGATGGACGGATGGATGGATGCATGGATGGATGGATGGATGGATGGATGGATGGATGGATGGATGGATGGATGGATGGATAAATGAATGACAGACTCCATTCACACAAGCTAAATTAGGATCTCTGGGCATGAAAACTATTTCTTCACCTAGGACTCATCACAAATATATTCTCATTTTTTGTGTCTATATAAAAAGTATATATTATTCATCAGTGCATGATAGTTTAGCTAACTGTGCAATTTTAGGTTGATTTTCATTGCCCCTTAGTGTTTTAGGGTTGAACATAATTTAGCTTGGCATGGTGGTGCACACCTGTGATCCTGGCACCATGAGAAGCTGAGATAGGAGAGTTTCACGTTGGAACTCAGACTGTGCAAATGGACATAAAAGCCCTGTGTTCAGTCCCTAGTATAAAACACAGTGGTTTTACTCTTTCCTAGCCTAAACTATTTCTGTGACATCTGCTATGAAAAACTTATTCTCTGGAGTGGGCTTTCGAGGTCTAAATTTTTTATTGGTACTAAAATCTTTTCACTGTGATGTTGTACAGCTTTAGTTCATTATGGGTAGACAGACATTTCTTATTTATGATCATATTTAGGATTTCCTGAGTTTTCTTAATCTTAGGATTCAGGGTTTTCACTAGTTTTGAAAACTCCTAAGCTATATTACCATACCATATTTTGTGATTCTTTTCATTCTGCAATGCTAATTAAATTTATGCAAGATATATTCATTTATATTTCTGAGTGTCTCTTCAGTTTAATCTCTTTGTCTCTCTTTTCAGCATTATGGATAAAAATCGTTGTATATTCTCTGATTCTAATCTGCCACTGAACATACATATATTGAGGTTTTTATTTCAATGGTCTTATTTTTTCCCTTCTTGAATTTTTATTTAGAATATGTCATATTTGGAAGTTCTTTTTATAATCTAATCTTCCTTAAGAGTACCTTGCTCCTTGCTCATTTTTTACTTCTTTTATAAAACATTTAAATATAGTCATGTTACCATCTAAGTCTCATGATTCTACTACCTACTGTTATTGCTTGTTTCTAGTGAATACAGCTCATCAGCACCTGCTTTCTTATTTGCTGTGCAGTTTTGGAGAGTGAACTTATGTCATCTGTATTATACCTGTAGCTATTTGGCGGGGCTTGAAATGATGGTACATTGTTCTATCTTAGCACGGAAATTTGTGGTGGCTTCTGCCAGGTTCTATAAACTATCCAACTGAAGACTGGTTTGATTTCTTGTCTTGAGAGTTCTTGGAATATGCTGGTATGTAAATTTTGAATCCCCTTTGCTTGAGAGCAAGCCTATGGTTATGAATATTTCAGACAAGATCTTTTCTTCCTTTATAATTCAGCATTAGACAAACAAAACTCTCTTGCCTATCTCTTTGCTGACTGTGAGACTTTTTTTTTTTTTGCAAAGACTTTCCCTTAGGGGATCCGCCCTGGCTTTGAGTCATTCACTCTGTTAATGAGGAAAGTGTGGCTCCCAGGCCATCTCGCTCAGGGTCACCCACCACCTCAGAGGCAGAAATGAAAACAGGACCCACATCTTCCAAAAGACCAGTTATTTTTCTCTCCAATAAAACAAGCTACAAAAATAGCATTGCTTTCTTTTAGTAAGAATGGCTTCACCTTTGCTGTCAGTTGGATAAGGAACAGCAGATTCAGTTATTCCTCTTGGTTAAGTTTGATGAATTATAGAAATAGGTTACTTGGATATATTTTAAGAATCATAAGGACATAAAAAAGTCATATGAGATAAGACTTATAGTGCACAGTATTCCGTATTTTGTCTTTTATAGTAGCACCAAGGGACCTGGGGGTGACATGATGATAATTGCCCTTCGTAATATTGTCCTCAAAGGGGGCATCCCTAACTGGGAGAGATCTGTCAACCAAGAATTTCTCTGAAGCCGCTTGAACTCTCATTATATTTTTGGTTTGCACAACTTTAAGGCACTACTTTATATGGAATTGATCTTATACTACTCACAACATTGGCTAAATAACCCTGAAATGTTTCAAAAATATAGTTTGGAGTATCATAAATCTTGCGTAAGTAGAATCTGCAGATGGAGAGACATAGTGAGTGATATAGAGACTGAGGTCAAACGGCCCTTGTTTGACTGCAGGCGTTGTCCTTGTGTCTTAATTGCATGACCTTGAAAAAATTCTGTAGCTCTGAACTTTTATTTCCCTCCTGATCAAGGACAGGGCTGTCACAGTACTTTTATGAAAAAAATGCACAAGATAAAACACAATTACTTAGCTTTGCTTCTGTTCTCTGTCACATGAACCTGTTCTCAGAATTGCCACTGCTAATATCAGCACTGCTATCCATAGATGAAGAACTTCATCATGGTTACAAAACCCTGCCCAAAACAACTGCCTCAGATCCCATTTTACATCTTTAAACCAGCCAGAAGGTAAGGAACAGAATGGGTTATGAAAGTGAAGCAATGATTTTACCTTCACACTATTTAAAATTTCATGGGTACCAGTGTGTACTAAATAAATCACCAAGCTTTCAGAAAATAACCAATGAAATATCTCTGGATGAGCTGTCATAGTAACCCTGCATTTTGAATACCTGAGATATGAACTAACCAGTAAATGAGGTCACTTGTGGTTCCATTCTGGGTTTATCTTTCTATAAATTGACTCTGATGCTTGGTCATTGGGTTCTCTCAATTATCTTATTTTATATTTGCCAAAACTAAAACAAAAATGCTTGGTCATTGGGTTCTCTCAATTATCTTATTTTATATTTGCCAAAACTAAAACAAAAAATAATGTGGCATGTAATAGTTCTAATGTTAATAAAATGGAATGCCTTTTCCTGGAAAGTGACCTCTCTCCTCATTCTTAAATGTCTCAGTCTGCCCCGACATTTACTCTGCAGAAGTAGCAACACTCAATTCTCATTGACATTATCTTCTAAATACAATCAGATCAAAAATCACCAACGTCTCTCTCGTTGCTCTCCTGCAAGCAGATAATATAGGACAGGGTCTCGTTGATAACTTCTGCTTCAGTAACCTCTGATTTTGTTACTTGAAATGTTCTGTGTGATTTTTTTCCACTGGATGAAACTCAGAAGTATTTGTGGAAAATGGGTGCTTCCCATCAGCCAAGACGCCAGATGTGGCATCTACCTTTAATTGGGCTTCTTGCTGGGTACAGGGACTCTGTGAACAAGTCAGTCTTTGAGAACACTGTGTCAACTGGAGCCCGAGGCAGCAGAGACCTTCCTGGGTACATGCTTATCACTTTCCCCAGGTCCTTGTGCTTAAATCTATAGGTTCAGCGACACTAAAGTAAAACTTCTAAGAAATGGTAGTGAGCATTTTGTTCACATAAGCGTTGACTATTTCATGACAACATCACCCCAAATTAAATCTGTATATATATATATATATATATATATATATATATATATATATATATAATATGTATATATGTAATATATAATATACATATATATGTAATATATTATATAGTATATATGTAATATACATTATGCATGTAATATATTATATGTGTATATATGTAAATATATATTATACATGTAATATATATATTATATATGTATATATGTTTTATATATATGTATATGTATCTGTATATACTGGAAAAAAATTTGGAATTGTTCTTCTAAACATATGGGTGATTTCCTGCTGGTTACTTAAGCTCTCTAAAGCTCAGCAACCTCAAAACAAAAAGGAAAATAAGTGTTAATATTATATTAAATATTCCTTTTAAATAAAATTAAAATAATAAATGATTACACATAATACATTATAACATCATCAATATTCACTATTATTGAGGACTATTAAGGTAGTTGAAGTAGACTAATACAGAATGTCTGACATATCTATACGGACAATGCATAAATTATTAGCTTTTCCTAACATTAATCCTAATGCGAACTTATCCTAGGTTGTTTTTCAAGAATTGTCTTGGACAGCTGGTCAGATAGCTCAGCAGACTGAAGTGTCTGCTTACGCACTCTCAGGGACCAATGCTCCATCCCTGGCCTGCAGTGCCCCGAGAGCACACTGAAAGGGCTATCGAGACTGGGTGTGGTGGTGCACTGCTGTCATCCCAGCACCTGGTAAGGAACAGCAAATTCAGTTATTCCTCTTGGTTAAGTCTGATGAATTATAGAAATAGGAGGAGGCTGAAAACAGGAGGATCACTATAAGTCAGACCTGTGTAGTGAGACCCTGTAGACCCTGAAACCCTACACTAAATACATTACAAAAAAAAAAAAAAAAAAAAAAAAAAGAGTTATCTGAGGTCTCTGATCCTGAATACTGGGAAGGTAGACAGTCAAAGATACTACTACTTTGTTTGTTTTGACACTAGGAATTGGACTCAAGGCCTTGCACTTTCCAGGCAGGCACTGTACTGCTGAGCTCTAACATTGGCCCTGAATATATCATTTTAAACTCAATCTTAATTACTCTTTTATTTTATATGCCTAGATGTTTGAGAAGGGAAGCACTGAAGTATCTAGATAATTTCTTAATTTGGTCGCAAATTTTGTACTTGGAGCTTTCTATCTTGATTTGCCTGAGACTAAAGGGCCTCCTGAGATGTCTAGCACTAAAATTAGGACATTTCAAGGCAAACTATCCGAGTTACACTACGTTCTCTAAGTCTGAATAAATATAAGACAATGAGATGTAATGAGTGTTCAAGAATACTCTCATCCCTTGGTATTCAACTGCTTAGAAACTCACTCAATTTGGTACACAACACACCGATGTGAAAATTTTGTCCTATTATCCATCATCTTTGTTTAGTACTTTGAGTCCAAGGTAGAACTCCTCAGGGTCGATTGCTTTGTACTCAGTAACCCCCCATCAGCTTGTTTGTAATTCTTGCTTTGGATGCTCTTCTTCTCCTAGAGCCAATAAAATATGACACCAAGGTACCACTGTATATAGGGCTTCTATCCATTCACAGCATACTTTGTGTGTGGGGGGGGAGAATATGACCAAGGAAGGATATATCCTTACAGTTTGCTTCAGCTGCAGATAATCAGTTATTACACTGCTAATACTAATTTAAAAATGCTGCTGAGCTACAATGCTGGCCCTGAAGATATTATTTTAATAATATTTTAATAATATCTATGTCTGGAAAGAGGATTTTTTTCTGTATTGTTTCCATAGTTCAACAAGGCCATGGGTTTGGCCAGATTTGCTCCCAGAGTCACTATCATACATGTCACTGACCAATGCCAGCATGCCAGCCAGGGAACAAGCTGAGGAGAGGGTCTACTTTGGGCATCACTTGTCTTTCATGACAGAGTACAGTCGGGTTTCAGACTCACCCAGTCTTTCTCTCTCTTGTTTCTTTAGGCAACTGTTAGCCACACCCACTTATCAGTCCAGCAAATTTGTAGCATCATCAACAGTTCATTGCACAAACCCTGCATTGTCATCTAGGTATAGGTGTCCCATACCTTCTCCTCTGAGCACCTAGCAACATGAATAAAAGTGAGATTTGGTTATGAAAGAAAGAGTTAGAAAAATAGTTACTGGATTTGGAGTAGGCAAACAACGTCTGTCATGACCAGGTGAGAGGAGATAGTGTGATCCTTTAATATCCACCCTTGTTCTTTAGATAGTCCTTTAGCCTACATCTTGCTGATTATCTACTGATGCCCAAGTAGACTAGGGGTGTCACATGAGGCTTAATTATTCTTCTCTCATTGTTGGGACAAATACCTGACACTCAAAATGAAGGAAGGAAAGGTTTATTTAACTCACAGTTACTAGAGGTTTCAGTCCATATTCAGCTGGCTCCAAAGGCAGAGCAGCACATAGCAGAAAGCAACTTTTCTTGGCGGTGGCAGTGAAGAGCAGAGAGCTGGAGGAGGGGCAGCAGCTCAAGCAGCCAGCTTCCCTTCCCCTTTGCATTGTAATGCAAATTAACTGCCCCAGGACAAGTGCACCATCCACACCCATAATAATCACAAACTCCAGAAGCCACCCCACAACTGCATGAGGCTTTGGGGAGACAACTAGACACAAACCATTACACATGTCCACCTCTATTGAATGCTCAAGATCATGAAGCTCAGGGATTAATCCAAAATCACTACATATCTCAGGTTCTCTAAGAACTTGAGGCAAAGCCCAAAGCATTTTTATCTAAAGAAAAATATGTAAGGAGCACCCCCATTTTCAAGTTTATTTCTTGTATGCAAATCAAATAAGATACTGATGTTGTATCTCAGGATAGTCTTTCATTGGCCTTTTGGTGCTGCATTTTTCATAACAAAGATCAAGAACAATGTGACCAGGTTTGAGAATCTTTCTCAATTCCCTGTGTGTCTCCCATTGTGGAAGCCAAATGTTGACAACCTGCAGTCCTTCTTGGAGCAACTTTGTTTATTCAAGGATGTCAGTTCAAGGTCACTGAAGTAAATCTTCCTCAACTTCCTGGAGACCCCTTTATTAAAAGTGGAATTCTAGAAATCTTGTATAAAAATTAAAGCCTTGTTTGATGGAGTTACTTGGTGATACAAGGTTTTCTGTCATTTCCTTTACCCTTATGTCTTTTAGCATGATTTCAATAACATGACTATGGTGTTTAATGTATTTCAGAAATCTTCCTCCAGTGTTTAATGCTTTTATTCCTTGAGTCACTCCCCATTTGCATGAATACAAATTTTAGCATCTTTCATGCAAGGTAATGCAGGCGTGGATCTCTAGAGCATTCTTGGCTCCTTAGGAAAAAGTTGCCAATGCATAGAGAGGTTTAATTGTCATTTTTACTTTAGATGATGCTAAGAGTCCTTAAGTGAGAATGATGTAGAAACAGTGACTTCAGGTAGTAAAGGCCAAAAGTACAAAATAATTGCTCAGGAGTCAAGGAATGAATTAGCAGCCCATGGTGCTGCATTTTAACTAAGCATCTGAGTAGAACTAGAAGTTCTTCACTCTCTTTGGAAAGCTCCAGGTGAATTTTAAAAATTAAAATAGCAGAGTTGCTTCCAGGGTATCCAGTTTGTTCCTGGAAGGGTTATGTTTCTCCACATTTTTGTAGAAACTATGTATATATCACTCTATATATTTCTCTAGCATTTGGTTTGTTTGTGTTTAGATGTATGATGGATCATGTATTTAGATGTGGTATAAAGAGTTTTTAGTTTCCAAAAAGTATACTGTTTGTAGATTGAAGGGGAAATGCCTTAATAACAAATAAAAACTTGGAAAATTTTCCTTTAGTCAGTTGAGTGAATATAGCTTTTAGTCAAAAGAAATATGTGAATGGCTTTTGCCTGACAAAAGCAACACAGAAAGAAGAGAGGACCTCATCAGACTTTATTGTTCTCTTCCCTGAAGACAGGGAAGGCAGAGAAAGCATGAAGAAAAAGAGTCCCACATTTGTATTCAGGGGTACAAAGGAGTAGTTTAAGCAGAACGTTGGATGTCCTACTCACAAAAGCGGTGTGCTGTGATTTTTTTTTCCTTGTGTACCACACTCTGTCAGTGCATCTTCTTCCTATAAATGACAACCTCACATTTCACCTGCGAAACCCAAAAGAGAAGGCAGTCCACTTCCTGCTAGCTTCCCACCGGTTGTACTTTGTTGAGGATAGAGAACACAGTGGCAGGTGGGGCTGGGACTGCCTGTAATTAAGCATAATGGTTTAAAGGATTGCTTTGGAAAGCTGAACATCCTTAGAAAAATCAGTGGTTGTAGGTCATAGGCTGCTCTTTCCCCGCTAATAATTGCAAAATCCATAGCTGTCCCCTTTGAGTTTTTTTTTTAATAAAAGACTATTAAAACTGAAGAAAAGCTTAATAAGTAGATTAGTTAGAACAATAGTCCTCATGAGAATGTTTTGATTCGCAGTGTAGCTGCTAAAGATAACCCTAAATGCAATCAGGTTGAGCTCCCTGCCTGTGTGAAAGGAAGGTAATGCCCTCAGAGATTTTGCCAACAGATGACATTATTTTTTAAGTGTCTCTTTCTACATTTAAATTAGTCTTTCCTCTGGGCACAGGCAACAAAAACCTTTGTTAAGAATCACCAGAGAAACAGAGCTCTGAATAAATGCTCAAAGGAAAAAATTTTTTTGAGAATTTGGTTTTAGATGTTTCACATCCAAAAGATGGGTGGCAGTACATCCAAGAGGGAGCGCTTTGTGATCCTGCTCTGTCCTCTTTGTAATTTTAAGGATCAAAACTCCCAAGGTGGCCTGAGATAAGGACAAAGGGAGCCATGCAATTTTACTAAACATATACACATTAGAAAGGGCAATGTGATCCAATGTCAATGAAGGTGTAACCGCATCCCGTCCTCTTTGTTTCTCGTTTCATTAGTTTTATTCTTTTGGCTAGATGTTTGTTTTCATTCCTCTTTCTCTAATACCAAGGAGACCTCCATGCTAAGAGACCAGTGTGAGAGCAGGGAAGAGCTGGTTCACAGAATGGATCATTCCAGTTATAATGCATGTTGCTCCCCAAGTCAGTCCTGCAGGCAGATAACATAGTACTGATATGGAGGTGTATGTGTATTTGCCAGAAGATGGCCTCCTGCTTGCCATCTCTCCTTCCTAGAAGGGCCGTCCTTTCTCATGCTCTTGTCACACCTGTAGATTATGGCTACAGTTCACGGCAGCCTGTTGGGAACTCTGTGCTTAAACGAAGTCTCTTAAGGGTCTGTTTTGTTTCCTTCTGGGTCCTTTCCATCTATTGTATCTCCATTGCTGTCCCCCAAGCCAACACAGTCCCCTAGAAATTCAGTTTTTGATGGCAACAGACTGGGAAACCTGACCCTCTTTCAAGGTTGTAGATTTATGTACACTCTTGTCACCACACAAATTGAAAGGAAATTTTCATTTGCTTGTCTACAGTATTCTAATGTGACAATAAATGGAATATCATAGCTTTTACCATTCTTTCTGCCCTTTGAATTAAATGTTTAGACTCCAAGATGATTTTGTCGCATGCACACATTCTCTAGCTCACCACTCTGCTATGACCAATGGTACTCTTTAAAAAAATACATAAATTAAAATCAAATTTATTTTGCAAGTACTTTATTGTTCAATCTTGTTTATTAGTGCAGTCATAAAACAAATTAAATCCAGTTACTCATTTCATTATGTTAAGGAGGGTATATTATAACCTAACAGTTGGAAATTTCTCTCAAGGCCAGCTAAAACCCAAATTGTCTGGAGAACTTTCTAGAACTGCACAGGCTGTGTCCCCTCCCAAGCCTCTTCACTCTATCTGGGGTGAGGGCCAGCTGGTATGTACTTTTAAAGTTTTTCCTGTGATCCTAATATCCATGTAGGCTTAAACACAAGAGAACTAGGGCTGGGGAGATAGCTCAGCAGTCTAAGTGCCTGCCTGGCAGGCTCAGAGACCCACTTTCAATTCCCTGTACTACAAGCTGACTCAGCCCCAGAACCCCAGGCACACTGTGTGGACCCAGAAACTGGGCGTGGTAGGGCATACCTGTAATCCCAGCTCTGGAGAGGCTAAGACAGGAGGATCATTATGAGTCCTAGCTGTACAGCAAGACCCTGTACCAAATGAATAAAGAAATAATTTTTTAAAAAGAATCAGGAGCTAGATTTAGGCAAATAATTATTGTATGAACAAATATACCTTTATTCATTATCTTTATAAAAATACATTTATTGTGTTAATTTTAGAGACTCTATAATATATGCATATTATGTACAAGTCAAGTTTATAGCTACTGAAGAATGGCCATGTATCCAAGCCTCAGTCCTACAAACCCACCTAGGGCCACTCTCCATACTGGACATACTAGAGCACTGAAGGAGGACATGCTCTGGGCAGGGCTTCCCTTGGGCAGGGCTTCCCCTGGGCAGGAGAGGACACAGAGAGCATATTTCCAGGTTCCCACTGCTCTTTCCTAGATTCCATGGAAGCCATCCTCCCAGAGTTGCTTTGTGTGTAATATATTTATATACATATTTGTAAATGTGATGGAAGCCTGGGAGTAACTGGCAGTCAAGTCTGCTCTCCCTCTCCACACCTTTCTCACTGTAACCAAGGCAGCTGGCACCCCTTCTACCTTCCAGTCTTCCACGAGGCCCAAGGCAGTTGAGGATTTGGGGACGGATGTCAAGGCAGAGTCCTAATTTATCTCAGGCTCTTGTAAACCATTATTTGAGTTTCTTTCCTTTGTAAAAGTTTCTAGCTGTCTTTGTCCTTTTGTCATTTGCTATGGTCCTTCTCTCAACAAATCTTGATCTGGGCCAGCGGAGACGATCACCTGCCCCGCAGGACTCTGAGCTCGTGGTGGTCCTCACAGACCCAGGGCTTCTGCAGCTGGCACCACCCCTAGAGGCTGCCATCCTTAGCCAACCACGTAAAACATCATCCAAATTAGGCCTCAGAAACAATAGGCCAATCAGCTGCCTTTCAAAAACCAAAGGTCATGCTTCCCTGGCAAGTGTAAGGGCCTGGGTTCAATCCCTGGTTCAGAAGAAAACAAAACAAAACAAAGGTCTGCCTCCACATCGGGGCGAGCCCGTCTCCTAGCGCAGTGTGCTCTACTCCAGTTGTCCTGAACTGGATGGACAATGATTTCAGGACTTTTCTCCTGCCCAAACTCCACCTAATAAAAGTTCTGAGAGAAAAAATGTTCCCTAAAAATTATACACAGCTACTGAATTATACATTCAGCTTATGATGTAGCAGTTCTAGAACCTAAACAAACCTTTTGGATCACGTTTCAGTGTGCTGGGATTAAAACTATTGTTTCATGGTTTTATAAGTTAATGCATCCTTCCAAAGATAGCTTACATATCTGCTCTAATATAATATGTACATCCTCTAAAAACCAGAGCTGGGGAGATAGCTCAGTAGAATAAGTGCTTGCCTGGCAAGCAAAGGGTCCTGAGTTCAATCCCCAGCACTGAAAAAGAAGAGTACTTCTAAAAACTTTGCAATGTGAAAAATCTTACACCAATAATAATTTGATCTAAAGTAAATTTGGTTGGGGTAAACTACTCAGAGGCTATACAACTTGGCATATAAGATTATCAACAAAAGGACACTTCCTAAAATATAAAAAAGAATATTAAGTCTTTAATTCATGTTTGATTGCATATATGTACACATATATACATTCACCTTACATTTAACAGCTCAAGGTAAATTGATTTGTTTCTCTTGACGTAAAGTGATATCCAAGAGGGTGGCCTTGGGGTGCTCTCGTGCTCAGGGCTGGAGGGCTGGCTGGGTAGGGTTTCAGACAGACAGGCTTTCTAACCCATAAGTTCTCTCATAGGTGCTTGATGGAAACAGTCTCTGATCACCATAGCCTGTGCTTTCTCAGAAGGTCCTCTCTCCCTGTAGACTCTGTTAGGTGTTGAGACTGGATAGGGAGGACCTCGAAGTTGAAGCTGGGTGATAATATATTTAACTCTTCAATGAAAGTTTACCTTCACAGGTGTGAGGATAAATGGTCATGCCAGCACCTCTTTCTGTCTGTTGGATCAAGGATAAACTAATAATAACACAAAAAATTACTCAAAGGCACTTTGCTAAAGAAAGTTATTGAAAAATTAGTTCTTTTTCCAGCACACAAAGCAAGACAAGACATGGGATGATTTGCTTCTTATGTAATAAAAGGATACATGCCACATTTACACCCCCAGTGCACACACATAGAAAGCCAACAGGAAGAGTCTTTCTACACTCAGAATTTAGATTGTATTTATAGACCACTTGTCACATTGTCCATACGGAAGCTTTATAAATATTTCCCTCCAAAATATTTATGGAATTCTAAAAGGTGATGCAGTCATTAAGACCTTCTACAAAGAGTTTTAAACAGTGATGTCTGTTATGTTTTATAACAGCATTTGCAATGTATCATAAGTACTAGTAATTATAGGGTCACCCCTAAAGTATACCTGTGACCAAAACTATAAAAAACAATTTAAATTATATTTGATTATAATTTATGTTTTATGCTTTGGGGGAACCAATGTATCTACTTACAATGTTTGCTAATTCATTTCCTTTTTTGCCTTGTGTCCATACTGTCTTATACATTTTTTTTTATGTATTTGGTACAGGGTCTCACTATGCAATTCAGACTTATAGTGATCCTCCCGTTTTCAGCCTCCCCAGCACTGGGGTTGCAGATATGCACCCTCACAGTCAGTCTTGGTGACTGCCACAGCACACCTGGGGACAGGGCCAGCACAGCATGTGGTACCAAGTATACCATTTTAATAATCAGAAAATACAATGAAGTTATTCTAATCTTAGAATAAAAAATGATCTCTAGTAGTGCTTTCATTTAACATCTACAACAAAACAAATTTTCTCACCACCAATTAAGAGAGCTGCTCTTCTTCATGGTGTGTTGAGTATCTACTGCTCACCCTTTATGTCGGATACTTGAGACTGCTGACTCAGGTGTGAGGGGCAGGCTTTAGGATTCAGCTCAGAGGAGGCCTGTGTGAGGATCAGGAAATAATATTCAGTCACTGAAAAGAAAATCCAGATGGCAGTTCAAATACTATCAGGTTGGTGGTCTCAGAAAAGGGGTAAAGTTGAGAGACCCCAATTGAATCTGTAGTTTCTATTAAGTCTGAACCCTAGGGACACCTTCCAGCAAATACCTTATTTTTTTTGCAGTATAGAACAATTCATATTGTAGATACCCTTCTACTGACCTGTCTATTTGAACCCTGCAGGCCCTTGACAACTAATGAATAAAATAATATTGTGTGCTCTTGGGGCTATCATAGACCCTTTTGTGTCTATAAAAGCTCTCATTTTTTCAACATATGGGTGAGGGTGTAACACCGTGAGAGGCTGCGGAGAATAACTGAGATAGCAGGGGCTAAACCCCAGGGGCACTAATGGCATTGTATCCACACAGCAGAGTGAGTGTTCAATAATGATGTCATTAGACTCTTGAAAAAGTGAGCTTGTTGCTGACTGGAATTTCTCTATAACATTCTCTTTAAAAGAGGAATAAACTCCAGGGTTATAGCTGTGTGGGCATGGACATTGAGTATCTGAGCCTGCAGTCATTCTGCTGAGGCCACTGGACTTCCTTGCATCCTGTTTAGTCAACTTAGCTGCCCTTTGGAGAGAAACAAATGAATTTCCAGGACTATGCAGGTCAGGTCACCTGGGATCAGAACCTGATTATTCAGTCACGCCATCACCTTTGCTCTTCCTGGCCATCTTTGAATGCTTATCCTTTTGGGTCTTCATCTCTGATTTGGTGTCCCCAAATGTTTACTTCTGTGAAAAAGCATAGGCAAGTCAAATGCTGACACATGCAGCTGACTCCCAAAGTACGGTCAAATGCTTTCCAGGGAAGCAGATGTGCAAGAGCAACCACCCCAAACATTTATTGGAAAAACAGAATTTGGGGATGAGAAAATAATCAGTATTGAAAGGTGTAAAAAATGAGACAAAGGTACTGCTTGTTATGACTTGATCTTGAGCAAGGTTAATCACATCTGAATGTCTTACTTTCCCCTCCTATAAAATGGGGGCAATGACCCAACCCTAATCTTGAGATGGGTTACATGAAATAAATGTACAATGTACTTGGTAGACTTCCAGATGTTGTGGTAGCACTGATGCATGCAGGTGCAGGAGTAACTGTATCTGGACCAACAGAAAGATAGTCTTTCTACACTCAGAATTTAGATTGTATTTATATACCACTTGTCACATTGTCCATACTGAAGCTTTATAAATATTTCCCTCCCAAAACACTATAGTCTTCACATTCTCAGTCTCAGTTTAAGCTTCAACCCCAGATGACAGCAAATTCACATTCCTCACATTTGCATTCTCTATTTTACTCACCAAACAAATGCGTGGAAGTAAATCTTCCACTTTGAACACCCATCGTCATGTCAAACTGGTGTGCTGTCCAATGAATGCTTGGGAAAAAAGGAAACACATCACTGCCATAACACATAAGCTCTGTGAAAATATCAAGTAAACCCCATGCCAATATGATATAATGAGATTTTTTAAAAAACAATGTTATAGTCTAATGAGATTGGCATGGTTTATTAATGGCCTGAGCCTCTTTTGAATTGGAAAGATAAGGCATCTTGTTTCCTGTTGTTGCTGTGATATGCAAAGACATTTGCATACTTGGTGATATTTACATAAACCTAAGAATATAGAATTGGACAGTAAATTGCAGTATGAGCCTCATAAGGAGAGAGAAAGCACTATGCTCACACAACAGCATTCCTGCTTTTCTGTTAACGATCTTGGCTCAATAGAGCTACGTACACCGACAGTGCATCTGTGCCCTGTGTGCTTGAGTGTTGATGACTGTATTTGGGACCACGTCTGAGTGTTGAATGACTGTGATCAAGTGTCACCAGGACTTCCCTTGTTCAATCAAGGTATCCCTGGGGTCACAGGAAGACAGCTCACATTTCCACAATCTTAGACCATTTTATTGACTACATGGTTTAAGGATTTTATATAAGCCTCAGTCTTGTGCTCCTGAAAGGGGTGGGAGGATTAGAATTCCAGCCCTCTTACTAAGAATTTTGTGGCTTTATTGCAGGAACTGTATGTTCGCATCAATTAAACACGAACGAGAATAATGCTTAGCTCTAAGGAAACAAGGGCGATATGGCCTATGTCTACTATGTAGTAAACTGTATTTTTAATAGTTCCCAAAGATTGTTGTGCCCATACAATGGCATTATAGTCAGTGCTACTTCCCTTTACCTTGCTCCCTAACTCCATGGTTGCACTATGCTTCGTTCAACTGGGTGACCAGTGACCAAGAGTGCCAGAGATTTGACTGACGCTGCAAACCTCAGGGGCATCTGCAGACAGTCACTCCTGATGATGACTTGTAGCCCATGCACAGAGCCAGATTCTGGGAAATACCATTCAACCCCACTGCAGCATTCTAACACCCCAGCATATGCTTTGCACAGCACATTCTCGTGACATAAGGTCAGTTTTTCTATAATATGAACGTTAAGATGTTGCCATTTTAGAGGCAAGTCAGTTCTGCTAATCTTTGTTTATTTATGTATTTTCCCAGTCATGCCATCTTTGGTTCACAGTGCAGTCCTTTGTAAAAATCTACTTTCTTCAACAGTATACATCATTCTGTCCTTCAGCAGCTCCTTGCTTAACTCATCCTGCTTTGACCAGTGCTAAAGAAATGTCCCATAAATCAGCCTTCAGAAATAAGAAGTGGAAGAAGTGGATCCTGGTTTATTTGGGAATATGCAGTGTAGATGAAAAAGGAAAAAAAAACATTATGCTTCATCTTTATACGTATTTCTAATATCCTATCCTGATGAGTATTTTGACAGACCAATAAGTGGACTTGAGAAGGTATATAAAGCACTATGACAAGCATAAAACTGCTCTGTCACTCACACAATGTATGAATTTTTGTCTGCTCAGAAGAGTAATCTTGGTGGAAAGGAATCAGTCAAAGAAGTCTTCCTGGAAAAGTGGCAAATAATTCCACTTTGGTAGCTTAAAAGGAAGCTTTAAGGTAACAGGTTTTTGTTTGTTTTGTTTTGTTTTGTTTTTTGCAGAACTGCTAAGTGAATTTCCCTAATTGCAGTTTTATCCTTTGTTGGTGGCTCATAAATAATGCACCCTTAACCCCATATCCTTTGCTTCATGGAATTAAACCTGCATATTCCCTGCTCCTAAATGCACTTGGAAAAAAAGTTGATATTTCTGGGCCTTCTTTTTCTTGTGAATCTAATCCTTTTTGTCATGAAGAAAAAGTCAGACTAATTAAACCATGTGACAACAGAGCACCTGAAAATGACCTCCTAGAATCAGCTGATGTCTGCAGGTAATTCTCTCAACTAAATGTATGCATGTCGTACAATAAGGGCAGGTGGCGGTCAGTAACCTTTCCCTCTGTGCTCTGCTCTTCCACCTGCCTTTCAACATGTGGAGGACAAAAGAACGTCATCCAGTCTCCTTAGGGCCGAAACCTTTCCTAAGCTGAGTTTCCAGCTACATCTAGGGAATTATGTAACCTGAAATGATTCTCAATATATTTTAATTGTTCATATTGATGAGCAAAATGTCACTGAACAATTTTATAAGGCAAGGACTTCTGTTTCCTTTGACTAGATTATTAAGCATATCACCTGTAATACCATATGTTTATCATACATTACACCCTACATTATACCATACATAGAATATTCTTCCTAAGAGCTGCAAAAAAGTATTTGTACAATTTAGTGGCTGAGTGCATGGTTTCTTAATTTTTTCAAGACATTACTGCTGACATGAGTAACAATATTTTTTGTTTGTTTGTTCACTAAGCGAGTCAAGGCTAAACTTTTATTCTCCTTCACCAAAATCTGTAGTTATTGATAGCCCATATTTTGTGTATTAACACAATCCATTTTTGCTTCATTTTTATAATCCCTATTTATAACCTCTAAAGCATTATTGTTCTTAAAATTTTGCTTCTAATATAAAGCTTAAAAAGAAACATGTTGAGAGGCCAAATATTCCAAACTACGATTTAAATATAATAATAACTGGATAAAACACCATAAGTCTATTTATTGATAATAGTAGAAATTTTAAGATAGATTTGAATCAAATATGGTTATTAATTATTAATCGCCCCTCAAATTTAAAAAATTAAGGCTACAGAATTCATTATAACATAGCAGTGAAAAGATTTTAAATCATCAATTAGCAGTTGGTTAACTGAATGGATAATATAGCTAGTAAAATCATGATATAGAAAGACATTAATGATATGAATAATTATGGTGCATTATAAATTTTAAAATGACAGATCCCAAAGGGGGTATATAAGATTTCTTTTGGCTCAGTTTTTTTTTTTTTATGCTACCAGGAATTGAACTCAGGACTGTTGTGCTTGCCATCCAGGCATAGAACATAAAACTATGTTTATTATACATAAAAATAGGTTTCATGAACAAAAATATTAACAGTTACAGGAATAAAATTACAGCCAGCTGCAGACAATGATATTATAAATAATTTTTCCCTTTTACTTTTATCATTTTTATTGTATATTTTCTAGATGCTCTAAAATCAACATGTGTTCTATTTCTTACCAAGGATAACTAAATGTCTTAAAAAGCTAGAGATTTATTTATTGTTATCATGTACGGCAGAGTCCCCCTGCATCTTAAGCCATAAAAGAGTTCCTGCGTCCTCAGTGCGGGGGCCAGCCTCCTTTGATGGCAGGAGGATAGTGCCCAGAGACTGGTAAAAATAGTTAATAAGGAAATCCTACATGCACATTCTTTCTTTTCTGCCTTCTTTGTTCTCATAGCTGCCTGTGTTTCTCTTATGGCACTCTACACCTTTAAGTCCATCTATTTGTTTATTAATCTTTGGTTCCAGCCCCAAGCTCCCAGTAGACTCCATTTCATTTGAGGGGAAAGATAAATGACACGTTCAGGCATTCCATAAATACTTGTGGAATGCATGTATGAGCGGAAGCAAAGAAGGGAGAAACCCTCGCTGCCAATCAGACCAGAATAGCGGCAGACAAGATGCCCTCTCTCATAGCCAATTTTCTTGGCTGACTTTGTCTGTATAATTGCTTCAAATCTGTATTTCCTTTACCTATCTAGCTTCAGCCTAAATGCTGAATATTGTATTTTCCCTCAAAGAATGTCAATAAAGATTTTATTTTTTTCAATTACTCTTGCAGAGAATGTTTCCCTTTAGGAAAACTAAAATTTAATAACTTTTCTTCAGCCAAGTTGACGATCTCTTTATTCTCGCCATGATGACTGGAGTCAATCAGCAGTCGGTTGGAAGCCAAGCTGAGCATAAAGTGATTAAAAGAAAACCAAAACACAAACGCACCCTCTTCAAAATCTAATCACATTAGGAAGCTCTAAGCATGAGTTATGAGGTAGCGGTGGCTGGCGGGGTTTTGATGAAGTACCTAGAATTTCATATCAGCTGCCACAGGACTTTCCGACTTCTCTCCAACTTTAAAATGTGATTTACCCTGTTATCATCTGTTTATACAGTCTTCAAAATCTACCCAGGAAAAAATAGTATTAATATTATGTTAAACTGCATTGCTGTGAGATTTTTTTTTTCACATTCCTATGGTGAAATCTAAATGATAAAAAGTAAGTAATTCATTAATTTTCAAAGCTCAGGCTGTTAAAATAAAATCCTTTTCTCATTTCTGAAATCTGTGTGAATTTGCACAATGTCACATGTACTATGGATGTACTTCTTTGGAAAAGATGTACATTATTGTTATTCTGTTTAAATTAGGAGTAATTAGATTTATTTAAATGAAGGGTATATGGTCATGATTGATTTCAGTGCATTATATTCATAACTCAACTCTTAACCAGTTTGCCATGGCTGCTGCATGCAAATTTTTGTTTTAGAAAGGATAATTTAATAAGGAGGACTTAGAAACTAATTTCTTAAGCCACTTTCTTAAAATGTGTTATTAGAAATTGATATTCTCTGACATTATAAACCTTGTACATTTTTATTCCAGATCAATATTCTGCAGGAAGAGCTTATGGTATTGATGAATTTAAAGTGAAGTTTCTGTCCCACCCTACCTGTAGAAAAAAGAAAGCTGAATGCTTTTTGTGTTGGTCACCTGGGGTAGGCTGGGAGCTTTCTCTGGAAAGAATGGCACTTATGGCTTATGCTTCATCATGGTAGCAGCTCTTGTTTTTAAAGGAAAATACTTTTCATGAATACCGGTTGTGTGTCACCAGTCCATCTCTGCTTTGCCTTTTTTTTCCTTCTCATTCTTTCTGACACAGGCTTTGAAGAAAATAACCTCCAGGCTAGTGACCTTGCCTTCCCCAGTCCTCCTCAGGCATGGTAGTTGGATTATTTAACGAATCATTCTGTTCTGCCAACCAGCGTTGAGCTTATTGTATGCTGGACACAGTTCTAGACACAGGAAATGATGATTAAAGAAAGGAAGAACCGATATGCTGCTTATAGGGTTACTGGTAAAAGAAGAACAAAATGAAGCATTTGGGAGAAAATATGGAATGCCTTAATTCTGAGTAGATTAAAAGAAGAAAAAAATTAGAAACTCTCTAAGAAAGATGGTACCAGGTAAAGAGGCCTTATAATAATTTGGGCAAACAGCAGAATGTAGGTTCAGAAACCTACTCCTAAGTGAGAGGAAGGCCTGAGGGATGAAGAATGGTCATCTGCTGGAAAGTCCCCTGAGTTACAATCAGGCTGGTATCTTAGGGATAGACATGAAGCTTCAGCAAGAGCTGACCTGAAGGGATGCACAGACCAGGAAGCTTGGCTGACCCAAGGTGTGGAATCAGAGGCCAGGCAGGCCTTGGTTAAGGACACGCGGAAGCTGTTGGCTGGATAGGAAATGACGCAGTGTGGAGATACAAGTATGGTTGTGCCCTTTATTTGCAGATGTGACCCAAGACAACTCAAGGATACCTGACATCATGAGTAACACTGAACCAAAGCCTATATATGCTCTGCTTTTTCTTATATGCACCCATGACTAATTTAGAAAATAGTCACATTAAGACATTATTTTATGTATTTATTTATTTTTATTTATTTGCGGAACCAGGGATTGAACTCAGGCCCTGGCACTTGCCAGGGAAGCATTTATTCCACTGAGCCATCTCCCTGGTCCTCATTAAGACATTATTAATGACCATAATAAACTAAGAATTAAAACCATTAAAAGAATGTTCTGCAATAAAAGTAAATGTGATGTAACTCTTTCAAATCATTTGCTTATTCCATCACAACCTTCCTTGAGCAAAGAGCTTTGTCTTCAATATCAGAAGAACTACACCATTGCTCTTGAGGTGTGAGGCCAGTACTAAGTGAAATAGTTAACTGAAAGGCATTTTACAGGCATTTTTATAAATCTAGAACCTCACCCACGGGCCAGGGAGATAGCTCAATAGAATTGAAATACTTGCCTGGTAAGTGCAAGGGCCTGAGTTCAATCCCCGGTTCCGCAAATAAATAAAAATAAATAAATACATAAAATAATGTCTTAATGTGACTATTTTCTAAATTAGTCATGGGTGCATATAAGAAAAAGCAGAGCATATATAGGCTTTGGTTCAGTGTTACTCATGATGTCAGGTATCCTTGAGTTGTCTTGGGTCACATCTGCAAATAAAGGGCACAATATATATTTATATATATATATATATATTATCCAGTCATCTGTTGATCTGTTAATGGATATGCAGGGTTCTTACAGGACTCAGCTCTTCTGTGCATTGGTACTCTATTGTTATAGTTTGATGACTTAAGCTCTAGCGGGGGGGAGAGCTGGGTCACATGGAATTTCTAATTTTAGTTCTTAGAAATCAGTATACTGATTTCCATAATGGCCATACTATTTACATTCCCATCAGCAATGCAGGAGGCATCATTTCCCATTACAGCCATATCAGAATTATCAGTTGTTTGCTTTCCTAATGATCACCATTCTTTCCAGAGGAAGATGGAATCTTAGGGGTGTTTTAAGTTGCTATTCTCTAATGCAGAGATGTTGGGCATTTTTTCATATGACTGTTGCCCATTTGTATTTCTTCCTCTTGGAAGTGTCTGTTCATTTCTTTTGCCCATTTCATGACTGAGTCTTTAATTTTAAGTGGTTTAGTTTTTTGAGTTCTTTGTAATTATATTCTAAATATTAGTTCTCTGTCTGACAAGTAGCTGTCAAAAGGATTTCCCATTCTGTAGATTGTCTCCTCACTCTACTGACTGAATGTTTTGCTTTACAGAAGTTTTTTAGTCTGACATAATCCTGTCTGCTGATTCTTGTTATTTCTTATGCAATTGAGGGACTGGTTAGAAAATCATTTTCTATACCTCTGTGTCCAAGCGTTACCTATTTTATCTTCCAGAAGGTTTAATGTTTTTGTTTTAGTATTTAGATCTTTGATCCACTTTGACTTTAGTATGGTGGGAAGTTATGATCCAGGTTCATTCTTCTGCAAACAGATTACCAGTTTTCCCAGTACCACTTATTGAATAGGCTGTCTTGGCTGTACCGTGGCTTCTATATCTTCAAGTCTATTTCACTGATGACATGTCTGGTTTTGTCCCAGCATCATGCCATCTTGGTCACTATTACCTTGTAGTATAGCATGAAGTCAGATACTGCTATGCCGCCTGCTTGCTTTGCTTTTTTACACTCACCCTGTGTATACAATAAATATTTGTTTTTCCTTTCCATCCTTCCTTCCTTCCTCATTCTCTTTTCCCTCATCCCAATTGTTTTTCCCCCTTTGAACACATTCTTTCCCTCTCACAGTATCTATTATACCTTTCACATTTTATTTAGTCTTTCAGCTTCCTACCTTAGGGAGACAATACAATGTTTACATATATGGGTCTGATTAATTTCACTTTTGAGTAGGGTCTCTACTTGCATCCATTTAACCTGGCCAAAATTGCTTTTGCTATTCTGGCTCTCTTTTGAGTCCATAAGAATTTTAAGATTTTTTAATCTCTAGATCTGCAAAGTATGCTATTGGTATTTTGAATAGGACTACACTGACTCTAACAGTTTTGGAAATATGGCCCATTTGACAATATCGGATCTGCCTATCCAGGACCAGGGAACATCTTTACATTTTCTGATGTCCTCCTCAATCTCCTCCTTCAGAGTACTATACTTTTCTTTGTAGAAATCTTCCACTTCCTTGGTTCAGTTACTTTGTAGATATTTCATTTTGTCTTCAAGCTACTGTAAATGGTTTTGTTATAATTTCTTTCTCATTTGATTCATTGTTCATGTACACTAATGCTAATGATTTTTGTGTATTAATCTTATATCTTGCTTTGTTGTAGTTATTACTTCTAAGAGTGTTTGATGGAATTCTTTGGTTCTTCTATGGAGAGTATCATGTTATCTGCAAATAAAAATAACTTGATATTCTCCCAGATGTATCCATTTTATTTCTTTCTCTTACCTAATTACTCTGGCTAACATTTCAAGTACTATGTTGAATAGAATGGGTGATAGTGGACATCCTTGTCTTGCTCCTAATTTTGGTTTGTCATAAAGAACTGTCTTAGTTACTTTTCTCATTGCTGGGCCAAAATACCTGACGCCAAAGGTTGAAGGAGGAAAGGTTTATTTAACTCACAGTTGGTAGAAGTTTCAGTCCAAAATCAGCTGGCTCCAAGGCAAGTTGGCCCACAGCAAAAGGACAATAGTTTGTGACAGCAGAAGACAGCAAAACAATAAGGGGAGATACAAAAAAACATGCCTCTTTCTGTGCCTTATTGTATGGAGGCCACCATCAATAGGCCGGATGTAGTATTCACACCTTTAATTTCAGCATTAGACACTGTCACAAACTCTAGATTGAGCTCACCCCACATGACTGCATGAGACTATGCAGGGACATCTAGACATAAATTATAGCAATAGCCTTTGCCATATGTGATATATCTGTTTTCTTCGGGGTTGGTATCATAAAAGGATGCTGCATCCTGTCAAAAACCTTTTCTGCATTTATGGCTAATGTTCTTGTGTGGTTATCTTGCTCCTGTTTGTGTGATGTATGACATTTATTGACTCACATATGTTGGCCTATGTTTGCATCTGTGTGATGATCACGATCATGTGCTTGATCACGATGTATTATTTTTTGAGAATTTTCTACTTTCTTGATAATTTTTCCATCTGTATTTGTGAAAGAGATCGGCCTATACTGCTCTTTTTCAGTTGGATCTTTATCCATTTTTGTGATCAGGGAGATCCTGACTTCCAGAAATGAATTTGGGAGCATTCTATCTGGCTCTTTGATGAGCTTGAGGAAAATTAGTACTATAGCATCCTTAAAGGTTTTGAGGTTGTATACTCTGTTTGGATGATCTGAGTGTAGTATATTCACAACTTGAGAAAAATTTCACTGAAATTATAAGATAATCAAAGTTATAATTGGAGTTACTGTATAATGTTTTTCAATTAATTTTGTGGTTTTACATTTTAAAATAATAATGAAGTCAAACTTCAGAAAGGGGTTGTTGCCATATAACTATGTTTCTTGAATTGTTTGATAGCTCTCTTAACTACTGGGCTTCAAACAACAGTTTCAGCAGCTTCATTTCAATTATGCCAGAACTTTGGTAGTACTTATACAAATACAAACATTCATGCAGACATTCCTTTTTTTTCCACTTTTTAAAGAAAAGGTGATTATGTACCATGCATAGTAGGACAACTTCCTTTTAAAAAAAAAATGTGTTTTAGGGGCTAAGGAGATAGTTCAATAGAATAAGTGCTTGCCTGGCAAGTGTGGAGGCCTGAGTTCAATCCCTGATTCTGCCTAAATAAATAGATAAACAAATAATGTATTTTGATACAGAGTCTCACTGCACAAATGGGACTCATGGTTATCGTCCTGTTTTCAACCTCCTAAGTACTGGGATTACAGGTGTGTGCCACCACACCCATATCATTTGCCCTCTCAGCGTGTCCTGGGGTAAGGGGCTGACACGGCACTCCAGGGATTTACCTGGTCCTTGTGCCTACCTAAGCAGGTGTTTTAGTCTGCTGAGCTATCTGGCCAGAGGACCATTTCCTTTTTTAATAGCATGTCATGAATATTTTTCCATTTAGAACATCTATCATAGCTCACTTAACACCCGTAGCTTGTTCTAGTTGAGGAGTACAATGAATTATTTCCTTACCACCAGGTACTCAGATTATATTTTTTTCAATTGATATCATAATCAATGCAGAAATGGATATTTTTGTAGATATACTTACTGTCTATAAGTCAGATACTTAGAATTATCCTTTCTGAAGCAAAACAAATACATATTAAAAGTTTGTATAGGCACATATATCCATATTTATGTGTTTGTATACATATGCCTATGTTATAATTGTGAATATATGTTTATGCATGAACACGTATATATGTATAATGAATGCAAATATATACTTATATGGCCATATTCCATCTTCAAAAAGATTATAGTTTATTCTCTCACCAGGCTATAGATTACTCAGCTCTCATTTTTCTGTTTTGTTGCATGCCCTGGCGGTTCTGTAGACATTACTTCTAAACTGCATATGCAATCTTCAGTGGTGTCCATGGTGCTAGCCAGCCCTCCTCTTATGAGGATGTGTGTTCTGAGCAAGAGACGCACAAAGATGGAATGCTTTTTCCGGATTTTGTCTTTACCAATGCACTGTTTGCATTTTTCCATGATTAATAATTTTCAACCATTTGGAAAAACAGTTCTTGTTGGATTCTGGCAAATGTTTTCCTCTAAGGGTGTTTCTCTTCCTTCATAATGTTGATATTTCTCATGTAGAGTGAGTTTTCTATTAAATACTCATGTTTATTAGCATATATCTTTGATTGATTGATACAAAAAATGACACAGATGCCGATTGTGTCTATACAATTCTTTCATTAGGAGACCTCTCCCTAGAGTGGGAATGCTAGCTCCACTGCTCAGCAACTGAGCAATGCAAGATGCCTACAGGCCTAAAGAGAGCCAATATGCAGAACTATCAAGAGAGCAGCGAACCCTGCCTTGAACGGCAAGACTTACAGTATTAGATAGCTAATAAAATGTAATCAGTCTTTGCTTATAACTTTCACTAGAAAGAATGTTTCTCATGTTTTACTTTGTTGTTCTGTGAGTAGGGAGACAAATAAATTACAAAAGCAAAGAAAACGATGTATTTTCTCCCTTACTCATAACTTTCCAATTCCCTATACTAAGAGATTTTTCAAAAATATACAATCATGTATTGCTTCGTGAGATAAATTCTGAGAAATGCATCATCCTGTGTTTCTACCATTGTTCGAACACCAGAGAGTGTGCACGCACTTGGTATAGACAGTGTGGGTCAGTCGCTCCACTGGCCTTTTGATGTAATCAAAAAATACAGTAAACTTGGAAGGGAAGCTGCTGCCTGTGTCCCGTGGTTTACCATTTGGCAGTAAACTTCTGTTTTTGTAAATAGAAAGAGTCTTGAAGTATAATGTTGTAGATACAAAAAGTGGCAATAGTCTTTTGCTGTCACAGACAAATACATACTGTAAACAATTCTATTGCCATACTTTAATAGGACTGGCCTGATTCACGAGCATTATGACAGACACACAAGTAATATACTGAACTGTGATATAATAATGGCTATACTATTATCAGGTGATAGGAATTTTTCAGCCCTGTTGCAATCTGTGGTACCAATTTTCTTCCATGTAATTCATTAGTAGCCAAATATTACATGATATTTGGCTATAAGCATCAAAATCCTACTGCCTTTAAAACACATGGCATTTTTAAAATATGTCCAAATAATCTGTTACCATAGGCTTCTGTAGTAATAACAGCGGGCTGTACTTATTTCTTTCATACCTGGTACAATACATGTTAGTTATATGTGTTTACTTAGTTATGCCATCATTTCTTGCCTCCCCCCCCCCCCCGGGGCACTATGCTAGGCACTATGTCTTTCTTTGTCATTGTGCTGAGAAATCAAAATCAGAAAAATAGATATGGTTCCGGCTGATGTTGTCCTAGCATTTCATAAGAAAGATCATTCCCATGGTGTCATCCTGCTTCCTGAGGGTACAAATGTCACTAAACTTAGATGACTACTGCTTGCACGAAAGAGAGTGAAGACCGGTATGTTTATCTTTGGAGACTAGAGTGTGTTCTTGTTTGTTATTTAACCATCTGGTGGAATGCAATAGAATCCCAAAAGCTGCTGATAATTGAGTTTAGGTGAGAAAATGAACGTAGCCAGCATTAGAAATAACATTGTCACTTTCTCCATACCCCAAATAGCATGGTTTCCTGAGATAGGGAAAACCATATTTGTCAGACATGAAATTTATGCTCCTATGAAAGGAGCACCTGACATTATAATGAAACTCACAAAACCATGTAAAGAGGTTTGGAAGAAAACAAAATGTTCCAAAGTGTAGAAATAATTGATGGAATCATAATAATGCTAATTTTAATAACAATCATCCTAGGAATGGCCTGCCAGCTCCACTTTCTAACACATTGTACCCTTATTTATGATCATTCCAATGTAATTGGAAGTATTTTTCAATTAAAAACGCATGTAGTACTTGGATAAAAGAAATGTTTCTTGGGTGGCTGGCTGGTGATTGTGTGCCTGTGGCTCCCCAAGCTTTTGCAAAGGACAAATTGCCTACTCCATGCGGAGGTGGCAGGGGGACCTATCCGGGGCCCACTCCCGCAGCTGGCAAGGGACCACCACGGCCATCTCTCCTTCTCTAGTCATAATTTGGTAAAAGGATCCTAACACTTAGATTTATTTTGATGAGGACAAACATGCAGTGCACACCCAGGCATCTCTGATGAGGTCTTTAACACCCACTGAATGCTTCTGTGAGAGACAGATGGTCCCCGCCTCAGCCACCTGTCCCAGTTGGTGGATGCTCTTTCCAAATGAGGCTGCCTGGCTCATGGTTCTCATGTGGTTGAGCACAGGGGTGGCCTTTGTCTTGCACTGAGGCAGTTCAGGAGGCTCTTGCGTTCTGGAGACCCAGATCTTTCCCTGTGCCTTGGCTCTTGTGTGTATCGGCCTCCCAAGGTGGAAGGTACATAGGACATAGATGAATAAGCATGCTGCAAGACGGCGTCAAGCAGCCAATCAAGAAACGTTCTTCCCTTCATCCCAGAGCTTGCATAGCACACAAGGAAAGATTTCTGAGTCTAAAACTCTCATCTTTTATTCCACATCTGCTAGATAGGAAACAAAAGAAGTCATTTACAGGTTTTTGTTTTGAGGATAAACTATTCAATTTTATTTCCAAAAAATTGCATTATTTCCTTCCATCCCAAGAAATCCCCTTCTGTTTACGATAGTAGCATCATATTAACTGTCTTACCAGAAGTAATGGTCTTTACTAAGGACCTGCTCCGCTGAGGTATCTTCACATACATTTTCTTGGGTAACCTACAAAAGTTCTACAAATTGTAATTCCAGTTCTTTTAGTAATATAATGTTATAGATGAGAGGAATTGTGACATATAGACCTGAAACCATTAGCCCAGGGACATGGGGTTGTTATTGGGAAGAGAGAATTTCAGCCTGTGTGTAAGATATTAAGGGATCTGGAGCACTAGCCCTCAGGTGGTTCTCAACACTGTTTTGGTGACTTCTGTGATGGTACAGTGACAATTTAGAAGTAGATTTCGAGGATATCTTATGGAATTGTTAGTCTTCAATAGTGAATCTATCCCTCACATTACTGTCAAACTCTTAGGAACCAACTTGAGAACTAGGTAATGTTTGTACCACTGAATACTGAGCATAAAAAAGGGAGTCAACTATAGAGTGGAAGGGAGAAAATGAAGCCATCTGGGCAAATGAAAGCCTGGCTCCTCCTTTTATCTCCATGTACTCCGCAGGTGCTACCTGCCAGCCTCCTGTACCAAAGAAAACTCTTCCCCTCTCTTCGTGCTCCAAACACATGAAACTCTGTGTCTCTGCATACTGTCTTGCATCAGCTAATCAAGAAGTCGAGCAATATTCTTTTAACTTTCATCTTCCTCCACTTTTCCTCTCCAATTAATTGTGCTCTTTCCTTGGAAATCCCTTGAGGTGATCTTCAGATGCTGCTGAGAAGAAATGTATTTACAGTGTCTCGGTGGTTGGTACTGCTGGTTCATTGCAGGATCGGTAATTCTTTTCCGGAGAGCTTTCATTCCTGTCTTAACATTTATTAGGCTTCTTTTTCTTACCTGTGCTTGCAGAAGTGGTATGAAACTATAAATACCTTCTTAGGTCAAAATCTTCTGAGTGGTTTATTTTAAACCCCAAGAGAAAGGTGTAGTGGAGACAATTCATGAGAGATAGGTAGCTTAGTGTGCTTGTTAGACTGTGACCAAATCCCTCATGCTGAAGAATTTATAAACAAGAGAAATTTTGTTTCTCAGAGTCCTGGAGTCCAGGAAATTGAACAGTAAGATTCTTGAGGGTTCTGGTGTCCAATGAAGGGTTGGGCCATTCCACTTCCAAGATAGTTCCTTGATTCTACACCTTCAGGTGAGGAAAAGTGCTGTTCCCTCCCCTGGAAAAAGAAGAGAGGGACTCTAGAGTTCACTTAAGACTTCACCCAAGGTGACTGATATCATTCATGAAGAGGAAGCTCTTTTGGCCTATTCCGCTGGCCAAAGCCACACTTGTAATACCATCTTCTTCAGAATAAAGTTCCAACATGAATTTTAGAAGGAAACACATAAAACTGTATCATATACTTATGATATACCTAATGTAATACACAGTAGTTTGTGATAGGTAATAAAAAATAACTCTGCTTTTGTTGGTAGTCACAGGGCATGTGTGTCCTTGGTGAGGAGTTACCTGTATAGAGGACACTAGAGGAGAAGGCCCCTGTGGGTGCCAGTACACAGAAACCGGTAGTTAGCAGTCAGTGCATCCACATAACCTGAGTTCAAATCCTGCCGCCCTGTAACCAACTGTAGTGTTACCTTCAGCAAGTCATTTGCCATCTTTAAGCTACAATTTCCTTTTCTGGGACACAGAAATACTAAAAGATGTGTTTCTCATACGATTGATGTAATGGTTAAACAGAATAATAGCATTAAATAAAGCACTTAGGATAGTGCATGCTCAGCAGATTAAAGCTCCTACTAACAGGCGCAGGGACAGGGGGTTCGATCCCTGGGCCTGCAGTGCCAGCCCCAACCCCCAGGGTGCACTGAGCTGACAATTAAGACTGGGCATGGTGGCACTCCCCTGTAATCCCAGCTCTGAGTCTGATTTAGTAGTGAGACCCTGAACACCCTGTAGACCCTTCTCTAAAATACAAAAAAAAAAAAAAAAGGATAGTGCAGCCACACTATCAATAAAACTTGAAGTTTATTGATCATTTATTAGTATTTACCAACAGCTACTCCCTGTGCTTCCACCCTGCAGCAAAGAACATTTCCATGAGGGCATAAGAACGATACCCATTGTTTAAATGCCTAAGCAATACAGATTCCAGTTTAGTGACCAATAATAATAATAACAGTAATTTTATGTAGGACCTGTGACCATTTTGTCTTTAACATTTTAGATTAGAGACAGAAAATTCTGCTGTCTTGGGTGAATAATGACCCATGTCTTTATGCCTTAAGTGTTTTAAAGAGCTGTAACATATTTGTTAAGATTCCTTTCTTCTTGGGCATCTATCTACTGCACAGCCCCAGAGGTTGCTGTGTGTGTATTTGGAGGAACTATTTTCTCCAGGTAGTGTAGGCACAGCAGCCACTTGGATTCAGCAAAGGCTTTATAAATGGAAACCTGTTTACAAAGTAAAAAGGCAGGTAGGTCTTAGCATGAGTAGGGCCTGATGAGTTTCTATGGTAACCTCATTCAATATTATAAAGGTCAGTTTTATAGAAAGAGATGATGTTCAAAGAAGTATTCTGGAATTTTCTTGATGGTCTACCTATTTCAGATTTTGAAAAAATAGGACAAGTATGTCACTTTACAATTACTGGGATGCCTAGAGCCATGAGATTAGCTGACAACTTAGTAAAGAGAATCATACCTCATAATGTAAAGGGACCCTCTCCGTGTCAGAACTTCACTTTTTATTTGACAATCACATGCTGAAATCTCATGGAGAAGGAAACCATAGTCCAGGCAGTGGCAACCTCACCCTCTTCTTCCTTTTGTTCCTCATCACCAGATCTCTACCTTGGGAAAAATTTGTTGCATACATTTTTAAGCACACTGTTTAATACGTGCCACCGTAAAAGGGTAGCTAGAGCAGAGGGAAATGATAGCTCTGCTATGTTGCCTTGGTTGGTGATTGGTTATTGACTAGATGTGATGTTTTCTGATGACTTTGGAAAATTGTTATAGCGTAGAGTATGGGAGAGGAGAAACAAAGTGTTTGGTTTCTCTAGGGTAGTAATTTTAGTTCTAAATGGCATCTAAGTCACTTAAATTATTTGCATATTTATAGAATACATATATATGATCTATATGTTTATTCAGTGAAATTGTAAAGTTATGCATATGCAAAAGGTTTTGAAGACCACCCTTTGCTGAAGGAAAAAAAAAAAAAAACACTGAAAACGGAAGGGAACACACTCAACGACTTGTTTATCAGAAAATCTGTTTCTCTGGGTTCTGCTAGTGTTTCATCTTTGTTCTATCCTTCTGTTGACTGACAGGTATTGGTTTTCACTTGCTGTGCAAGCATTGAGATTTGTAGACATTTTAGTTGAGGTTTTATCTTATTTCATCTTATTATAATTTGAGGGATGAACCAGGGTTTGAACTCAGGACCTTGCACTTACTGGGCAGGCAATTATGCTGCTGAGCCATCTCCCCGCCCTACTCAATGTAGTTTTCTAAGTGTTAACTGGTCATGGTACATAAAGCATAAAATACAAAAAAAAAGCCATTCTATGCAGCCAATTACAGGCTGTTTATTATTTATTTATGTATTTATGTATTTATTTATATTTTGGTTGTGGCAAGGTCTCAGTATGCAGCTTGGACTTGTTGGTGATCCTCCTGCTTTTTCAGCCTCCTAGGGCTGGGATTACAGGTGTGCACCACCAGGCTCAGAGTCTGGCTGCCCAGCCTGCCCTGGGGGTGGGGCTGGTGCAGCGTGTGGTGCCTGGGTTCGAACCATGGCCTCTGAGCTTGTGGTCCCCTGAGCTATCTCACCAGCCCCTACCCACGGTTTCTAGTAGCACATTTTCCTCCTTTCTGCTTTGTCCCATCTCATTTTCTTTCTTCTTCTCCATATTTGTTTTCTTCATCCTCTCCATTTCTCTCTCTGTTTCTCTTTCTGTCTGTCCCTCTCTGTCTCTTTCTCTCTATACTAGGAATTGACCCCATGGCATTTGCTACATGTACACACTACCTATTAAAAGATATTCATTTTAAGATACGGCTTCACTAAGTTGCCCAGGCTGGATCAAACTTATGACCTTCCTGCCTCAGCCTCCCAGAGTGCTGGGATTAGAAGTGAACACCACCATATTTTCTTGCTCTTCCTTTTATGTGCTACATTTTCATATAGGTGATAAAACAGTAGAATAAACAAACAAACAAAGGGAAAAATTTTTAAATTGCCTGCAATCTTATCATTTAGCAAGAATCACTGTGAACACTGAAAAAAAAAACACTTGTGTAGCTTGTTCTACATATATATATATAGAACTACATATATATATATATATATGTAGAACTCATATATATAACTGAGGATTGAACTCAGGACCTTGTCAGGCAGGCACATATGCCACTGAGCTATTGCCCCAACTACAATAATGTTCCAAAACTGTAATAACATAAACAAAGCACTGTAATAATATATACAGTGTACCAGGACACTGTACATTTATAAGTTCATCAACTACATACCCTGGTTTTATCACAATTAACCCATGGAGAAACTGAGGCAGAGAGATGTATCAAGCACCTTCAGTGAAGTCATAAAGGCAGTCAGTCCATCCTAATTTGTTCTCAAGCAGCTTGGCTCAAAGTCTTCCCTCCCATTACTGTGGCAAGTGCCGTCTCACTGTGTGCATTTCGCAACAGAGACGGCCTCACACTTGTTTTCTTCTAGTTTGCTCACTTGGTGTATTGTGAGGTTTTCGCCTGTAATTTGATGCATCTGAATATGGCACTGTCAACAAACCTATGGTGCGTGTGCTACACGGGGCTGCTCGCACTGTTGAAAGCTCTAAACCGTTCACCGTCACAGCTCTGTAGCATAATTCTCTCATGATCCTCCAATTCCAGCTCACAGGGGTCGCACTGATGCGTGGCAGTGCTCCTCTGCTGTTGGGCAGACAGACCAAGCCACACTGCAGAGAGCGTTCTTCTGAGGAATTCCTGCCTTCATCCTCAAAGCCTCGCTGTTCCTCCCAACTCATGCACCAACTTTGTTTGGAAAACAAAACAGATTGCATGTTGCAAGACAGAGCTGCTGGCAAAATGCTCCATCGTGTCAGATTTATACAAACCCATCTCCTGTGTATTGCACCATGTCCTAGAAAACTGAAAACCATGAAAACAAGTGCTCATATTTTAAGGAACTCAATGACAGCTGATAAAATATTGCATTTTCTGTAGCAGTTTTTACATAAAGCTTCCACCTTAAAGAAATGGATTTGATGGGACTAGGTGGTAATTTTTTAACACAAGCAGTGACAAAATAAACACCATCTGTTAGTATTGACTTATTCTATAGCATCCTCATGCTGGGTGATTTTATTTCACTTTTTTCAGAAATGGTTAATGACACATCTGGTAGCCAGTGAAGGTACACTCTGGGTGATTAAATGTGGTCATAAGTTTACACAAAGTGCTGACAGGACATTTTTCCCCTTCTATTACAACCAATGGGGCACATCTGAATCCTAGCTAGCTATTCATTTTAAACCTCCTGTAGAATTATCTGTTTGGTAGCAGTTGAACCTTTTTGTGTTATTTGAAGTCCTGTGAGAATCAAACAGCAAGACAGAATTGGATGTGCAGAAGGGTTATTAGGAGAGACACCTACAACAACACGAAGCCAAGATGTAGGCAGAGAGGGCCAGAAACTCACTTAGAATGTTGCCAGGTTAAAGGGAGGAGGAAGCAACTGGGACAGAATGTCCCTGAGCCAGGGCACAGTCCATAGCCGCGCTGCCAGGGCACTGGTAGCTCCAGGAGCCAGGCCTACCCACTGGAACTTCTCAGGGCCCCATAGAAATGTGAATGAATTTATTTCTGCACCATACTCAGTCTCTGGTTCACAGGATCCCATGGGAAGCCGGGCCTCGGTATCAATACCATGGCGGACCCAAAGGGACCAGCAGGAATGACTTTCTTTCAACTTGAGGGTGCATTTTCATAGTCACTGTGAGAAGGACAGTGGGGGCGTTGACCAGATAGCTCAGTGGATTGAAAGGCTTGCTTAGATAGACGCAGGGATCCGGGTTCCATCTCTGGCATGCTGTACTGGCCCTGCCCCTGGGACGCACTGAGACAGCAACTAAGACTGGGCGTGATGATGAATGCCTGTAATCCCAGCAACTGGGAGGCTGAAAACAAAAGCAACGCTATGAGTCTGATCTGTGTAGTAAGACCCTGCAGACCCTGAACTAAGCACGTAAAGAAAAGAAAAGAAAGGACAGTAGGTGGGATGATCATCTGGTTATTCCTTTCTGTGTGTCTTTTTAAAAAAGAAAATAACAATCATGGGCAGCAGAGCAAAGTGGATCAGTGAAGGACCATACACAGGACATAGTCCCCAGGGAGCGCAGTGAGACTGGCATGTCCTATTGCCCACTGATAGGTCACAAGGCCAGCACAACATCTGACTCACGCATTCCTGGTGACACTGATGTCAACTAACCTACAGCACCACCAGCCATATGTGAGAATAGCATGTATGGTTCACAGTGTAGTGGTAACAGCTATGTTACTGTTTTATGTATTTATTATAGTGCATTATTTTGTAATTGGCTCTTTAGAGCATGTGCCTTTCACTTATAAAATGAAAGTGTGCCATAAGTCAGTAGCTTTATACATCTTCTGTTTGCAACATTTCTTGGTTGCCTGAAGAGGCCACATAGAGTCATTGTGTTCACATAGTGACAGATTTGTTCAAAAAATAATGGAACCACCTATGACACATTTCCAAGGCCCTGTCCCACAATTAGTGATGCACTGTGCTCCACTTCTCCACACTGACATTGGCCCTGACGTCCCCGACTCTCCAGCACCAGCAGCATGCATAGGACAGGCTCAGTATACCTGGGCAGCAGGACCAATTTTTATTGCATTCTGTTGCTAAAGAAAAGGGCAGACTGCTTGGCACCTGCATGCCTCTTCATCTGCTCTTGGTGATCTCCTGGGGTTCTACTCATGAGACCATTTTTGCTTTCAAAGGAAAGTATATCTTAGGTCTGCCACAGTTCTCAGCCCTGGGATCCCACTTCCTATTAGAACAGGAAAATACTTTAGGGACAGAAGATTTAAAATTTAGGGAAGGACACGCTCCTTCCGCCATTCTGGAGTTCAGGGCATATTTTGAGGGCCAGGAGGAAAAAAACTATTCTATATTGTAGGATCACTATTCATATGTCAGGCTATTGCACTGCTATATCTTTCAATCTTATTTGTCTGTCTGTTTCTTTGTTTATTTACTTGTATTGATGGATTTTTTTTAACTTTTTTATGTAAATATAAAGTTCAAAGAGTGGGTCATCTGGTGATGTTTCATTGGCCCACAAGTACAAATAAGTCCAGGACACAAAAGAACTTCCTGCCATTTCTCTTGAGGTGCTTCATCGGGTTGGGTACGGGGTTATGAGGGTGGTTCTTTGTTTTTTGTTTGGTGGTGGCGGTACTGAAGAATAAGGGCACTTTACCACCTAGACAGACTCCCAGTACCTTCTATGTCTATTAGACAGTCCTGAGACTGTGTTGCTACTACTGTCCTTCTATACAGCCAGGTGGAAGTTAGCTGTGATCCTCTTGCCTCTGCCCCCTCGGTCTGCGGTGATGGGTGTGGGACCAAGGCACAGCTGCCCCTTGTGAGCTCTCACGTGAGCCCAGCGGTCAAGGCGATTCTCAGTTTTGCCCATTATCTACTTGTCATTGAAAAGGACTTCTGACATATGAATAGACCTCTTTCTTTACATCCTGAAAAAGGGCACTGAACTGAGAGGGTTACACCTGTCATCACTGTTGCTATTAAATAGTTATGTGGTCATGCACTGGACACCTAGGTTCTCAGATTTATCATCTATAAATAAGAGACTGCATTAGAAAATTTTACCCAGCTTGAGCCATTTCCACTTCAGCATCCAGATTTTTGCAACATCTCTAATGCCACTCATAATTTAATTCCCCTCAAAAATGTATTTCAAATTATTCCCGCTTTCAAATTAAATTTATTTAAAAATGAAGCAGCTCTTTAGAAGGAAATGATAGAACAAGGCAGCAAGTAAAATTTCCCAGCACAATGCAGGTGCTGACCTCTGTATCCTCAGGTTCTACACCCGAGGATTCCAGCATTTCAGATGGAAAAATACTGGGCCTCTATTGAAAATGCACATTGTTGTCATTACCAAACAACATGGCAAAGCGGCTCATTGCAAAGCATTTATGCTGTATAGGTATCTGTCCAAAATAGCCCGAAGATGATGTAAAGTACAGGAGTGGGTGGTGCTATCCAGGTGCTATATACCATTTTATAGAAGCACAACACACATTTTGGGGTTTGATATCTGCTCAGAGTGGTAGAACCAGCCCCATTGGAATACTGAGGGACCACACACATGTGAGCACATACACGCACACACACACACACACACACACACACGCACGCACATGCACACACACACACACAGGAATCTATGGTGATAAAGGCATGTTAGCAACAAACTTTCTATTTATTTATTTTATTTTATTTTTTTTTTTTTTTTGTCTTTTTTGAGACAGGGTCTCACTGTGCAGTTCAGGCTGGCCTTAAGCTCACTTTGTAGCTCAGGCTGGTCTCGAACTCACAACAACCCTCCTGCCTCAGCCTCCCTAGTGCTGGGATTACAGGCATGCGCCACCACGCCCGGCTCAAACTTTCTATTTAATGTCATCAAAATTTGGGTGAGACACTAGAAACAAATTCTCTTTAGTCAGAGTGTTCTGCGGCCCCCGTCCTTTTGTTCCCTTAGATTGTTTTGTGAGTTACCTGCATCTTCCACCTTGCCACGTCTGCAAAGCTGATCTGCAGTATCCTGCAGGTCACGCGTTTGTGATTTCCTCTGCCCGTTCCACTACCCATTCTCTTCCTCTCTCCTCATCCTCGCTGTTGCCAAGTCTTCAGGGATGTTTGTTCCTCAGCCAGTAGCGTTACTCTCTCTGCCTCTTGGCTCACGAGTGTGAAACTAAGAACCAACAAGCACAGCTCCTTTCTGTTCTTTTGGTAGGTTTGAAGCAAAGAAAGTAGAGCCAAATAGGTAGGGGAAAGTCTCGGCCAAGCTGTGCTGAGGCTTTGGCCTGCAGGCATTCTGCTCAGTTAAGACCAGTTGCAATCAAACAGTGAGTGTGCAAAAATAGACCCGTATACAAGGCTATCCTCCGTCTCTCCAACTTGCCATCCCGTTACTGTCCCCTAGCAACCATCATCAAAAAATTGCCTTTTACTCTGTTTTACTTCATGGGACTTTAGAAAGAACATGCCACTGCCATCAAACACAGTGCAGTTCCAACTCCAGATGTCCCACACAAGGGGAAAACTGTGGCAGCAGCTGAGTGAACTGGGAGTTCCAGAGGACCTTGGGGCACTTGATGTAGGGGAGACCCACGGGTAGGGGGAAAACATGAGAGAAAGAGCAGCTGGAAGAATCCAAATAGTGCCACAGCAGTTGTTCCTACAGTGTTACCCTTACTATAGGTCTATGGAATATCGCAAGCATCCATTCCCTAACCGTTCTCAGCCTCAGATCTGAACCTGGCTTGGTGGTGAACGTCTATCCGCTATGTTTTAGCACTGCTTGAGAACAACCCTTCTTGACCTTCCTGCCTTGCTACAAACCATCTGTCTCCCTGCATCACCGCTTGAGAGCCCTGTCTCCCCTCTGGCCTCTTCTCCAACCTGGAATGCCACTACCTGAAGTTGTTTGCACATATGTCTGCTTGCTTAGTGCCCATCTCCACTCAGTAGATTGTGACCTCCATATGACAGACCGTATGTGTCCAGCTCGTCTCTCATGCACAGGGTCTAGAACAGAACTGGGTAAACAGTAATAGGTCAATAAATATTGAAAAGTCGAATAGATTGGCCCAAAGCAATTGCCCCCATTCACTCTAACTTTGTAAATTAGTTCCTAATTCTGGCTGTGCACTATGATTACCTGGGGTTTTGTTGGCAACACAGTTTCTGGATCATCACCCCTGGATGGTCTGATTTAGCTTGTCTTGAGTGGAGCTGAGGAATCCGTATTTTTAATTAACGTCTCAGGTGATTTGGACACAGCCAGACCTGGACTGATATTTTGAAATTGCTCCCATGGAGAATATAGCTGAGGCAGAACCTCACTATCAGCATTGCCTAAACTACAGGTCCTCTGTTGCAGTCTATTAATTAAATGTGTGTCCATGATTTTAAAAATATAGACCTTAAAGGCTCGTGCAGTAAATGTGTATGAGCTGCCAACAAGAAAGGTTGGGTTTACACATAACTTGTATGCAGCGAGGCAAAGAAAGCAGCTACCAGTCAGGAGCTTCCTCCCCAAGAAAAATGTGGGTGATTTAGATTAGCAAATAAGGCAGTGAGCTGCTGAGGGGGTTGCCCACATGGCCTTTGGGCTTTCTCCCAGAATGGCATCGATACACTGTAGGACTGTGGCAGATGGATGATAGTGTTTCATATGTGTTCATGCTGGGAATCGGGCCATTGTAGTCTTTCTCTTGATCCTTCGAAGGGCTGCCTGGTTGGTTTGTGTGCATCGAATTGGCAGTACGGAGTCAAAACTGAAAGCCCAGACTTTGGAGTTAGACAGCCCTGGGTCTGGAACACAGAGTGGCTACTGATTAAAGTGTGACATGGGGCATTTTACATGGCCTTTGTGAACCTCAGATGTTTCATCTGTAATTAGGGATGATATTATCTTATTCATGGGTTCATAATGAGCTATCAGTGCAGTGTGGCTGGCATTTTGTATCTAGGGTGCTCAATAAATGCAAATATCATAACCTTTGGAAAGAGTGGCTGAGGCCATTCCACTGCCAAAACTTGCCATAGCAAGTCAGGAAAGTGAAAAATCTTGTCTCCATATTCAGGAGAGAGACCAGCCAGAGGTGCTTGGCTGGGCATGGAGAAGTTAAGAATAATGCAACATGGACATGTTTATACGTTTCCTCCAAATTTCATTTGATACTTGCTTCTCAGGTAGCTAGGATTTCAATCATTGAATTTTTTTAGAGTCTCATAATTTTCCTGAAAGTTGGATTGTGTTTCCAGAAAAAGGCTGGCCTTGATTCAATTTTATCCTGATTCAATCTATTCAAAATTAATCTCTAAAGAAATGGCTCCAATAGATAAGCAAAAGAGTAGTTATGGAGGCAAGGTAACTGTTCTCTGCCCATAATTGATGCTGCTTCTTCTTACTATCACCTACTTTTTAAGAAATATTTAGGAAAAAATAAAGTTGATTAATATGAGGATTATTAAGTTTGGTTCAGAGTGAACAGACTGAGGGTGTGTGGTAGAAAAATATAGCTTGGATGATCCATACTCAAATTAAAGCCAATATGCAGATAGACCTTAATGCCTAAGTTGACATAGACCTCAGCAGGCATTAACTAGCAGGCCCACAGTGCTGTTGTGTGGTATCATAACCATATATGAAGGCAGATTGAGTATAGGACTATTGCTTCTAGTTCTGGGTGTTCCCCATGGAAGGAAAGGGAATGGACCTCCAGGAAGCAGCATGATTGCTCCTGTTAACTATTTAAAGTAATTGGAGTCATAGAAGAAAAACAAATTGATTGGGTGTTTACATTGCATTTACTCAAGATTTTAAGAAATGCACTGGAAACTTTGTGATCTTAGTATTATCAGAGATGAAGAAAAACCTCCAAGCTCTCACACCCTCCCCTCTCTAGACTTCCCACATCCACTTACCTGCTCTGCATGTGTCCAGCTCAAATTCGAGTCCCAAAGGAGCCCTGGAAGTTCTCAAGGGTATCCGTTTAGATGACAGAGGGGAGAGTTAGTTCTAGATTGAAGCCAAGTAGTGGAATCGCCTGGGGTCTCTTTCAAAGCTGATTCTGTTTGAATTGGCCTGGATAGGACCAGAAATTAACATGTATAAAATTCTCTTCATTCAGTCTCCCTCTACGGCTTCCCCATCCTTCCTAGCTGCTAGTAATCAATCTACCTTCAGATCAATTTTGTTTTAGCTTGAACATAAGAAAGAACCTTCAGAATTGTCTTTTAGTGTCTTGCTTACTTAGCTTACTGCAATGACTTCCACTTCCATCTATTTTGCTGCAAATGATAGGAAATTACTCTTTCATGGACCCCATAAATATGTCCAGTTAGTATATGTTAATCAAAACTCCAAACAAATTGTTTAAAGATACGGGCATGCTCACTATGCTAATTATATCATTATACATTTTGTAAATGGGTAGGATTATAACACTGAACCACAGAAAGATGTACAATAATAATCATAACAGAAGCTTGCCAGGTGAATCTCCTGACCAGACATTGTCCTAAACCAACACTTGGGATAGAAGAACAGCCCTTTCCCCAGAACTGGAAGTGAGTCAGCTGTATTTTCTGTGCCTGCCTTTGACAAATTAGTTGCAAATTATGCTCCTGACTGCTTTTACATAACAATTAACACAGTCTTGTTTTCATGGGAGATGCCTTCATGATGAGCCTATTCACTCTGTCATTTCTTTGCTTTGCTTCTTTACTATGTTGTCTTTTAAATGAGCTTAGTGGATGAAGTCTTGTTGGTGCAGACTGAGCCTGCTAATCATTCCTCTCCTTTCTCAGACTTTTGAGAATTGGGTCCCAGCTCTTAATCTCTGGGTGTGCTTGAATAGTTCTCATTAGTTGTGGTAAGTGCATTAAGTGAAACTAACTATAGACGCTCACTGAAAGTGGACCGTGTAATCACATTGTTCATCAGAAGGGATTTTAATGTTTACATGCAGGAAAAAAATTGTTGCAAGCACATAAATAGCCTCTTTTTTTTTACACTTGAGTTAGTACAAGCAGGAGCAAACAGCCACCTCATTTATTTGTGTTGATAGTACTGTTGGGGTCCATCAAGGGACATTTGCAGGCATCCTATGCATACTATTGTATACTCTTCATCCAGCTTGCTTCTCCTCCTGTCAATTCCCCAAAGGCTGAAGACATCTCTAAAGCTTTACTGCTTTTTTATAGGATCTTAATCTGCTGTCCTTAGCTCTCTATGCTTCTTCGCATACCACCATTCTCTAGCCTAGGAAAGCTACAGATGCTGGGGGTGGGGAGTAACCTAAAAAGAATTTGGGTCCAGCACCTGTGGTGGTACCAAGTAACTTTTGATTTTCTATAAAGGACAAGACATATGTTAAGCTAGCAGATTGGGAAGGCTTTGTCACTATGCTCAACTCAGCCACATAAGCAGCAAAGCAACTGTAGAAAATACAGAAGTGATGGGCCTGGATAGAAAAACTATTTTGTAAACACTGAAATTGGATTTCATATTATTATTACATGCGGTGAAATAATAGTCTCCTTTGGATTTTTCTTCTGGTTTAAAATCATATTTAATTCCTATTTATACAGAAACTGAGACTCTGTCAATGGGTCTGTTTGATACTAGATGTTAATCTTAAAACTTAAGGGGACTCTTGAAATGCATAGACCGGTAATAGTTTTATTGTCACCTTATGTAGTCTGCAGGTCTCACGTAACTCTTAACATACTTTTTGATTTTGATATTTGTCATAGTCTTTCTGTAGATCAGGATCTATCATATGCATCATTACCACAAATGGCCATCTTCCCTTTTATGTGTATGACAGGATTCAGAGAATTTTAAAATGAATGAACTGAAATGGGAAATGATCGGATGTTCTTTCAAGGGAGTGGACTGTTTTTGAAGCTGAAAGGACCAATTGCTCTTTAATTATAGATGTTTCCATGAGCGCAAAGGCCCCTTCCATCCAGATTTTTGTGTTCTACCATGTTAGCTACCCATAGTGAAAACAATATGAAGTGAAAAATCACAGAAACAATGTGCAACTTCTAAATTGCATGCCATTCTAAGTAACATAACAAAATCAAGCCAGCAGGAGACAAGTCATCCATTCTGCCTTCACTGCCCACCAATTAGTCACTTGGTAGCTGTGCCAACTATCAAATCAACTGTTGCAGTCTGAGAGCAACTATTGCAGTACCATAGTGCTTACATTCAAGTAACCATGATTTTACTAATAAAGGCCCAAAGCACAACGGTGATGTTAACAACTCAAATATGATGCCAAGGAGAAGACATGAAGACAACCACAAATGTCCCCAGGCACCACAGGCTGTCCCCAGAAGGATGACATCACCCTCTGCCAGGGAACTGTGGCTTTACCTGGACCCTGTCCCCTTGCTGCTCCTGTCACCAGCTAGAGCTCTGTGTGAATTCTATCCTAGAGAGCAACAAAATTCTGGTGCCCACAATACAAATGGCTCCTCTGACTCGAACTTATCTCTTTTTTCTTGGCTTTTCCTGCAAGTGCTTAATTCAAATTGCCATCTTGTAAGTAGGACACATTCATTAGCTCGCTGGCTGTGTGCTAGACTGTAAGCCCCTAGAAGGCACGCTGATTTGTGCCCTGCCTTGCACTCTTCACCATACTGCCACATTACAGGGTGTTAAAACATATGTTTTGAATGAAAAATATCAATTTTAAGTCCATTTTTACTCCATTATACCTTGTATACTTTTTTATCTCTCAATGTCATGCATGGGTAGTCTAACACACAAAAGTAAATATTCAGAAGCTTCCACTGTAATAGCCCAACAAATTATCCCCAAAATGATTACATTTCTGCTACAGTCAGGGTTCAAAAAGATGTTCTGGTATTTGCCTTTATTGTTGACAAGAAATTAAACCTATCACCAAAGAGGTAAATTGTCCATTCTCCTCTTTTCTGATTGGGTGAGCTGATCCTAAACTCAGATATGATTAACTTTACAGATGACCTCTCTGTAATTACAGGCCCTTTTGGCTTGGCACTCTGGCACACCTCTGTAATCCCAGGGCACATCTGTGATCCTCGCACTCAGAGAGGCTGAGGCAGGGGGATCTCAAATTCAAGCATTTATGCCTCACCAAGGCCACCTAGAACTTGAGACTCTGATTCCAGATAAACCATGAACAATGGCCAGGCATCTGTCTCAGCGTGGATGCCATGAGTTCAGTACCCAGCACTGGAGGATAGACGTGTGAAGGCCTCTTCTTTCTAACACTGCCTTTCCCAGGGTGTTGTGAGTTGGCTTTTGCCCTGGAATTAACTCTGAGGTCCAGACATGATGTTTCCTTCCATGGGATCCTGGCATAGATTGCCTCCTCAGCTTCCTGTGATGTCTCCCTCTTCTCCATATGAGCTGCTCTGCTGTTCTGGGTGGGTCGAACTTCCTCAGCCAGATCGTGGTATCTCCATCTCCACCAGGCCCAGGCCGTACAGTTCCTGGCTGAAACATTCCCACTCAGGGCCTCTTTTGACCACCTCTCAGCTCCCAGACAGAGCACCATCTCCTACAACTTCTCCCAAACCCATCCACCAGGCTTCTCTAAGGCTCCCCTTCTGTACAACCCTTACCTTGCTTGTTTACCTGACTGCCCCCCTCCCTACCGTGCTGGATGACTAACAGAGTCAGACAGCAAAGAAGAGCTCTCAAAAATTTCTGCAAAGCAATTAGAAATGCACCTTTTAAATACAGGCCCCACAAAGCTGAAAACCAGCCCTGTCTCTAGCTAGCAATGCAGGTCCAGAGAGAAGAGAGCAAGAGGTAGGAGCACATTGGCTCATGACCAATGAGAGGAAGCCCTTGCGCCTGAAATGGATGACAGCCCTAACCACTTGCAAGAGTGCTCAAAGCAGAGATGAAAAATTTGTCAAGTCCTTAAAAACCAGAATGGAGGGAATGGAGCGTCCCAAACACTATCATGTTATGTTTAGCACAATCCTGAGGTTTCCTTAAGGTCAATACAGAGGGCAGTAGTGTCCACCTGCAGTGTTGCTTTCTGAGGCTTTGGTTTACTCCTTGTAAACATTGTTCTGAAAATATTACATGGAAAATTTCCAAAGAGCCAACTCACCGGTCTTAAACTGTGTGCTATGCTTAGTATCCTGATGAAAACCTCAGGTAGACCTGCTGTGGGCAGTGGACGATGACCCATCCCCAACCTGGGGTGTCAGAGTTGGTGCTGTGCACTCTGCTCACCTCAGTAGCCATCTGGGTTGCTTCAGCCACCATCACAGTGTTGAAATTCAGACATTTCTTGGCTCCAGACCTACAGTGGCAGCTTTAGAGCTTATGGCCCACAAATGCTAGAGGTGGGGGACACTGTAATTTAACCCACCAGGAAAGTGTGCTATGAATACCAAGCAGGGATAGTCACAGGTTTACCATCTGAAAGCTAAGTCAGAAATGAAAGGGAAACTCAAGCAAGCGTCTGGCCTTGGTGTCACACAGGAAGTGTGTACTGGAAGAAGTGTCTTCCTACATGACCAAGGCGAAGCACCTCACTTTCCCGCAATGGGCCTGGGTTCGCAGGATACGTATGCTGAACAGTGCCCTGCTGATTCTCTTTCTAAGAATTCTGAGCCCTGCTGAGTTCATGGGGCAACATTCCCGTGCATGGCTGGCAGCCTGAGCAGCGGGGGAATCCATCATCCCTCCACCAGCAGCTGAGGAAGGCCAAGTGGCAGCTCCCAGTAATGTAGCAATGATTTGTTTCCTATCAACTGAGCCGGGCTTTTGCATAACATCTCGCTGTTCAGTATTGTTCTCACCCACCCCAGCAAGGCTGTGTGGTAGAAATTATTATTATCCCACACATACAAATGAGCAAACCCTGAGGCTTAAAAGATTAACTAACTTGGGAAAAATCACACAGATAGAAATGGAGAGAGCTAGAATTTGACTCAATTGGGCTGGCTCTGAAGATGCTGTTATAAATGCAGTGATAATATTGGGGTTTAGGAAAAAAATTTACATAGCACTTTGGAGAACATCTTGAACACTAAAGGCCTCTTCACTGATATGATCCATCATGGAACAGAATGAAGTTTCCAGAGATGCTTAGTTTCTCTGAAAAGATGGAACAGGCTTAAAGAGCACTTAACTCAGAAAATTTACAAAATCCCATTGCTCCCTTGATAGAAAAATCAAATGGGACATGGAATAAAGTACTTTCTTAAAAGTCTTTTTACAAATGCAGTGTGAAGATAGAGGCCCTACATCATAGACGTTAGGTTTATCTGAAGGAATGAAGAGCTATGATTCTCTGAGTACTTACTTTATAGACACAATCAAGTGAGGCTCCAGCAGCTCCGGGGCAGGGTCTATGTGTTCACATTTTAGTCTGCACCGATCCTCAAGTACAGTTTGTGCAAACTGCAACGTGCGTAGTGTGTCCAGCTAGGGCAGAGTGCAGCAGCCCCATGTAGGAAGTTGTTCCCAGTATGCAACTTGTTGAGAATATTGAGATTGGTGGTTACTTCAAACTGAATATAGCTAGGAAGAAATTGAGCTGGGCTATAACCCAAAGACCCTTTTTGCACAGTTCAGGCCCCTCACTATCCTTAATCTACCAATACCCCTGTAAGCACCAACTCTGGGCAGAAAGCAGGCTGCTCAGGTCTGCATTGCCATGCTTGCCTGGGTCACAAGACTTCCGTCTTTACAAAGCCATTAATGACACAGTGCTATTGGTGGTTGACTGTGGATATCACAATTCAGTCCATCTTGAAGGCATATGTTTTAAGAGCAAAATAAGCAGATTCCATTGGAATATATGCATTGGTGTTCTGTATTCAGCATCGTTATCTTCCCTTTTAGTGTAGTCTGCACAAGAAAAATAAAATCACTATTCATAAACAATACGTGGTTCATACTGGGTGCAAACAGTTGTCTCTAGCTTAAAAAAAAAAAATGCCAGTTTTGAGGAAATGTGTGTGAATTAATTTCAGTTTTGAAAGAACAGCAGGAATTACTCAGGTAAAAATATTTATGTTAATGTGATGCAAGTGGCCCATTTTATCAGTGACCAGTAGTGCTTTCTAAATAACAGCTGCTAGACATATGCACACCGGAAACACAGCCCGTGTATATAAATGTGATTTTGTTTTCTAGTTATTAGCTCTGGTTTAGCTGATCATTACATCTCCCAACTGGACACTCAGAGGATATAGGATTTTCACAAAAGTGGTTAAAAGTCATGGGTAAATAAGGCACTGTTTTAACTATGCTGATGCAATATGGACATAAAGTTACAGATGCTCTGCACTATTTTGAATGGCAGAACCATAGTAAGTGGAATTGTCACTGTAAGTTTTCTATTAATTTAATGACCATGTAAATTAGCACAAACAATTGCTCACTTGCTCTTGCACCACACATCCTTTAATGTTCCAAGGAGAAGCAGAAAAACCAGCACAGATTGCTCATGTGTGATGTGTAAGACCCTGTACGAGGGACATAAGCCCTGGTGCTTGTGACAAGTTGGAAAACAAGAAGTATAACAGAAGTCTCCTGGATCAAAATTGTGTATATAAAGGGTTTGTGGAGTGCTACCTTACAGCTGCTGTTATTATTATCTTGCATTATTCTGTGTTTTGCGTTGGGCAGGGATCAGCCTGCATCATTGTATAAATATTTAGTCATTTTAATGACAGTTGGTAATTTTTCAGGTGACCTTTCCTGACTATTTATGTGTATGTTGTAATCAACCTGAACTGTGCTAAAAGTAAATACATTTCTTTATATGTTACTTTCTCTCAGCCCCTTGTAGAGAATGTTTGTTTTGGCAAGTGGAAGTGTATCCTGCTCTAATTACCCCATCAGGCTTTTTCTATTCAAAAAATGTTCACACCATTTTGAAGATTGCCACAGCTACAGGAAACTATAAGGTGTGCTTTTGTCCTTGAGGATATGGGGGTAGAGCAGGTGGCTGAGATCTTGGGATGCAGAGAAGGAATCACCCTGAAGCAGCGAAGCAAAGGTTAACTCCTGTGGTTGTCACTGGCATAATGATGTCACTATAGAATGGGGACATCCTACCTCCTATGCATCTGTCAAGTTGCATGGATGACATAGCCTCTGAACTTCTGTGCAGGAGCACAGACGCAAGATAATGAGGGACAGAACAACTGGCACTTGAATACTACATTATGCTTGGGAAAGTTCTGCCCCCTCTCCCCTTTCCTTGTCTCCTCTCTTATCCGAGTCCACCTCCACCTTGCTGACGCATCTTTGCCCCCCTGAGATGCCCGTGCAAGCCTTGCTTCTCTGCCTGAGGCCCTGACACCCTTTGAGTTGGACTTTGTTACAAAGAAGAAGGGGCTAATGGATTCTTTAAGCAAAAAAAATGCTTCTCCAAACGCTACCATTTATTTCGAAAGTCTTTGCTTGTGCTTGTGTGTTACTTCCCTCTCTCTCCTTTTTTGCTGCTTTTCCCCTAGCTTTTTCCCCCTTGCACAAGATCATTTAAGCACAAGCACAGGGACCCATGGGTGATGAAACCACGGCATCAGTTGTGTCCTCGGTCTTGTCCCTGTCTGGACAGATGATTTTTATTTGTCCCTGCAGGTAATTTCTCTGGGTAGAATCTGAGCCTACACTTTTAACTTCAACCATCTATTTCTGAGAGCTACAACCCAAGCGTATCTTACCCAACAAGAGTTATCTGTACTAATTAATTTAACACAAAGCCCACAATACAAAAATTAGTACTTGAGGTGAAGTTATTCTATGCAGGGAACAGTAAATGCCTCTGATAAAATAATACCCCATCTTCTCCTGTAATTGCCATTAGGAAGATAAAATATTTTCAAACCGAAGAGTTAAATGCCAATAGATGTGGTACATGATGGAGCAGAGAAGCACAAGCTGGGAAGGAAGAGGGCAGTGCAGGCCAGAAAAATCAAGGACAAAGAAGGCTTTGAATGAAAACTACACAAAGTGACTTTGAATTGCAGTAACCTTGTGTGGGTTAACTGGTTTTCCTTCTAGCTGCTGTGTTTTGGAGTTGAAAGAATCCGCTCTTTGGACTTGAGTGCTTTAAAATTTTGTGCATTTTCTCCGGGCTGTGCCAGTTGATGTTGAAAGAAATACGATGTCTTCTAGGCTTGTCTCTCGAATGCTGAAGAACAGTCCCTCGAGTGTAGGGAAAGGTCTGGTGGAGTGTAAGAGGGGTAGACGGAGATGCAGGGCATTCATTATTTCAAGTCAGTTCTCTGTGTATTATTGACAGTGGAGGTGGAACAGTTTGAAGTAGGTAAGTTGCCTTCAAGAAACCATTTGTTGCTTTGAGCTTGCAGGAAACACTTGTAGAAGGACAAACCCCTTGCTGTGTTCTAACTACCCCAGGCTTTCTGTGAGTTGGAATGAAAGAGTGATAGGAGACTTTAAAGTGTTTAATGGTAAATACTGAAAGGGAAAACTTGGGCCCCATCATAACTTTCTTAGCAAATACAGTCACGGAATTCCACCTACACAGGAGCAGAACTCTGCTGAGCTCAAGCTAGGGGATCATTTCAAAAGCATTTAGAATGAGCTCATGTTGGACAGAAGTTTGATAAAACAAAGTAATTATTAACCCCTTGACTTCTTATAAAGGTGATTTTGAAACCTCTAGAGTAATTAGTTTGAATGTGAGTACACCTGTTTTATTTCTTTGATTATTCTGGATGGAGTTGCAGGATGTTCTTTACTTATGATTACCTTTTGTTCTGTTCTTGGCCTTCTCCTTCCCACTTGTCAGTTTCTGCAATTAACTTCTGAATGTAAAAGCTAAAGGGAGTGAACAATAAAGCTCTGTGGTTTACAGCTGCAAAGAGGAAGAAAAGTGTGCCCGACCCTAAGCTTCCCCTGGAGTTCATCAGCCTCCTTTTTCTTCCCAGTGCTTCTTGTCCCCACACTGAGTCCTAATGTACACGAGCAGTTCTGAGTGGTATCAACAGAAGTTCACAACTGAGATTTTGTACTTGTCGCTAATGTTTCCCCCTCCCTCTCTCCAGATTCTGCTCCCCTCCATGAGTTTGACTATTCAGATGTATCGCACTAGTAGGATTTCATTATTGTTTTTCATTTCTGGATTAGTTCCCTTACCATGATGTCCTCCAGAGCCATCTGTAGCTACAGATGACAGGATTTCCTTCTTTTTTATGGGAGAAAAAAAATGCCATTGTGAGTAGGTAACACAGGGCCTTTAACCTGCATCCACCCTGAACCTAAGTCCTCTATATCTTTGTCACTGTGATAATGTGACAAGGAACAAAAGAATGAAGGTAAATTTTCAAATTCCTGTTTTTAATTCTTTTGATTGTTTTCTCATAGACAGGGTCATTAGATCAAGTGATAACTCCACTGTCAGTATTTTAGGAGCACCGATACTGTCTTTCATAGTGGTTATATCAATTTGCATACCCACAAACAGTGTATAAAATATTCATTTTCTTCATATCCTCCTCCCAAACTTAACTTATTTTTTTGACAACAGCTATCCTATCAGATGCACTACATGGTACCACATCATGGTTTCTGTTTACGCTTCCCCGGTGATTAGTGATACTGAACACACTACTATGTAGCTGTTTTGCATTTCTACATCTTTTTTGATAGAAATGTCTATTTACTGCCTCTGTTCACTTTTAGTCAGGTCCTTGGGGATTTTTATCTGTTTATTTTTTTTCTACTGAGCTGTGTGTCTTATGTATCTTAGATATTAGCCCTTTATGAATTACATGTTTTATAAATATGTTCTCCCACCCAAGGTTGCTTTTCACTTTGTTGATTGTTATTTTTTCTGCACAGAAGCTTTTGGTTCACTGTAATGTCACTCGTCTATTTTTGCTTTTATCACTCATGCCTTTGGCACTGTATCCAGGAAAGCCTTGCCAATATGTTTATGGTGTTGATTGAAGCGATGGTTTCACAGAAGTATACTTACCCCCAAATTGATCCAGTTGTATACATTAAATATGTGGAGCTTTTGGTATGCCGGTCATACCTCAGTAAAGCACCTTTACAATGCTCTAATAATAGCAGTGTGAATTTTAGTATGAGGTAAGCCGGTCGAGGTCCTAGAGACCAGCAGTGAATACTATTAGGATCCTTGTCAGTATAACTGCTGTTTCATGAGGCATCATTGTCCATTCCCAAAACACCCTGAAGCTCCCTATCTATAGGAGCCCGTGAGAGTGTCCAGCTCTTCAGTGGTCTCCTGACTGCCACAGCTATAGGGAAGGTCTGTACACAACTCTGATTGGTAGAGACTTCCCACCACCTCGGGAAATGGGACTCAGAGTCATGTCAGGATTCAGAATATGAGCTAGTAAAGTAAAAAGAAATGCAGTTGTGCTTGCTTTCTGGCCCAACCAGTTCAGGGTATAAAATCAGGGTGTTATTGCTGTCTTAATATATGCCAGCTCATTGATGTGGAGGTACAATCTCAGATGGGGTGCATGCATAGACCTTATCTCGGATTTTGATTTGTATTGTTAGTGACTGCTTTAGATGTGGATGTGAAAATGATATCATGTCATGACATCTGAACTTGTGCAAAATGAATCATAATTGAAGAGTGTTTCCTGCAATTGAGAAGAATATGATGGAGAGAGGCAGAGAGTATAGACAAATAAATCAGACATGCATATTAGATATGTATACATTGTGTTATCAAAACAATAGTTGTCCCTTCAATTTTGAAAGCATCACTGTAAGAATAATTTGCACAATATAGATGGCAGATACTTTCTAGCTGTTCGCCAAATCATGCCCCCTTTTCTCCTGGAGAAATGAGGCAACTCAACTATAATTTTAGGCTCCTATGGTCATGTTCCTGAGTTCTATTCAGTTATGCATAAGTCTAAGTGCACTCTTCCCCCACCCCCATCCAGAACAGTGCCACTTTGTGATGATGGGATTGACAGCAGATCCAAGAGTAGCCCCAGAACTCTGGGGAAAAACAAAGGTGACACTAGTCCCATTCCTAAGCCACTATGGTCATGTGTCCGAGTTTCTTTCCTGCACTGTAGTATTGCCTCTCCCAACTAGAGTTCACTGTGTGGTCTTCTCTGATCCCTAGGTTATTTGATTTTCTACTCTAATTTTTCTCCCAAGCACTTTCCTATTTAGTTTTTATAGAATTTATTTTTCCTTTCCTAAGTGTAATTTTTTGTATCTATCTTATTCGAATTTCATTTTGTGTAATCCCTTCAGTGCATCCAGGCTATTTTGAATGCTAAACATGTTGTCTCTTCCCTGACAGCTGGATATTCATTGTGGAATATAAATATATACTTAACTCCAATGTCCACGATATTTAGAACAGTAAAACTCGAGTCAGAGCCAGGAGAAGAGAGGATCACTGTCCACAAGGCTCTTTTCATTGGCACTTGTTCTTGCAACAGGATATCTACAGGGATGGGAATGTGACATTCAGGATGTGCTCCCCATCTGTGCACCCCAGGCTATTTTGTCTTTGTGACCCTCTCTCCATCTCCTCCCCTCTCATTTTAGAGGAACTGGCCTGACCTGCAATACACATGGCGAAATGTGGCCATTATCACTCCCAAAGTTTCACATTTCCTGTGGGGATAAATCTGCTGACTTCCAGGAATGCATCAAGGTGTAAGGAAAATTGAGAGCAAGGATGAAAGAAACCCACTTATTCCTTTGGTCCAACTTAGTCAAATGGCCATCTGGCCACGTGAGTTCTAGAAAAGAAGTACAGTGTAAAGGTGAGGATGGTGGAGATCCTACTTTTTGGGTAAGTGAAGAATTATCCTAAGTCCACCACAACCTCAACTACCTACTAACAGTGAAAGTGAACACTGGAAGGATGTAAAATGTAGGTAACTGAAAGAAGAAAAAGAACTGAGAAAGACTGATTATAATTTAATTTCTCTTCAAACTAAACTTTGCAGGTGATAATCACTGTGAGAATAATTGTCTCATTGCTATATTCCATTGAGTGGTATTCAACTCTGTATGTGTGTGTGTGTGTGTATACATACCTGTGCACACATACATATATATTCAATGAATACATTAGTATCTGCCACTTACTATATAAGTAGTAAAACAGTCTTGTCTTCCAGTAGTTTTCAGTCTCATGAGAGGAGGGTCCATAAACAGAGGCATCCTATTCTCATATCAAAGGGCTACAGGGATGCAGCAAACACATAATGCATTATGGGGAAGGAGAGCACCAGTTGTCTCTTCCCAGAAGAACAAGTACCTGAGCCAGCTGAGGAAAGCAGAACAGAATTAGGCAAGGACAGAGGAAAGGAGGGTCTTTCAGAACAGAGGGCAAGCACTTTCCTATTCCACCTCCAACACAGAAATGATGGGGTGAAATGTTTGTGTAGATCGTTGCCCTAGAAATATGGAAAATAGGTTCAAAATGAAGACAAAGTGGAATATAGGAGAGTAGTTAAGTAGCTACTTCAGTGATCTGATGGGAAAAAAAATGATAGGGATCTAAACTTAAATAGAAATACAAAACAATATAGCCACCAATTATTTATGAATTTAACAAATTATTATTTTTCAACACATTAATTAACTTTTCTCATGTACCATAGACTGTGTTTGATGTTTCCCATGGAATGTCTTACTTCGTTCCCAGAGAAGATTAGGATGTCAGGTACTGAGGTTACAGATGCCAAAATGGGCTGAGAGAGGTGAATTACCAGGCTGGAGGCCTCTTGGTCAGTACAGGGTAAAGGCGATATTCTGATTCCAGTCTGAAAACAGGTATCAGTCATTAACTCCCATCCTACTAGAGTTAGCTAGGAAGAACAGGAAACCCAGGAGGTAAATTAAGCCAGAGTCGGCTAGGCACCAGTGCAGAGAATGACAAAGAAGAAAATTTTAGTGATGACCATTGAATCTTGAGCCCAGGGGCTGGCAGAGTGAGGGCACCCTCATTGGCATTCGCTCCAGTTGAAGAACATCACCTGAAACCTGGCCATGCAGCAGCACTGTTTTCTAGAACTTGGCATTCTTGCATGTGGTGGCTGATCAATCTCTCCAGCTCTCTTTGGCCAGGGCTACTCAGCCAGGATTTCTGCTACAGCCACTTCAGGCTCTTTGTCCCCTAACCTTTTACCAGGCCCACACTTCCAGTCACTCTTTGCATCAAACCAACTCTTTCCTCTGTGCCAACTCCAACGTTGCACAGTTGCAATGTTATCTGTAAACAATCAGCTGGACCCTCCTATTTTCACTCCACCTTGTTTTTCTCCATCTCGTTCTGCTAGCCAGACCCTGTTGTGTGCAACTACACTGCAGTCAGCTCCTTAGACTCCCCCAGCCTCCTGCTCCTTGCAGAGCAACTGACTAGCAAGGACGTGCAAGATGACACTTCTCAATATGGTGGCCTCTTTATTTCTCTCCATCCTTAATCGCTTTTCTCTCTTCATTCTTCATTGTTGTTTGGGTTTTTTTTTTTTTTTTTTTTTTTTTTTGCCACTAACTGAGGCTTAGTCTGGCAGTGATGTGAAGATTATTTTAACATATTACTTAAGTCTTATATGTGGTGCAAATTCAGTTATTTTTGACCTTATTATATCCATAAAATGTGTCATCTCTGTCAACAGAACCTTCATTATCCCATAATAAACTATGAAAAAGGCTAAACTTTCTCCATCCTCGCCCCAGGACAGGATGAAGTGGGTTAAGCTCCATTCAACCAGATCTTAATTAGCCCCCAAGTGATGCCAGGCTTCCTTTTCTGTGCCTTAGCTACTGAATTAATGGAGTAAAAAAAATAGGTTTAACAACAGAAGAAAGGCAAAAAGTCATTTATAACTCAAAACTCTTGGTCTTTTACTCTCTGGTACATGAAAAAGGTTTTAAGATGACATCAATGAGAAGAGTTTTTCAATAAAAGGAATTGGGATGATTTAAATGTACAAATACAACTTTAATCCTGATTTTAGAAAGGCCGAGTATGAAAATGTCAGGAAAACAAACTTGATCTATTGGCTCATGTAATTAAGACAGCAGAGCATGTTTTTCTCCTTAAACTTTCCTTTAATGTATAACTAGCTGTGCACTTGGTCATTTTATAAAGATTTCTGTTTATGTTACAGTCTCTTTTCTTAAAAGTCTACTTTTTTTTTTTTTTTCACTGATGAGGAGGAAGCTTGTTTGAGACCCCGGCACATGCTTCTCTTAGCTCAGGAGCTGGTTTTGTAGTGCTCTTACCCCACCGTGGACTTATTCTGAAATAGACATAGAGCTTCAGTCAAGGTTGAAACGCGAAAAGGAAACAAAAGCCCGTAACTAAGAAAGCTTGTCTGAATAAGGAATACAACATGAATCTAGATACCAGCAAATGGCAATGCATTTGTAAGTGTTCTACCACAGTGGGAGTTTAGTGAAGAAAACCATTTAAGTGCTCTAAAAAGACAGGATATCTCTCTTAGCAAACACCAACGTGTGCTAGCACGTACAGAGCTCTCCTGTTAAGTGCGACACTCTCTCTGGATGTGGATTTTAGTCTCTTCTTGCTGGAAGCATCAGACGGTCTGTGTGGAGCCTCCTAGGCACCCCACACATTCCCAGGGACATGGGCTCACAGGGCTGCTGCTTCTCGCAGTGAGTATGTGAGGGGTGAGAAAAAGTAAATAATAAACTCTTAAAAATTTATTATGTATTGCCACTGTTCTCCCTCAAAATAGTCCCCCTGCCTTCAAACATGCATCATTCCTGGCAATGTGATTTTATTATAACATTTTTTAAGCTTTTACAATCACCATTTCTGATCTTCCCTTGTATACTATGCACACACACACACACACCTACACATTTTTATTTTAGTACAGGGACTACAGGGTCTCACTATGTAGAGCAGAGTCATATAGATTCTCCTGTTTTCAGCCTCTCAAGCTCTGGGATCACAGTTGTGCACCACCACGCCCAGTCTGAGTCACTGTCTCAACATACCCCAGAGGTGGGACCGGCACAGCACGCCAGCACACATACACATTTTAATAGTATTTTAGAAAGCATCCAATAGCACTTGTATTTTTAGTGGATGTACCAGCTTCTGACCTATGATTATTAGAGTAGTTATTAGAGTGCACTTCCTGAACTTCTGCCATGTTTTTTTTTTTTTAATCCCTTTATGAAGATTCTACTTTCCTCTCTTCCAAAATAAAACCCTGGTGCAAGGTGCCAAATAACAAGTCCAGAAGTCAGGAAGCTTCTTTTTTAACTCTGGCCCTGGTAGTACTGCCCCCAGGCTTCTATGCCAAAGCTGGCTGAGAGCCCTCTAGTCTCAGCTTCCTATTTAATTTGGCTCGTGCTGTCCTACCAGTGAATCATTTTACTCCTTTGGGCATGGGTACATATAGATCTTGTACATCAGCCCAAAAGTATACACATATATATATGCACATGCACACACACATGTGTGTGTATACTACATCCTCCACATGCAAGCACACACATGCATGCATGAACACTGATACACCTACACATCTATTAACACTGGTATGATTGTGTGTTCTCATGTGAATCTGTATGCGTATACCTGGCCCCTCACATACACCTGATCTCTTTTTCCCTAACCTATCCATGCCAACCTTTTTATCTATTCTCCAGCTGTCAGCTCCTATTTGTCCCTCAATATTACCAATATTGGGGCCCTCTTGAGGTTATCCTATCATTCATCAATTTTACGAATATGGTATCTCTACTGACAAGGCCTAGATTTATCTTTGACAAGGTCATCAAATGGTCCTGTGCACCAGATATATGGAAGTTTTCATAACCTTCCTGAGAAGAGGAGACATCAAATCATTGCAGCTTAACCCTAGAGCAGTGAAGGTCACCTCGTCCCTGCCTTCTGACTCTGCTGTCTGTGTTGTAATAAGGGAAGGAAATAGGACCAAACACTCCACAAAGCTGTCTTGTCTGTAACCAGGAGTGCGCTCCCATGTAAGGATTTCCATATGTTTTCTAACACTTTTCTTTATTGCTTCCTTGTGAAGGGATCTCGATCTTCGTGCACTAGCACTTTGTCCACACCGCAGTTATCTTTGCGTTAGGCTGAGGTCCTGCTGCTCTGTCTGCTGAGGCAGAAAGTGGCATGAATTGAGAAGTGTCTCCATCTCTTACCATAGATCTTATCTCTACTCTGTTCTTCTGCTTTTTTTTGGACAGTGCCATGTCTGCTCTGAGCTCAGTGTCTTTAAGAAACAATGGAGGCAAAAGCAAGAAAATGACACTACAGTTTAGTTGAAGTCCCAGAGTTCATCGGTCCCACTTTCTTATTTGGGGCACACCTGGGCCTCCCAGACTCAGGTCAGGCTTTTCTCACCTACATGGTCCAGAAGCAGAGCACAGCTGTAGAGTCCCCTGGGCCGAAGGCAGCCACTTTTCACACAATCAAGTTTCAGACAGCAGTAGGCAAATGCAGCATGGCAGTCTCCTTACATTACTTCTTGGTTGTTTCTTTGTTCATTTAATGCTGTGGATGAACATATTATCTGTCAAAGAGATATACTCCATAGCACCTGCTTTTTTTTACATTTTCTTGGTCCCATAAGGTAATGAAGCTGGAAAATGACTAACTCCTAGCAGCATTGTAATCATTGTGATGTTGTGGTGTCTTAGCCTAACATATTACTTCTATGTTTGTGATAATGCTGGTGGAGACAAACCTACTGCACCACCAGTGACATAAAAGTGTAGAACATACAAACACGTCTGGTCCCTAATACTTGGGAATGATGATAAAAGATGATTTCAATGCCATGGGTCCTGGCAATACGTACATTTTTGTCAATATGTAAATATTTTAAAGTGTGCTTCTCAGCAAAATTTCTTTCCCTGTGAAATATCCCGAGTGTATTATGCCAGCTGTGGCCACCTCATCCATCTCCTGTTTCCTGAGTGTCTTAGTTGGCCTGAACCAGAGAGGTCTGTGTGAGCTCATTCTGTGATGAAATCACCTGAAAGCCTTTCCTCAGAAAGCCTTCTCATCGTGAAGTCACATTTGACTGTAATATGAACTGGCCTTCCCAATAAAAGTATATAAAGTATACAATCTTAAAAAAATTTATTTGGCAGACCTAGGCCTAAATCCTAATAGATTCTTGGGATACTTCTCTCACCTGCTATACAAAATCACACTCTGGTCCTGAGGTGATACCACCCCGCAGTTTAGCATTTATCCAATAATGCGCATGGCCAAGAAGCACATCAGAGCTGAAGACTCCCAGATGTCAGCTCAAGAAAACATGATCTATTTCTAAGATTGAGCTATGACAAATTGTGCTGCTCTAAACATGGATGCACATATATCACCATGGTACTGTGTTTTCTGTTCTTTTAGAAAAATATCTCCACACTGATTTCTACAGTGGTTGTAACTACCCAGGAATGCATAAAGATGTGGCTATTTTTATGCAATGAGTACTACTCAGCTATAAAGAAAGATAAACCCAAGACTTTTATAGGTAAATGGATGCAACTTAAGACCACACTCATAAGTGAAAGAAATCAGACTCACATGTGTAAATATCGTATTGTCTTGCTAGTATAAGAAACTGAAAGAGTAAATAAGATCTAAAAGGTACAATAGTTATTGTGAAAGGAAAGAAACTGATCAAAAACAAGGAACAACTGGGATTACAGAAAAGAAATAAGGAGGATATATATATATATATATATATATATATATATATATATATAGATAGATAGATAGATATAGATAGATAGATATAGATAGTATAGATAGATATATTATATATAATTGTATATATAATTGTACTGCTGATTTCTATTAGTTCATTGAAAGAAACAGATCTGCACTTACATTGTTTGATCAATTTTGCATGCCTGTATCTACTAATCTGAGCAACTGCCTTTTAGATAACAATATGCAGTATTAAAAAACATCGTTAATTTCATATCATCTTGTTTTGAAATTCTGCATCATTTGTATTGTTTCTTTTCTCTCTTTAAAATAAAAGAAGAAACCTGTTACACTAATGTATGGTATTAGTTAAAACCTTTCTGTGGCTGGGTCCTCAGGTTTTCTAAAAAGAATAATCTGTCTCAATCTTTTGTGGTTGGAAAAGCACAAGCATCACATTGAATTAAATGTAAGACTCTTAGAGAGCTGAGGAGAACAGGATACAAAGCCGACCTGGAAGATCTCGTAGTATAGGAATGGAGTGGTGAGAAAACAAATACTATACTTAGCTGGAGTACAGAAAGGATGAATGAGTGACTGGGAAAGCTGGAGCAAAGGTACCGGCAGGAACTTGGCTTAGCTTGATGGGCTAAAAGACATATTCCTTAAGCTGTGTCTTGGCAGAAGAGGAATTAGCTACAGTAATTTAGCTCAGGTAGCATGTCCATGCGAAGGCAAAACCAGATATACAGGGTAGCAATTGCCTGATTCCTTGGGAGCTCTTCTAGAAGTCTGCACCTGGAGGTATTCCTTGGAGAGACCTGGATGGGTGAGGTTGGTAGATGACCAGGCAAGCCATTTCCTGTAGCATGAATCACTACAGGGCTTACAGCAATGCCGTGGAATTCAAATCTCATTTCCAGTGATTTTAGCCCACAGGATGTTTTGACTTTTTGAATGTCCATGTTTTCCATAGAATTCTACTAAGATTTTGATGAACATTTACTGAAAAAGTATTTCTTGAATAAAATTAAGCCAATGTAATTTCTGAAATAGCTTCATCCTTATCAAATCCATGTACCCAAATTAAATGAAGGCTTTGGTTTTCTTTGGATGCAAAACAACAGACTAAAAAAAATTGGAAAAAAAACCTCAATAATGGGCTGAAAATGCCGCTATTCAGTTTCTTACTGTATACAAGACATTGAGGCTGCTGAGTACAAATCACATTCCCTCTACATTCTTGCATTTGTGATAAGTGAGAAGTCTATTAGAATTCAGGGATTATTTTAGAATGCTTCCATTATTTGGAGAATATTCTAATGCTCTCATTCCCTGTATTTGATAAAGCAACTGTTCAAGTGTTCAATAACATGTTTCAAGTGAATGTTTTTAGAAGACGCAAAGTAGAAGTCCAGGGAGCAGATGCATTGTTCTTACTGTTCCCAGCCACCGCCCAGGCCTACAGATGGCTGGCAGTGTGCACCAGGGCAGATAGACCATTCAAGGCCTCCCAGGAACATGGCCCCCATTCATCCACCTTGGCCCAGGAGCACAGGGAAATACTGAGGTCTTTGTAGTAGAGAAAACAACTCCTGTCATCAAGGCATGAAGACAAGTCACTTGGGGGTTGATGGTGACTGAAAAGCTGCATTCTGAAGATCCCAAAGCATCTCTTTAACATTCATGCCTTCTCAAGCAATCTGCTGTTCTGTCGACTTCAGCTTTCATCTCCTCGAATGCCACCAGGTTCCCGTTGTCATGTCATGCCTGTGAAATATGCGTCACTCCTGTGCCTTTCATCTGAGAGTTTCTACCAAGATGCAAGTCTTCATGAGCAATGGGTTAATGTCAGTTCAAATTAACAGGAGTTTCACTCATTGGCTTTATTGTTAATATTTACATAACTTCCAGATTGTGGCCTTTGGGTAGAGAGAACTACTGTGGAATACAGAATGAGCCTACTGGAAGAGCTCAGAAAGTGGCTCCTTTTATTTTAAAAACCCATCCTATTTTATTTATGGTTTTAATAAATAAAACTAGTTGAATGGCTTTCTGTGAAGCTGCCAAAAATAAATATAAGGATTTGCTTTACACAGTCTTAGAAGTCCAGCTCGGTGCTAAGCCATACAGTTGGGGAGCTGTATAAGCTCCACTCTCTGCGCAAGCCATTGCTGTCTATTATACAGAATATTGGAGGGAAAAAAGTCAATTGTAAGTCTTCTTTGTTAACTTTATTTTAAGTGCTCAAAATTTACATACAGCTGAATCCACCCTGCTTTTGTACATTTCCTCACACTTCCAAGACCATAGTAACTGTTTTCTTTTGCTTGACCTTCAACTCCTTGTTCTGAGTACCTCAATCCCAGCCATAAACTAATACCTGGCATTCACAAAGGTGAAACACATTCTCAGATACCCTGAAATGACCTAAGCATTGTAACTGAATCATTTGTATCCCATTTTTTTTGCTTCCTCAAACATTTACTAAGTTTTCTAAGATACTGTCATTTTTAATACCTTCCAGGTCTTTTTGAGGTGCTATTGGTGCTCAAAATAAACAAGTTTTTCTTTACTACAAGAGGAAGGGCTAGTTTGTCTTTCTGCTTGGTAACTGTACAGTCAAGAAAAGTAACATGGCCTTCAGTATCAGCTCAGCTATCATCTACACTGCATGATCGCCAGGCGGCACCCCCATTTCACTTGTCTCTGCCTCAGTTTCTGAGTCTGCATGTGAAAATCAAAATAAGTAGAAATTTTTATCTATGCTTTCTCCACAAGGTACTGCAAGTTGGAATCCAAAGGGAGATTTTCTGTATTTGTCAAATATACTGACTTGTCTTCTGAGATTTCATTACACTTAATTCTAGCACCATTTTTCTTTGAAGTAGATGCTTTTGTAAGGTGTATGCTGTTCCAAAGCTCCATATACCTAAGTTGCATACCAGATATGAGTGTTGGGTGTGCTGTCCTGGTTACTTTCTGCACCTAAGTGTCGTGCTCTCTTCTGCCATCATCACTTGGAGCAGTTCAGGCCCTTTAGTATAGTGGAGCTCAGAGGAGCTAGTGTGCACTTTTTTGTGTTCTTAATACAGATCCTCCTAGTTGACTCCATTTGCCATCCTGTTGTTAGATAAGCAGCCCTGCTCTGCAGACCTCATGTGGAGCTGTGTAGGGTGGAAGAATCGGTGCTGATCTCACTGTCAGGTTCTACCCCTGGCTGCTCTGAGAAGGGTGGCCACGAACAAGTCACAGCTTCTCTACAGCGTGCTGTGCCTTGCAGTAGTGGAGACCGAGCCTAGGGCTTTTGCAGTGAGCTTCACCCCCAACCTCCACCTCTGTTTTTATAAATACTGGGCTAAGGTCTCCCTGAGTTGCTGAGGTATCCAGGCTGGCCTCAAACCTGTGATTCCCCTACCTCAGCTTCCCAGAGTGCTGGGAGTAGAGATACGTGCCACCATACCCAGCCCAGCTTCAGGTTGCATCCCTGAGATAAGGACATCACCAGGGTCCTCTCTGCCTTGCTGAGATAATGTGAAGTCACTGTGAAAGATCCCCTGGGCTGGATGCATTCAGGATAAGCCACTGGCAGTACTGCAAAGTGCAGAGCCCAGGGAACCCTCCAGCAGGTGAAGGAGCCAAGCCTCTCTGTGATCCAGAGCCAAGTAGGCGACACCGTCGGGCCAAGTTATTATTTATACATTATACAGTAGAAAGAGTAAGAGTTTCCAGGACATATTGGAGATCAAGATTCATACTATTAAAGATAAGCCAAATTCTAAGCATTAAAAAAACAAGCTCCAGTTAAAAATGTATAGTTTAAATGAATAGTCTAGTTTGAATGCTTTTCTTCCCATAATGTATTAACCACCTTATGACATCTGAAGCTTCACTCAACATTTCTGAGCCTGGGTTTCCTCAATCTGCACAGTGATGGCACTAATGCTCATGTTTAGCATTCTGCCTGTGCACTAGAGACAAGCAGTATACAGGAGAGAGAACAAAGCTGAGACGCACATGCCCCAAAGAAGTATCTATGATGGTTTCTATTTTTCATGACTTTCATCTTTGTAATTAAACCTCAAGTTGAACAAGTCTCGTAAGTTTTTAATGTTTCTTTAGATACTAACGTATTATTCTGATTTTACACAGAAATAAAAGGATGGTGAAAAGAATTATATCAATAGAAAAACAAGAATAGGTTGGAAATAGAGCTAAAAATGAAGAGAAGGAACAAGTTGTCAGATAGGAGATCCCATTTCTAATAAAACATGCATCACCTTTCAAGGTGAATCTTGTAATGGAAACACATTTTGAAGTGAATTGGCCTATATACCTATGAAATCTCCATAGGACCAAGTTGTTTTCTTCAGTCAGTATTCCAGGTTTCAATAACATACCACAAAGGATTAGATAGGGAAGACAGCCCCTGGAGGACAAGAATGGAGAGTTTAGAACAGCACTAGAATATGAGAAAAAGACCTAAGAGTTTGAATTCAAAGGATCCTAGCGCAGAGATATGTCTTGAACAGATGGATTTTAGTTTCCACAGGGAAAAAGCGTGTTTCTGTGGAGGTGAAAGGTGAAATGAATGTTTGATGAGCTGAGATTAAATGCAGAATGACAGACAATAAATAACCTAAGCTGTGGCTGGTATTTGGGCATTGTGTCAACAGAAAGATGAAAGTAAAATCAAAATAACCAAAGTATTTGCAATAAAACCCAGAAAAGACTGTCTACCCAATGCTTTAGGAGATCTTCTAGAGCAATGGCCATCAGCCAGTGGCACTTTTGTCCCCTAAAACTTTGCCGTTCTCCCCTGGAGAAGGTTTGTTGTATACAAGTGGCAGAGCACTGCCAGTATCTCATGGAGAAGTCCAGGGTTGCTGTGAACACCCTCAAATGCGCAGGGCAGCCCCCTGCCTTCCTCCAGCCTAGGGAAGTGATTACTGAGTGGAGATGTCCAACGTTTCCAGATAGAGAGATCTTGCTTCACAATAGCCTTTTCCAAACTGTGCATCCCCGAATGCCATAGATGCTAACATGCCATCAGCCCTTTCTGCAGCATTTGGATCTATAGTTTCCTCATTTGAATGGCCAACCAACCAAGGATTAAAGTTTGTTTTTCTGGGTTTTTTTTAAATGACAATGGTATTGAAGAGGTATAGGCTTTTTGTGTTGTCATTATTCTCAAACTATACAGTATGACAAGTACATAAACAAAGGTACATTATATATTATCAATGATCTAGAGATAATGAGCATAGGTTATATGCAAATAGTACCTTCTTTTAAATCAAACATCAGCATATCCTTGGGCTTTGGTATTCACAGGAGGTCCCAGGACCAGACCCTGGGGTACTGAAATAACTATCTTTTCTGTGGGAAAAATGTTGTTGGGGAAAGTAGAATCTAAATCCCAACAAATTTGGAAAGCTCTATGTGCAACAAACTTAAATAAGTTTTTTTTTTTAATTACAGACGGTTTCCAATTATCTAGTTGAAAAGGAAAGCATTTCTAAAGGCAATTTTCCAAGACATAACTTTGTGTGTTACAAATGTTCTACAGAACATAAAATGAGAAGCACTAATTTGGTAGTTCATGTGAGTTATTTCTGTGTGGGATATTATTAATTGCCTGCTTGAAAGTAGTAGACTTAATTGACTTTAAATTGTTCAAAGTAAACAAGCAAAAATACTGAAACATAAAATATAGCCATGCATACTAGCAAAAATGTGAAAGAAAGCATAAAGGGTTGCATAGTGAAAAAGAATAGCTCATCTGGATGGGTGAATCACTGATGAAACGAAAGAATGCTACCATTCCTATTTCCTTTAGCCTACATTTGCCAATAAGAATGAGGCAAGGCCCCTATCTCATCCATGTGCTCAGATGTGAATGTTGCCTTTTCCCTTGAAGATTCTCAGTACATTTGTTCAAGTGCATTTATTGTTCATCCTCAGGGATTCTGCCCACCCCACATATAAGTGAGTACTCACAGCAACTGCTTGCATCTGGTGGCTGTGTTCATGAAAGGATTCTTTGCACTTGTATTTTTTGGCTGAAATACTTCATTTGTTTACTTTGAGGCATCTTCCCCAAATATATTCAAGAGAGAACAAGAATAATATATAATCTCCAGTTGAATGGAAGGCTATAATTTAAGTAGAGGTGTTCGGCCAATGTAAGAGCTTTGAGTGAAAGTAGAGGCCCAGCGGAAGGCAGGCAGCAGCTTATTACTGCTTACATGTTATACTGCAGTTTAGGTTCCTTTATTACTTGAATGCAATATGCGTTACTCAAAAGACTATCGTGAATGAGCTTTATTTATGCACAAGAAGAAGTCGTGTGTTATGCTGAAATGAAACCTGCAGTTATCTATTGCAAATGGCAATTTATTAGAAAACAGGCATGTATATTTAGCATGATAAATCCCTACATTCTAGTTGCCCAATTATTTAATTTTCTATGATAAAACTTACAGCACATCTGTCTTTTGATCTTACTTGCTATGATATTAAGGGACTTAACCGCCTTAAGACCTTTGTCCTTCAGCCATCCATTAGCTTTCTGTTATGCCTAATCCCCATTTCCATTTGGAAAGAAGTCAGTTAATATAATCAGCACTCATTATTTAGCAGGTTTTTCTAAACATACTGAATCACTAGAAGACAATGATGAAAATGTTTTTGAGTGGTTTTTCTTTGTATCAAAAGCCTTAAAATCCTTATTTATTAATATTACTGTTATAGTCATAACAGAGTAGCACAAACAGTGGCTTAAAACAACACATGTTCAGTATCTTGTAGTTTTAAAAGTGAGACATGAGCCTGGCAATCCCCTGCACTAACATCAAGGTGTCTTCAGGACGATGTTTCCTTCTGGAGTGTCTGGGGAAGACTCTGTTTCCTTGCTTTTTTGAGCCTTTACTGGCTGGCAACATCCCTTGAATCATCCATCACCTTTTCCTCCTCCTTCCAGACCAACAGTGTGCCATAAATTGGATGCAATAAACTGCCTTCATTGCTACATTTTACTCAGAACATGCAAAAGAGGTTCTACACTCAGAACAACCCAGGGGTAAGCCCAACCCCATGTAGATAATCCAAGCAAGATTCTCTCCCTATCTCAGGGTCTTTATTTTTATTTATTTGTTTATTTATTTATCTGTTTTATATATTTAGTGCAAGGTCTACAGGGTCCTACTACACAAGAATGGACTCGTGGAGATCTTCCTGTTTCCGACCTCCCATACGCTGGGATTACAGGCATGCGCCACCATGCCCAGCCTCAATCGCTGTCTCATCATGCCCCAGGGCAGGGTCAATGCAGCCTGTGGTGCTCAGGATTGAACCCCAGTCCCTACGTTCTGCCTAAGCAGGTGCTTTAGTCCATTGACCTATCTGGCAAGGCCCCATCTCAGGGTCTTTAACCTTACTCGCATCTTTGAAGCCCTTTTGCTGTGTAAAGTAATCATGTTCACATATCATAGAACATGGATATTTTGGAGAGTTTGCTATTTTGCCTGAAATCCTTATTTCCCCAATTTCTAATTTGAGAGAAATTTCAAACAACCCCCTCCAAACCAAAATATCATAATTAATAGTGTGTGTTTTTAAATTAACTGTTCCATTTTCAGCTTTGAAATAAATTAACCCAGACATAAGATTCTCAGGTTTTCCTCTGGCTGTGGAAATAAAATTCCCCTAAAATACTGCAGAGGCTTGGTCCTAGGACCAGTGGTGGACAGCAGGAGTTGTTGCCCCTCTCCCCCACTCAACTGCCAGTTCTCAGGCTCCATGTGTCACCCGATAGCCCACATGCAGCACTCAGAGAGCTCAGCTGTGTCACTTCTGGCTTCCCTCAGGCACTGATTCCTACAGGCAGACAATTACTGATGTCGGCAAGCATGTGGCTCCAGCTCGCTGCATGATTAGCTGTTAATATTTGGTAAAAGGAATCACTTGAACCCTGTCCGTGTAACCCATCAGAGATAAACTGCTGTTTGAGCATAACAAATCAGACTCTCTGATGTGGAGGACAGTGTGTGGTCAGAATGAACCATTGCTCCTTTTCAGAGAATGAGAGAGAGACTCTTTTATTCATGAATTCATGGACACTTCCAGGTTAAAACAAACAACAACAAAAAGAGTAGAACAGATCTGTGGAGGTGAAAAACACTCTACTTTGGACTGATATCTTGAATATGTCTCTACTTGAGCATTAGCTCTCCCTTTCCCAGGATGCGGAAAACACCTTTCTGTGATGTGGGTCATCATGTAGCAACGACATTACCACCATGCTGAGGCGACCAAAAACCCTCTTTGGAGGCAGAATGATAGGATTCGATTTCTTATCCCTGATGTTCTTTAACACTATAATCACTGCATCTGTCATTAAATACACATGCGGTTGTGTGTTCAGTAACTATAACTCTATTGACATACTATTTAAAAATTAAGGCATCTTTTTAGACAATGCTTAAAACCATGCTTTCCTATCCCATTGCTGGCTCAAGCCTGTGCAGCAATGAAAATCCTTAGCAGGGCATCCTTACCCAAGGTGCCAGTTGGTTTTCCAAAAAAGATGCTTGCATCTGTAGCTGTCCTGGTGTTCAGAATGCAGGCCAGACCCCCTGCCTGCTCTGGCCCCTCCATCCTCCTTTTCTGACACTTTCTTCCTTGCTCACTGCCCTATGGGCATCAGGAAGGGCTTCTTTGCCCTCCATTGGAGGGCATTCATGCCGTCTATGCTGTCCTGCACTTAGCCAGCAACCCGGAACTCTCTGGGTGTATCCATGCCCCCTCATGTTCTTCTACTGTTCCTGTTCTGCCTTATGGTTCCAGAGTCAGTACTTAGTAGGTGTTAAGTAGTTACCTGTTGAATGAATAAATGAACACAACCTAGCAGCATGTATATGTGTAAATGTGTATTGACAGGTCTCCTCAGGAAGCCCTTCTACCCCGAAACTAGCTGGCCTGTTTGTTTCCTGAAGGAAGGCCTTGCTCAAATACCACCTGTCTGGAGATGCCACAAGACACTGGACACACGGCATGCTTCCAGTTTCCCTTGCTGTTAGTCATTACATTGTTCTCTTCTTAACTTAGATACTCAGATTCTAAGATGCAGTATCATGTACTTAGATCTTATAAAGACTATGTCTCCTCCAGAAGAATGTAACCTTCATCAGCCTATGGGTTCTATCCATCTGATTTACTGCTAGACTTACAGGTCCTAGAACAAACATTTAGTATGTACATGCCAAATAACTGTTTGATGAATGAATAAATGAAATCAAGTAGTACTACCCACAGAGCCCTTGCTGACAACCTTGATGATAGTACTCCCTATTCTATTTATTGCCTTGGAACCACATGCCCTGCATTTCTGATGATTTTTCTTTCTCCCTAAAACATTAGGTCTTGGGCTAAGGTTCAGGATGCTCTGCCTCACTGCCATGTCTGCATTCCTCAGTGATACACTGCCCATGGTCAGAGCTCAGTGAAATACTCGGCAGGTGGTTTTGGAAGGAAGCAGGCCTCCAGCTACCTAAGTTGGGGCAGGCACCTAAGTGAGAGGAGGGAACTTCTGTTTGCAGATGTACTGAGGCATAAACGCCTGAATTCTGTGTTCCTGTAACCTCTGTACAGTGGGCACTATGTCCTTCATCAGAAAAAATCTTCCTGGATCCTCTGAGATCTGCCTGATGTGGCTATTGCACTGAGACAGAGGTAGCCCCTTTGATTTTGATCACTCCTGATTATAAATGAAAAATCTCATTGCATCTACTGTACAGGGCAATACCAGTATACGTTAATATAAATAGCAAACTTTTTATGTAGTGTATCTTTGGGTTTCTTTTCTGCGTCTCTAGCACACACCTTATAAATGAAAGTCTTTAGGAAATGGAGTCTTTAGGCAGATTCCATGAGAGCAAGAATTCTATTCTTTCTACTTTTTTGCTGGGTGGCTCTGGGCAAGTTACTTAAGCTCTCTCAATCTCCTACCTAGCACAAGGTTTAAAAAACACTTACTCTGTGTTTATGTGTGCTTGGTTCATTGTTGTGTTTTAGGCCCAACAACAAATGCTTTGTAGGTATTTGGCCAATATCTGTTGAATGAGTGAATAAACAAAAGCAAGCAGAACTGCTGATGGGGCCCTTTCTGATGCTCCTGTGTAGTACTGTCTCAGTACTCATCACCATTTGCTCACTTAATAGGCACTTTCTTGAGGGCTGACAGGCACAGCAGCCCTTCATCTGTCTTCTAGATACCTTGGCTACCCAGTGCTCTGAGTGCTTGTGGGGGGGGGGGCTTCACTTTAGCTCAACCTACTTCTCTAAATGCATCTCTCACCACTTTCTCTGGGTGTCAGTCACACTGGCTTCTTACATTCATCGTAGAGCCTGCTTCTTTCTGTTCTGCTTCCCTCCTGCTTGACTTCCCTTTCCCCTCCCACCTCACACTTGCCCAGATTCATTCTAGATGTTTCACCACTGTTCCGTCCAGCTAGTTCCTTCCCTGGGCAGGGGTGGGCATTGTGATTATGATTTCCTCTTGCATCCTTTAAGCTGGGCACCCTGCATGGCACAGAGTAAGTATGCAAGAAATATGTCTTGAATTTAAAAGTTGGCTTTACACACAAGGGCCCTGAAAAGTAGTAGATAAGGCTCCTCGCTATTTGAGGTACAGCTCCATGATCTACATCCAAAAAATTGAATTCAATTATTCCAGCAAGCTTAAAGAGCAACCAGGCTTTCTGTCTTCCCTTTCCTTGTCTCCCCTCTCCTTCCCCTCCAGACCCTATCTGTGCCCTGCTTTCCCTCTCCTCCTCTCCTTGTTCTTTCTCTTCTTCTGCTGTTCCTTAGCAAGAGCACTTAGGAATGTGGAAATGCACACCCAACTCTGCCTTCTGTTTCTGTGCACCTTGGATGCCTGCAAACTTTCTGAAGTCCTCTAGCTTCCATCATTGTCCTGGAGAACTGATTGGTTTGAATTTCTATTGCTGGTAATTAATTGAAAGAATAAGTCTTCATGATAGATTAATAAACATGTTTTATTGAAGAAACCCAGCAGTGTAAATGCAGAACTTGTGTGTTTAAAATTTTAAATGGTTACCAACATGAAGCCTCCGACTCTACCCAAAATACAGGCTGGGCAGCAGCAGTAATGAATCTATTAATTTCATGACATTGCTTTCTGCATATTTTGTTTTGTCTTCTATGGGTGTCTGTGGAATCCCACCTAAATCAAGACTACTTTTTGTATCTGCAGTTTCTCTGCTGGATTAGAGGAGTGGAAACGCTCTCTCCAGTACCACAGATCTGTGCTCATTCAGCTCCCTCCTCATCTGCCACCATCAGCAGCCAACATTTAAATTTACATTCAGCTAAGATTCTGCACACACAGTTGGTGCTAAGAATGGTGCTGGGCACTTTACGTGTATTTTCTCTGTAAATGTTCACAACTCTGGGTAGAGGCACCGCAGTGCCACGATGTGGATGGGGACACCTCTGCCTGGCACAGTTTAAATTTTTCCTAAAGCCTGCCTAGCTGGCAAGAAAGCCATCCCAACCCATTAAAGCTCTAAGACTAACTCTTCCTTTTATATTTTTCTACCAAGAAAATCTCATCTATCTGATTCCTTTTGTCTTTTTATGGTGTTTTATTTTGTTTGCTGTACAGATGTTATATCTATCTGTTTGTTTGTATTTAGTACAGGGTCTACAGGGTCTCACTACACATATCAGACTCATATTTTTTGTTTTCAGCCTCCCAAGTGCTGGGATTACAGGCACAAGCCACCATGCCCAGTCTCAATCCCCCTCTCAGCATGCCCTGAGAACAGGGCTGACCCTGCATGAGGAGATCAAACCTTGATCTTTTATCTGGTTTGACTCCCAGCCTATGTCAGCACCCTGACCCCAGAGACATGGGGGGGGGCACTTTTAAGCCTGGGTTACTGAGAAGAAGGCTACGCAGGCAGGTAGCATTAAGGCCAGACCTTTGATAGAGACCCTTTGTGGCTACTGTTCCTATATTTAAAATTCTCTTCCTCTGACACATTTTTCTCCGACCTCTTGTTTTGTTTTGTTTTGTTTTGGTTTGTTTTTTTTTGGGCAAAGTGTATCCCCAGGCAGCCAGAGAAGAACTCCGACTACTTCCCTGCATCTTGCCAGGATTCTCAGTGCCACCTGCACTCCAGCCTGAGATAAGTCTTGCTAATTTCAAATGAAGTGGCTGAGCAGAGCACTGTACACTGCATGTCAGCTGGAGCCCTAGAAGCTGTTGGCTTCTACTACCATGCCCAGCAGAAACGGATCTCATGCCAACTCCTAGAAAGAATGTCGGTCTGAGCTACAGGGATCCTGCAAGATACCCAGCCCCTGGCACTGAAGAAGGGATTAAGTCTAAATAAACCTCTGTAGCCGAGGCCAGGAGGGCTTTGTCACCTTTAGACCACTGTCCTAGGGAGGTGCTGGGTGTGCTCTTGGAGAAAGCCAAGAAACATCTAGAGAAATGTCTAGTGGCGACAGCAAGCATATAAAGATAATGGAATGTGGCGTCTTTCCCCCTTCTGTCCTCTCTCCTGGTATTCTAAGCACCATTACCAGCACTCTGTGTTTACCACACTATGCCCGCAACAGCATCATGGAATCCTAGGCACTATTCCCATGGGTAGGTGGCATCCCAGCATTCCTGCAGACAGCCTCAGCTCTCCCTTCCCCTCCACACCAGCTCTTTGTCCAAACATTAATGTGGAAGCATAGCGAACGCCACCTCCAGGCCTTCAGCTCACTAACTCCACTTATTTCTAAAATATAAAGAGCTATTATTATGAAGTTTTTATCAGGAAGCTAAAGTTTAGTTTTTGCATGTGAATAGGCCACACTTCCCCTTCCTGTATTAGTAACTGCTTTTTAAGCTCTTGTGTTCTATTAAAATAACAATATCAAATTATGTAAATGTGCTAATTGCTTTATTGAAATTAATACCCTTATTTAGCAAGTTAAACCTTGCAAAATGGCCGTTTTTATTAAAAATTATGGAAGTGTACTGGCTGTTTAAAGGCTAATATAATTGGGTGAACTCAGGAACTGGGAAGTGTCAATTAATGGGAGATTGTTAAATAATATTTTTTAAACAATCAATTTTCTCTTGTAGTTTGTAAAATAGTCCTGGTAAAATAATAATGACTGTCTAAGGCCTGAGGGAAGGTTTACAAGTATTTTCTACAATGTTTTTGAATATGTTGAATTTCCCTTTTTGGTTTGTCAAAACTAGGTTTTGTTTGGTAATAGAAATTTAAATTTAGCCATTTATAGAAAATTACACTCAGGATATTTCTCCTCTACAAAAATCATTTTCTAGCTGGCATTAAATGGCTGCATGCCTCCTCCCTACCATACTGTGGCAATTGCTAAAATACTCAAGGATGTTGATTCCTTTCTTCTTTCCCTTTTTTCTTACCGAAGGATTTTGAGATTAAAGGATGTGTCTGTCTGAGTATAATGGTGCATACGTGTAATACCATTACTTTGGGAGGCTGAGACAGAAGGATGGAAAATTCAAAACTAGCCCGGACAACTTGGCAACTTAGACCCTGACTCAAACATTTTTTAGAAAATTGCTTTTAAGGGCTAGGGAGGTTGTTTATTAAGAAGGCCCTGGATTCAATTGCTGGTACTGCAAAAATCAAATACACATCCTATATGCTCTTCATACTAAGAATTATTCCAGTTGGAAGTTATGGAGTATTTCTCCCATGGATTGCAATTTTTTTAGCTTCACTGCCATTGGAAATACACCATGAATCTACCTTAAAAATCCATGTTCTTGCGATAGCCCTTGGTTGGAATTGTTAGTAACTCTCTTCTTGCCATGTGAATGTTCTCGTTAGAGTGTACTATGAAACCTCTTTATGAAAATATCTTGTGGTTTCCAAATAGTGGTAGGGAAGGGAATTTTTGGTCACTTATGCAATTTACAGAATTGAGGTCAACCGAGGATACTGGGACAGTTCTAACTGGAGCTATGAAGACAAAGGTCTGAGTAATACTCCAGATCTCTCAGCTCATTTCATTTCAGATATTGTTTGTGAGTCACCCACTTAAAAGCCAGAATAGAGCCCCACTTTTCAACATCTCCCTGTAAACACCTTCTCTTGGTGTCATCCAATATTTGAAAGTAATTATCATAGGTGGCAGATTATGTATAATTTCTAGTGCTTTCTATGATGATGAGATGATAAAGTGCTCATCTATTATACAATGTGACACTGCTTCCCAGTCCCTCTCTTGCTCTTCTCCTCCATCATCTTGGATTTAATCTGTGTTCATAGTTCACATCAGAGATGTACTGGCTGTGTCCCATGGACTTCTTGTGACTCATATTAAGACTATTGACTTTATTCATCCTACTGTTGGTGAACAAAAGCTGACTTTGTGTGGCTCTGATAGCTTAACAGACAACTTGTCTTTTCCCCAAAGGAATGCAGGAATGCTGTCACATTCATCCTCTGTCTACTAAATTTATGCAACATATTCTCTAACATAATAAGCATACCAATATACTTAAACTCCAAAATAATGATCCTGGTTGGGAGACTGTGCCACTCTGCACATTGTTGAAATACGGCCTGGCTGGCCATGTGGTTTCATTCTGCATTCTGCACAGACATAAATATTTTTTTTTTAAAAAGTATGCTTGAAAGGCAATCACCATTGGAGGATGCAAATAATCTCATTGTTGATGTTGTACAACCACATGACAATCCCCCATCAGTGGGCCAAAGTGGACTAATATGGGCTTTTGCCATCTAGATAGTTTTGTCCTTTCCTTTCTAGTTCTAAGGGAAGAGGCCCAATTTTTAGTTGTATCAGTGGAATCTCAAACGAGGTGGTAGATGTCTGGCTCCATATGAAGGGAATTCATGGATTGCATGGAACTGAAATTTGCTGGCACCTGCTGAGTGAGATTTTCTAGTCTGTTCTCTGAGAACATCTTTTATCTGAGAACATGATCATTTGTCCAGCTTTTTAGGTTCCAAACCAGGTCATTCTTTGGTTTTTTGTCTTGCTCTCAACTTTCAAATGGGTGAGCCAGGTCTGAATAGGGAACACCCCAGGCCTTTTAGCAAGAAGTGATCTATTGCTGCTTTACTTCTCTTCATACAAAAACGCTGTTTCTGCTTAACTTACTTTATCCATTTGAAAATATTCTGCTTGGTTTCTGTCTTTGTAGAATAAGTTTGGCTCAGCAGAATCCCTAATCATTGATCCTGGGTGGTTGCGAAAGCATCTATTTTGCAGAACCTTTTGAGATATTTAAGACTATTTGCCTGCCTCCCGAATGATCCCAGACTAGCATTTGATGAGTTTTTATGTCTTTTTTCTTTCATTGTATTTCCTTCTCATTTGTCGGGCCCATGCTGTTACCTTGTCGTAGCGTCTGGCAATAGTAACGCTCATTAAATATTTGTTAAATGAATAAATGATTGTCACTTTCCCTCTGGAATAGCATATTTAGTAATTATATTTTCTCTATCCATCTCAAATTGCCCACTTCTAGTATGTTCAGGTTTGGAAATCAGATAGCTATACATGATACAGTAATATGAAGAGCAGATCAAGATTAAAAGCATAAGAATGAGGTTTTTATTGTCTTCAAGATTAAAAAAAGAAGCAGCTGATGTAGTACTGACTTTATGGCATCTATTTGGACTATTAAGAAATCACTTTGAAAACTTGCTTTGAAACTGAGCTCTGGGTTCATAGAATTGTGAGATAGCTATATTCCAGACAGAGGAAGTATTTTTGCATTCCGTTTTCCTTCAGATGGTCATTATGAACACCTAGGAGTGCTGCCAGAAACAGGCTCTATAAAAATCAGTAGGCCATTACTGTGTTTGCGCTTATTTTAATTTGATTTCTTAGACTTTCTCAAAGCTGTCCAAGGAGAAATGTGCCCCCTGTGAATATAATGTCCATTATGTAAAATTTAACTGCATCTAAGGTTTGGAAAGTGTAAAATTTATACTTAGGTCCTGTTGCATCAGTGTGAAGAGATGTAAGATCAATTATGGGCAGAGAAAAAAGGGGCTGGATATATTACTATTATTTTCAAGAACATTTAAAGGAAAAAAAATTTTTTTCTCACTGCCAGAAGCTTGACAGTTTGCTTTATTTTTGAATTTCACTTCAGTTTCTATAGTTGTTGGTCACAACCACTTCTGCCACTTTGTTATTGTGTCTGGGCTGGAAGTGTTGGGAGGACAAGAAAATTTCTCATTAGTGACATGTAGTGACACTTCCCTTTATTGTGCACGGACGATTTTCTGACAGAGATAGATGACATGGCTCGAGTTTCCAAGAAAATGTTATTCCATCTCTGAATGGAGAAGCTCTGAACCAATCTTTCCGATTTACAAACAGGCTGTAGATGTGCCCAACGTGACAAACTGATAGTGAAAGGTGAAGCCTCGAAATTGAAGATGTTTCCTTGTTCATTTTTGGTTACAGGGAACGGAACACATTAACAATGCCACATTTTCACTTTTCATTAAGCAGGAACATATATGGTGCATGGTCGATAGAGAAACTCTTCGTTACTTTGAATTCTTTGACACTGGATTTTTTTTTTTTTTTATGTTCCTATCAGAAAATATTTTTTCTGGAGTAGAAAGGGCAAAATAGCTTCTCGCATTTTCTCTAACTCCAAAATCTCTTCAATTTGATGCCTCAGATTGGCTGGCTGGTGTCGAGTAGAAAGGCTTCTTTTCCTGCCCTGCCACAGGCTCTTCTTGGTTACCCACCCCCCACCCCCATCTCCTGCTTGAGCCCCTCACTCATCCTGCCTATGAAGCAGCCCCCAGTTTCCATTGGAGGAGCCAAGAGAGGGGCCTGAGGTTCTAGGTGATTGTGCCCTCTGTCCACTTTGTCTGATGGCCACAGCTGGGGCCTGGCAGAGCCTCCTTGGACCCTGTTCCAACTGCAGGATGAGGTGTGGGTCACCGTGGTATAAAGAAAGCCCGAAGAACCTCCTGCTGCAGGCAGTAAGACAGGCCGAGAAAGGCTGCCTGGCAAGAAATGGACCCTCTAAATCAGCAGCATCAAACATCTCAGAGAGAAAAAATAAAATAAAAATCCCAGAGCAGAGCGGGTCCTGAACCACCTCCCAAGTACAGAAACTTGTCTTGTTTCTGACTGTGCGGTACGCTAAGCCAATAAACATTCTATTATTGTTCAAGCCACTGGGGGGAAGTTTTCATTGTTCGCAATCAAAGGATTCCAATCGGCAAAGCCATTCAGTTAGAGTTTTTCTTTACCTGACTGCTATATATTCCTAGTTACATTTCATATATAAGGTACATATTTATATATTCTATGTGGAAGAAAGAGAGTATAAGGCATTCGAAGTGTTCGTTCTGACTGAGCCATGCTGACAAATGCTTAACCCTAGGCTCCGGGAGCAGGATTGGGGGCTGGCTGGTAGGGCAGGTTTAATTTCCATGCTGTGATCATGGCCACCATGACCAATTGCAAGCTACCAGTGTGACACTGGATGTGGAATGAGGAAGGATTTTTAAATCCAACAAGCCCCAAAGAGTGCATTACAGCATGCCACTATCTCAGTGTTGCTACTTTATGTACAAGAATAAGATCCAAAGGGTTTTAGAGACCTTCCCTGGATCACACAGAGGCAAGACTTGAACCAGAGCCTTCATCTCTGACTTGTGAAGCCTAGTTTTTTAATACACCGATTATCTAGTTTCCATACATTAGCATATCTAATGCAGTGTGCCTACAATTGGCCCCACTGGATGGTGCCTGCGTCCATCACTTCGCATTATCAGTTCCACAGGCTGCAGAGAAGCATCTTTCTGTCCATTTTGTACATGAAGAAGCTAAGGCTCCAAGAAGTGGAAACTTACCCAAGGTCCCACCTCACACATAGGAAGGGGTCATGTGAGATTGGCTCTGGTGTTTGACCCAAAGCAACATTTGGTCTCACACTAGACATAGTGTTCTGGAGAGCTCAGACTTCCAGGGTTCTATGGGCTTTGGGGATTTTGTAATTTAGGAAGCACTTATGGGAAACAACTTTTCATACCAAATATAAATGCATACAGAAGCAAATGTTTGGTGAGCAGGTAGAAAAGGGCATCCATGGCCCTGTAAGGCTCTGCATAGAGTTCTTATGTTCTCTGCTACCTGGTCCTTTGTCTTTTCTTCGAGATTTTGAAGAACTCACTCATAGAGCCTCACACAGAGCTTTTATGTCTTCTTTCAAAGTCCTTTTTTGATGAGCAGTGTGAGAAATATCCATCCACTCCCTGAAGTGACTGTGGGCAATTAGTAGGAAAACTTTAGAAAGTGAGCAAAAGGGTTGCAAGTGTTGAGTATCAATAAGTAGAATTAATAACAGCCTGACTGATTAAAGATTGCTCTGATTCACCCTTCTTAGGACATGGGGGTGACTCCTCCCATCCCACTGGCCACCCTCTTGTTTGTACACGACTCCCATAGTTGGCCAGTGTGCTCTGCCCACATTTTTCTGAGCGTCTGCAGTTTTCAATCCTATGGTCTGAATTATTTAAGTGGTATGATTAGCATAATCCAAACTGTGCTCTGAAGAACTCAGGAGCACTGAAGCACTGACCTGGACCTGCTGCCCTCTCTTCCAGGGCAGAGAAGGCCCCACCCGGTAGAGGTGGTGCACACCCCACCACACTGGAGCCCTCACTCTTATCCCCACCCGTTTCTCCCCCTGCAACACTAGGGAGAATATGCCTCACTCGGTCTGCTTTCAGCATCCGCCATAGTGCACCACTGTGGTGAGCACTGAACCAGTTCAGCATCCGGTGGAGAGGCCAGTGCAGCAGCCTCTCCAAGCTGCTGTTGAGGGTGGTGCAAACAAATTAACTGGCGCATTCATTGTATATTGGGCCTTTTAGGAGTCCTGAAGGATCAGCAAACATCTGTCTATAATAAGAATGATAATAACAAGCAAACAGTTGCTTGAAGTTCCACCACAATCATACCGTTGTACTCCAATTCGCTCTAACAGGTATGATAGCACATCTTTCCCACCGATTCCTGTGTTGAGTTCTCAAAATTTACAGATGAACAAATCTACATAGAGAAACCCAAGGTGATTTTAGTGTTTCAAAAAGGCTAAAGGAAACAGTCCCCTGCTTGGTATGGACTAATTAGAAATGCCAACTTTCTTTTAGTTAAAAAGAAATCAGAAACTTCACTTTGAGAATATGAGAAATTAATCATTTGATGCTCAATATATTTGATTTTGCAGTCTAAATCTTCCATAGCCAAAAATACTTAGCAATTTCTTGGGTTGGGGGTGTGGGTGGTAGAATTCATGGAAAAAAGTATTCCAAGTACACTTCTTATTAGTTCAACAATGATTCACTGACCAGAGCCAGTGATTTTTATAGGGCCAAAACTGCAACATTTAGTCTTTTTTTTAATCCAATTTACAGATCCAATATCTCTCATTTCTTTTGGTTAGGGCATTTAAGATGTCATTTGAAGATGTTCTGTGGTCTAAGAAAATGATGCAAAACCACTACGAAAATTTAAAATATGTTCTCTCAGAAGTGAGTTGGATTAGCAGCCAGAACTCAGGAGCTCTGTAGCAGCAGGACTCAGAACAGAGGTCATAGTGATCTTAAAGAGAGGCCTTAAGAGCGGAAGGGCTCTCCCAAATGTAGGCTGCCAGGAGAGGGTGGCCAGTGGGATGGGAGGAGTCTGCTCCCTGTTTGAAGACTTCTAGCCTGAAAGTGATGCCAGAGGGGGCAGCTCAGAAGAGAAGGGAGGAGCCCCTTGCAGGGGTCGGATGGGCAAGCCTGCCTTCCTGGGCTCCGCAGCCCTGAACAGGCTGGGCAAGCCTGCCATAGACCTGTCTGCAGAGAAACACAGGACTCCCTGCTGAGTGGTAGTGAAAAGAAAGCAGAGTGTATGAGATTTGCCCAAGGCCATAGAAGCACTCCCATCACACCTGGGATTGGGATTCAGATCTTTCTGCCTTCCAGAAAGACAACTCTTGTCTCTCTCGATCATGTCCTATTTTTAAGTTCATTAGTTAACCTCTAGGTACTTAGCCAGTTCCGGGAGCTGGAACGTCAAAGTGTTTTAAATGGACGAGCCTAAAGTGATCATCATCTCCTTGCTGGCTCATCCTCCGAGCCCCTGCAAAGGTTCGGCGGTTCATACAGAAGCGGGCTGCTCATCAACAAGTTTCCCTGGGAGGTGGGAAGCATCTTTCCTCTGATCAGAACATGCCTGTCACAGAGTGCCGGCGGCTACTGCGTGATGCCTGCTAGAAAGAGCTGCTGCCCCAGCCCGGGAGTCCAAAATCTGTCTTCTGGCAGAGGCTTAACTGTTTGGCTGCTGCATCCAAAGGTCCATGCTGGTTCTTCCCAGGAACAAAGAACCCAGCTGGGAAGCTGCCAGTTGCAGCCAATCTTCTCCTTCATTTCAACTCAACAAGGATTTAATTCGCTCCTGCTGAGGGTCCAGTCCTGTGGGGCATGCAGCCCTCTGGGGTTCTGCAGTCCTGCTGGGGAGTCCAGACACACGAACAGGAGGCAGCCAGATGATGCAGCAAGGCTCTACATAATTAAGAGCTCCACAGTCAGGGCTGAAGGAATTCAGAGTGTGTTCAGAGCTCTGGCTATAGCAACTGAGTCCCCATACACATATCCCGGTGGCATTTAGTAAAGACCCAGAGAAACTTCTTCCTGCCCTGTCAAGATTCTCGAAATCCTTTCAAGACACAAGCAAGGTGGGACAGCAATGAGGACTCTGTTGGAAGGAGACCGCAGAAGGATGAACAGTGCTGCTTCCAAATGCAGATGGTTGTTTCCCAGATAGTTTCCAGGAACACTGAGTTAATCCACATCTCTCTGAGGTCCTAAGGAAGCCACTCTTGCCTTCCTTGGCTGCTGTACCATTCTTAATCATCAACCCTTCTCTTCTAAATGCCCAGAACTAAGATGCCCCCTTTCTCTTGTCATGTTACAGCTTTGGTCGAGTTCTTTAGCACCCACAGGATTGCTGGCACTGCAGAAAGCACCTGGGCAGTAGTGGATTCAGAGACGGGTCTCTGCATGTGCCTGCTTTGAATCTGGAAGTACAGTTGTGTGGTGGAAGCTGTGTGAAATGCTAATTGTTTATAAAGTACGAAAGCAGTGTCAGAGGCAGTTAGAACCCAGAGTGGCCCGAGGAGCTCGAGTTTACACATTGCCTAACATGAGCCTTCACAAGCTTCCGATGCCCTCTCACCTCCAGGAAGGCTGACTTCTCAAGCACAGATTCGCTCTAAGATTCTTTCCAGGTCTCATTAAGTAATTATTACTGAAATCACTTGCAGGATAGCTTGCCCTCTTGCAGCACGGTGGTTCCTGTGAAGGCAACACAAGCTGTTGCAGTCCTTGCCATCATAGCCTCAATGTGTTCAGCAGAAGTGTCGGGAGGGAAGTGCTCCACAAATCCTTTTTAAGGGAATGATGCTAGTTTCCTAGGGCAGCGGTATGAACTCTGCAGGCTGGGCAACTTAGGCAATTGAAACGTATTTCTTCTCTGGCCTGGAAACCAGGAAGTCCCCAAGCAAGGCTGGGCTCTCACGAAGCCTCTTACCTCGGCATGCAGATGGGCACCTTCCAGCTGTGGCCCCACTCTCTCTTCCCTCTGTGCGCACCCATCCCCGGTGTCTCAGTTTCTCTCTGTCAAACCTTTTATTCTAAGAAGCACATCAGTAAGATTGGACTAAGGCCCTTCCTAAAGCCCTCATTTTTACTTCCTCACATCCTGAATGGCCCTGTCTTCTAATACAGTCAAAGTTTATGCTAGAGAAAGCCCATGTTTCAATATATAAATTTGGGTTGAGAGAGGTATCATTCAGCCCATAATAGGGGTGGGTACTAAACTGAGAATGGAGCATATTGAACAAAATTCATTAATATTATAGTGGAAAAAATTTGAAAATATCATTTCAGAGTGAATTAAGATAATCCTTTGTGAGCTGGCCAGATAGCTCAGCAGATTAAAGCCTTGCTTAGGCAGACACAGGGACCAGGGTTCAATCCCCAGTGTGCAGTGCTGGCCCCACCCCAGGGCACAATAAGATAGCAACTGAGACTGCACATGGTGGTGTGCATCTATAATCCCAGTATTTGGGAGTCTGAAAACAAGAGGATCACTATGAGTCTAATCTGGGTAGTGAGACCCTGTAGACCCTGTACTAAAAAGATAGGAGTATCTTTTTTTTTTTTTAAGTTACTTTAAAAAAGAAAAAGATAATCCTATGTGACAATAGCATTCTCTCACATCCTCCCTTGAGTAGGAAAGAACAGAGTGGCTTTACAGCTTGCTGCCTAGGAGTTATGTTATAGCTGTGACTGGTTCTAGATTAGCTCTGTCGTTTAGGTTAGGCTATTCCTATGTCTGGGCCTCCATTCTTTAATTTAAAAATTGAGTGGGCTCGCATCATTGGGTCATTCTGTGATCCTGTGAGAAGCAGAATGGAAACACTTCTTATGGGTTTCCTGTTTGGCCAAGTATAATGACTTCTAGGAATTCTCTTTCCTCTGAGGCTTGTCGGGAGATGGAAGGGCACAAACTTTATCCTGTGCTTTCCCTAGTGGGATTCTGAGCAAATTCACAGACCCAGAGAAACAAGTCTCTACCATAGGAAACAATGCACAATGGCCTAAGTGGGAAAGAGATCAGTAAAAGCCCCAGCTCCCACTTTGCTGATGGAGAGCAGCTCTTCGAACCTTTCCATCTACCCTGGATCTTGATGATGGCTGAGTCCAGGGTTCACTATAGTTTGGGTACTGCTTGAGTTGTCCCCAAAGGCCCATGTGCTGGATGCCTGGTGGAACCTTGAAGGGGTGGAGCCCAGTGGCAGGCCCTGAGGCCAGGGTGGGCACTGCTCTGCAGAAGGAATACTGCTGGTCTCCTGGGTAGTACTTATGTGAGCTGCTATGAAAGCTGGAACCTGAGCCCTGTATCTCTCTGTGCTTCCCTGTTTGGCTGCCGCTCATTCTTGTGCACACTTTGGCCATGACTCCATGAGGCCTTCAACGTGGGCCAAATCAATGGGATTACCGGCTTTAGACTTTCACCTTCCAAAACTACTGTGCTAAATAAATCTCTTGTTTTTAAACTGTTAACTTGTCTCAGGTATTTTGTTATGGTGCTAACGAACTGAATACAGTGAATGCGTTGGTCACGGCAGCACAAAGCAGGCTTTCATAAAACTAATAGTCGCACTATATTTCCTCCATCAACTTGCTCCAAAGTTCAAAATATATAATGAGTAAAATGCCACATAAAAGACCACTTTCCACCCTATTCTATGAATGTTTCCTTTTTCTTCCTGTTTCAAGTGGTTAACTGAAGCATTAACTTGACCAGTAAAATCACACCACAGAATCAAGGGGAAGCTTCTCCTATCTCCTGTGTAGTCAATCTTCCAGCAATGTGTGTTAATCAATTGTTTGCAGCTCCTTCCCCACTTGTCTCTCTTGGAAATAGTTGTATCTTTGCTACAAATGCCACTAAAATGAAATCTTTCAGATAATTAACAGAGGTAGGGGTTTCTGAAATGTTTCATGACTGAGTTGTGCTTCTCCAGAAGTCTGCCAAAAGCAGGGTTGTCGCTGTGTTTGTTTGGATTTGCATATGTTCTTCCTATTTTCATTTACTGCCCCTCTACCCAAGAAATCGCCTCTCTGAGTCAACAATGACTCTCCAAATCTATACATCTTTGCCTTTCCAGTTACTGTCTTCTCTTCATTTACCCAGTCACTTTGGGTTATGGAAACACAAATGCAGAAACCTGCCCAAATAACTGTGATCTGAGAAACTCGGGGCTGCTTTCATTTCAATATCAGACAGTAGCTTCTACTGTACCCTGAATGGAACTCGGGAACCCTTATACAGGCATAGCTTATAGAATGCATCTCCTGTCTGCACTTGAATTATATAGTCCATTGACATTTTGTTGACTTTACTTCCCTTCAATCTTCCTTTCTATATAAAATCCATACTCCTGCTGGCATTTCCCACTGCTATTCCTGGTGGCTATATACCTCAGCTCAACCAATCTTTGAGAAACAATGCTGTGCTTTTCTCTTAGTTCTTTTCTATTCTATGGCCTACTTGATCCCTATCTCACCTGTGCAAACACAATGGGGACACTGCAAAGATAAGACCAGACCTTTAGCCTCAGATACTGGGCATAGGCGCCCATGAAGAAGATCTGCTGTAGTTTGAGCAGGAGTTGGATCTCTGTGCTTTATTCTGCAAGATTGAGAATCAAGGCAATCTTGTTTGTCTCTTGCTAAGAAAATGCACCCCTAACCTGTTTTTATATCCCTCTTGGAGAGTCCTATGTCCCTCTTTGACCTCACTAATCTCCAGAAGTCCCTTTCTTCTGTTGGGCTCCAGCCAGCCAGCTTGCCCCAGTGCTGCAAGCCTGCCAACCTCATTCCCCTCCAAGCTCTTGCATTGCATACTCCCTGCTCCTTCTTCCTTGCACACTCTTTCCCTGTGGCTGAAGCATTGTCCAGAAGCTCAATGCAAGTGCATAGTTACCTCCTTGAAGAAGTTTTCACTGTCTTTGAAACAGTGTCAGTATCTCCTCCGAGCCACACTTTTCCACCTAGATAGGCCATTTTCTTCTCAACTTTCTTAATAGCTTCTTACTGTCAAAATTCAACCCCTTAAGGGTTGGGACATTGTGTTGCAGCTGCAGTTTTCTTCAGCATATTTAATAACTATGCCAGTCACTGATGAGATGCTCAACAAATATCTGCTGAATGGTTAGCTCAAGGACAATCAGGTTAGAGTTGGATGAACTAGAGAGGAGCATGCAATTAATGATCTCTAAAAGAGCGCCAATGGAGGCATCGCCCTGTTGGCCCAGGCCTTCCCACTTACATTTGAGAATCTTGTGAACCATTGAGCCAGGGTGAGCTCTGCCCAGTGTCAGTATTGCAGCTGTCAGGCTGGCCTTTGCCCACAGGCTTCAATGATCACCTGTCCTCAAATGACTGTCAGATTTCCATGCCTAGAGATGATGTCCCTTGACCACATCATCTGCCTTCTGATGCTTCCACTATGGCCTGCAATGGAAAGGATTTAAAATATGATTGTCTCCTGGCTCAGCTAGACAGTCCACCTTCTCAGTTGTTTGATCACTGTGGCCCATCTTCTTTTCTGACATGAAGAAAAAATTCAGACCTCACTACTTGTAACAATCTTCAGTCTCACATTCTTAACGTGTCCAACATAACTGATGTCTGTTTCTATCAAGTTAAGTAAGTATGATGCACTCATTCATTTAGCACCTGTTGCTTCCATGGGTCATGCTAAGACTGCAAGCATAAAGGCCCTTATGGAGCCGTCCTTTTCTGTCTCGAGAAAAGAACCACACAGAAACACTATGTGTCTCCCTAAGTGCAAGCTCTCATTGGGTCAAGTACCTCTTTTGTTCAGTGATAGCTCCCTAACTCTATCTCATAGATTGTTGCCAAGCCATATATTCTCAATGGCAATTAATTATTTTAAAGTAGTTCTTCCTTATCTCAGGTGGATCAGATCCAAAACCTCTAATGAACGGTTAAAACAAGGAATTGTGCAAAACCTTGTTGGTCTATGCAGCCACATTTGTGAAAAATTTTATTGATCAATTAGGTATGGTAAAAACCTAATAATAACTATCAACAAAATAGAATAATAATGTCAATATGATCAAATAATAATTGTGAGAATATCTGTTCTATCTTTCTCTTAACAGTTACTGTGCTTTATTAGACTTATCATTTTTTCTGACCATGTGACGCGGCACAATGTTTATGGGGAGGGTGAAGTGAATGACATGGAGACTGACGCTGTGTTAGGCTCCTATGTGAGGGTCACTTGAACGCCAGCACCATGATGTGGCACTGCAAAGATCACTCTGATGGTCATAGAGATGGCTGTAGCATAGTGTGATGAGCACATGCTACACATCATGGATGCATAGGAAAAAGGTAGTGACTCAGATCCCAAGAGGATGGAGAGGTTGCATTGAGTTTTCACTCAGCAACGCATAACAATGTGCAGTTAAAATCTTATGATTCAATTATTTCTGGAATTTTCCACTTATACTTTTCAGACTCTGAGGCAGCCCTCTCGGGTCCCCCTACTGTCCCGCTCTCGGATGGAAGCTTTCTTTTCTCCATTAAATACTCTTTTCTTAAAAAAACAAAATTAATTAAATAAATAATTTTTTCAGACCAGAGTTGGCTAGGGCTATGTGAAAGAAACCTTGGAAAGTGAACCACAAATAAAGGACTATTGCCCCTCCTCCTCAGGAGTATGAATTAATTCCATTTTAGGCTTAGTTGTTTGTTTTGATTTTTTATGTTGAACATTGGAAATTTTTTTTTGAAATTCTTTACACTATCATAGTCACTCTAATCGATTTCCATGGTTATCCACTAATTTCCACTTTTTCAATCATTGCTTTTTTTTTTTTTTTTTTGTATTTAGTACAGGGTCTACAGGGTCTCACTCCTTATATTGGACTCATAGTGATCCTCCTGTTTTCAACCTTCCAGACACTGGGATTACAGGTGTGCACCACCATGCCCAGAATCAATTGCCTTCTCAGCACGCCCCAGGGGTGGAACCATCATGGCACGCTAGGGACTGAACCCTAGCTGCTTTGTTCTGCCTACCAGGCGTGTTAGTTCACTGAGCTATCCGGCCAGCCACCACTGCCATTTTTCATCATTATCTTCTTACCCTTCCTCTTATTCCCATAGTGTCTGCCGTAGAATTCAGACTCATAGCAAACTTTAAGACTATTTAGTTCATAAAGTCAAAAACAAAACTGAAGCTTGCGGTCTTGAAGTCAGGACACCAGTCTCAAACTTGTCTTTTCCTGATTTTTAAGGTTTGTTACAAAGAATGAGATTGCTTTTGCTTGTTATTAGTCTGCGTTGCTAGCACTATATGTTACTAGCTATTATCAGGGCCCAGAAAAACTCTGAAATCAAAGAGAACTAAGGCAGAACTTTTGTTGAATGGAGAAGCAAAGAGGAACCAGGTAAGAAGACAGAAAGGAAGCCATAAACTAAAAGAAATCATTGTTGAAGACTGAGTGTCTGCTCTTTGCCCACTTTCACCCTCTGTTTGCAAGAACGGGAGACCCCCATTCTGAGCTGTCATACCTTCAGCATTCCAAAGCCTTGAGTTTATCTCACACCACTGAAAGACAAAACTAAACACCCACACATGCTTCCTATTCCTTGCTCAATGCAAGTCCTGGGAGTCCACTTACTGGGGCTAGCTGAGGTAGGGCTTAGGAGTCCAATAACGGCTGACTAATGGAGCCTCGGTGGTAATTCCAATATGCCAGTTAATGCATAATGTTTCCCTATGTGAGACCTGACCAAAAAGCTTTAAAGCTGGGGCCCCTACTGTTTGTAGAGGAAAATATGGGCACCATGGGAAAGGCCCCCTGGGCACCCTGAATGACCAGGAGCTCACTATGTTACCAGAAAGACAAAAAGAGGCCTTTTCCTTACAACGCAGTGCATTGCAAAGAGGTTCCCAGATTTTTTGATGATGTTTAAGTTAACTTTGTGAAATACAAAAGGGCTAGCAAAAAAATAAGAGGAAGAAAGCAGCCTTTTCTTTTCTTTCCGTATGTTTGAAAACCTTTTCATTAAGAGCATACAATGTGCAACTGCAAACACAGATCAGCCTCATTAAGAAGAAAGAAAACTGTCTGAAATAAACCTCAAAGAGAAAGAAAAAAGCTGTCATTTCCTTTAAGGACACTATTATGTTCTTATTGACAAGACAAAAGAGTAATAAAGTTAAATTAGAGCGACTATAAGCTAGATAGTTTGGTCACAGGGAAATAGAGTTTTGCCATTAAAAACAAGATTAAAAAGAAAAGGTGGATCTTTTAAGCTAACTCTACTGAAGCACTGATAACCCAGCCTACCCCTCACTGAGAGCAGCTTTTGGTCAATTCCTGGGGCATAATTCTCACCTCAGTAATACAATCTAAGAATTTTAAAACTAAAAATATTCATGAATAATTACTACCTAGCAGTCTCATTTTAGAACTGGAGAGATGAGGCTTGTGGCAGCTGGGTGACATGTCCATACGCATGCAGCTTTTGAATTTCAAGGTTAAAGTCTAGAAATCAACCAGAACTGAACCTCATTCTCTCCAGAGACAGAATCTGTTTATTCAGACTTATTAGGAAATCAGCGTGCTGAGAACAAATTCAGGGTGATTATTCAGAGGTCTCTCTAACGCATAGCCGGGGATTCTCTCTCTGCCCAGTAAACTCTTGTGAATGCAGACTTCCAAGATCAGACATGGAGCAGTCTAAGAAGAAGCGACAGGAGAGCCCCATTCTTCCTCACGGCTGTACCTGGGTAGCAGCCAGCACCTTCCTCCCACGCATTCTCCTCATGGGAACAGGAGCGATCCCTCTCTCGCCCCTGGCGTGAGCAGAATGAAGCAGGACCCTCCCAGCCACGCGTGAGTTATGGGCTTCTGCAGAACCGCCGTGAGCGAACCCAGATACCTTGGAAATGACAAGCTCTCCCTTATAATATATAGCAGGAGTTTAGAAAAAGGAAAATGCAATAATTTTTTAAGTACTTTGGGCCATTTTCTTCTCTTGCTTACCTCCTGGAGCAGTCTGGACACGTTTTTATTTGGAAGGTGCATTGTGACATTCTCTATCATTCCCTCCACCTATTAATAGCTCCGCCTGCCCCAGGTGCTCATTTTCAAGATGCCCTAGAGAAGGGGGACTTCTGGCAGCCGCTCTGCAGCTGACAGCTTCGGGGACATGGCAGGTTTTAATTGATGTATTGTGGGCCCTGTGCTTTCTCTATCTCTCTCTTTAAATAATGCGATGGGTTTAGTATCCTCTTAGGACATATAGATTTTAATATGTCAATTATTTCCCTTTTATTGGATCTTGTATGTTTGTGGCTGACTGATTGTCTCCCAGGAACCTTGGTGTCTTCTTGTGACACTGAGCACCAAGTGTCAACATTTCCGGTCTCTCTTCGAATAAACTTTCAAGCTGGGGAACAAGTCAATAAGCCCATGTACAGAGCTCATTGGAGGAGCTCGTCATGCAAATTCCTCTCAGCCTAGCTACCTGATTGCTGGTTAATAATTACAGTGAGAAGAACCTAGAGAGGAGGACAGAGGCCAGGAGTGCCAAGTGCTGGCGTTTCTCATTTTAAGAACCCCCAGTCCTCTCTGGCCAGGCCCTAAGGGAAGTAGTTTCCCAGGCATAGACTGCAGGACTTGTCACCATGACCCGAGTGCTGTGCCAATCTGTGGCGGCAGTAAGGCATTTCTCAAGAACCTCAGAGCTTCTGGCTCTGCCATCCCTGTGCCCAGTGAGGCCAATTCCTGGTTGCCAGCCACCATGTGCCATTCTATCTGAGACCTGCATACAGAGAGATTTCTTACTGCCGAAGTGTCCCTGGACATTAAGAACCTTGCAAAACCAGCTTTGTGAGGTTTAACTCATAAGCCCTAAAAATCCACACGTTGTGAGTGTGCAATGCTCCTACTTTTAGAAAATTTATGGAGTTGTACAACCATCTGTATCTTCCACTTTTACAACATTTCTGCACTGCAGAAACTCTCTACTTTCCATCTGCTGTTAATATCCATTTCTATCCCCAGCTGTAGGCTCAGGTGTTGTGTCGCTGCATCTTTTCTAGGTATTGTTCATAATGTATTTCATAAGCCGTTTCGTCCATGTTGTCACTTGATGCCGTGGCTCCTTCCTTTCATGATGTGTTATCATATTTTTGGCATCGCAGTTTACTGTATTAAGTGTCATGCAGTAATTATGTGTACTCATCAAGGATGGTGTGGCATTGCAATGCGTGCATGCCCAATGCAGCGACTGAATGGGGGTAACTGGCATATACACCCCCTGCAATGTATATCATTTCTTCCTGTTGGGAATGCTCAAAACAGTCTCTTAGCTCTTTTGAAGTACACCAATTAATTATTGTCAGCCATAGTTGTGCTACTGTGCTATACAGCATAAGAACTTGGTCCTTTAGCCCAAATACACCCCTGTCCTCATTATTGAAAACAGTACAGTGTTTCCTCACAAACCAGAGATAGAATTACCACCAGATCCAGCGTGCCACAGCTGGGTATAGATCCAGAGGAAGCCCACATTTCAAGGAGACCTCTGCACTGTCGTGTTTATCGAGGCACCTGTGCCAACTTAAGCTACACGCCTATCTCTCTAAACAATGACCTATCCTTTTTACCGTTGAATGGTATTCCACTGATAGGGATAAACCACATTTTCTTCATCCATGCAGCAGCTTATGGACACTTGGATGATTTCCACTTTTGGACTCTTACATAGCTAAAAGTATTCACAAATTTATCTGCATGGGCATGTTTTCTAATAAACCTCTTAACTGCCACCCTTAGATGTTCCTAGGCCCCACACCATGCTAATTACTTTCCTGTGCTTTTACAACCGGTGAGGTAGGAACTTTAATGGGAAAAGAAGGTTTTAAAAGAAGCAACCCACTTCAAGAAGTCATACTGAAGTGAAAATTCAAATCCATATCTTTTGTTCTATGCCAACAGCCTCTCTTATTCCTTACCAAGAAAGCACGCATTTCCAGAAATGCGCCATCAAGCCCACCTTCTTGCCCTCCAGCTGTACAAGAGGTCCCCTGTGTGGCCACTTTAAGTAGATCACCAGTTTGCAAATCTGCCCTTAGATTTCATATAAAAGTCTTCTAAATTAGCAGTCCCAACAGTCACTTTCCACCCAATTTTAAAGTTGTTACACAGATTGTTGCAAATGTATCATTTGTCTGCTTTCTCCTTAGCATTAAGCTGGGCCCTGTGAGGATACAAAAAGCATGAATGAGAAACAGCTGGAGCCCCTTGAAGGGCATGTGGTCGGAAGACATGACCCAGACACACATGTTGTAAATTACATAGAACCAACTTGCATTAGTAATAAGGCCTTTGAATATTTCAAGACCCTTACTGATACCAGCCTCCTTTCACTTCCTGTGACAGCTTCCTATTCTCTTCCCTATATGGAAAGGATAGAGGTTAATGCCTAATAGAAAGTGCTGGCCTGCATAGTTAGTGAGATGCTTGAAAAGTGCTCCATGGAGACATCACAAAAAATGTTATCAATTATTATTTAAAATAGGTTTTTATTCATCTTTCTTAGGTAACAATGGAAATCTGAGGTTATACACATATATAGTATATGCAAATATGCATGTACACACACAAACACACATATATATATATATATATATATATATATATATATATATATATATCCATGCACTATATATATATGTATATGTATATATCCTTTGAGGTGAATATTTTTGCTTCTATATTGCATAAATCTTTATTAAGCATCTAGCTCCAAAGAAATAGAAGACATTAGCAATGTCTTAAGACATTAGCAAACATAGGAAACAATGTCCTAAGTTTGTGCAAAGATAGATATTAAATGGAGACAAACCATTGAAATTATCCAAATTGCTAGGGAGATCCAAAAGGTGTCCTGTGAAAAACTACATTGATGTGTCTGGTAAGGTCAGAAAGTGATGAGTTGATGCTCCCATTTACATGGAAACCAAGTCCATGAAAAATCACCAAACCAAGCCAAAATAAAATCAGTGCTTCTCAAATCAATGTGTAAAGGAAGAGAGGGCAAGTGATATATCCTGGTGCCTCAGTGGAAAGATTGAGAGAAATAGACACATTCATAAACAGAAAGCCCTGCCTTCTGTACCTTTTGAAAATATCCTGCAAATCTTCCATAAAAATTGGCAATTTCCCTATCAAGCCTTGCTAACCTAATATATCAATTCTCCATTTTCCCTGTCCAGGTTAGTGATAACGTATCTTCCATTAACCTATGCTGAAAGAGCTATTTCTATTCTAAGAATCTATTTATGCTCCCCTATAACTTTCTTAAAGATATGCCTCTGGACTGTAATACCTCAAGCTTCCAGTCGGCTGAAATGTGAATACTTTTGCCAAATTTCAGTAAATGCTGAATGAGATTTTCCTAGGTCACTTGATCACGAGGATGTTGTCCTTTTTCAAGGAAAAACACACCTTCCCTTCCATTTGAAGAGACTGACGACTGAATTTTCTCTTTTGGCTGCTTGCTGTAGATTTGGCCTTGAGTGTCAATAGAATCTTTTGGCCTTCTCCCAATTATTTCATGAGTTAGAAAACAACAAGATATCTTACTTCTGAGATGACTCTAAATGAATCTGTGAATCTCCCTGTTCTTATCTCCATGCTGTGTTACCTTAAGTGACACATAGATGCTATTTCTGTTCCTTCTCTTTGTATTTCATCAATTCCTTGAACAATTCCTTAGGAAGCTTCTTGGGTTAATTCTTGTTACTTTCCTCTTGTCAGAAACTTGCAGTAAAATGATCATTTTCCTGAAAGTATTTCCAGAATAAAAGTCTATCATACCTTTCATAATTTCATATCTCATCCCATTTGCTTTTTGAAAGTGTAGTAGCCCATGCCATATCCTACTAAAGAATTAGGTGTCTTTCACTCTCAGTTGCCTATGGACATGAACGGAAATTTATTCCCATCAATCAATCTGAGATTTAAAAAAAAAAAAATCCCTTTACTGGTATTGAAAGTAAATAAAATCATCCCCATTCCAAACTTGGGCAGAATTATTTTAGAGAATGAATTGAAAAGTTTCTCTAATTCCATTAACTTTCTCTGACATACAATTAAGGTCTTGATGTTTAAAAATCTACCTCTAATTAATGCAGGGGGTTTCATTAAAATAATACTATTTTGTGTCTATACAGGCATTTTTAAGATAAATTTCATTATACACCTATTGGAATAATTATCAATTTTACCATAAAAATGGAAAAATTGAGATAAAAATGAAAAAGTAGCCTTATCTGGGACAAAGACTATATGAGGTATTGTAGTATGAAGTGTTAGGGATGGAGTGATGGTGAGGGTACAAGCCCTGTGCTCATATTTTGGTAAGTAAAGGGTAAAATATGATGTAGAGCAATCTGCAATAAGATGAACATATCAGAATAAAGGTTGAAGGGGTCAAGGAGATTCTTACTTCACCGCTGAGCCCTATGACCCACCTTGGGATCAGCCATGGATTATTCACCTCATTGTGAAATCTTTATTTTGGGATGAATATTTCTGATGTCTTTCCCAAATTGCTTAAGCTGTATATATTATTACACGGATAAGAAGATCTCCCTTTTTATTGAAGCAGGACAGATAGGCAAGAATTTGGGCTCTGGAACTGTTAAGTTAACTAAGTTGCTTACTCTGGAGAAAGTACTCATCTTCCTGTGCTCTTCTTGCCAGGTGTATTAGACTTTGTCAATATGTAGCAGCGATAGAGAGTTTTTTAAACAAAAGGTGAGACTTAATTGCCAGGTTGATTCATTATCTAAGAGGCATCTTAAAGAGCTGCCTATAAGAGTCTAACCAAGGAAGGATGAAACCAAAGGACAGCAGGACCAAGACTGGGTGTAAGCCCAAAGCGTAGGGACTGGCCCAGGACAGGCACTCAGCAGCTGTGGGATTACTCTGTCTCCCTGCCCCTACCCTGCTGCACAGCGGTGCAGCCTTCTGTTCCCATGAGTTCCTGCTGCTCCCACTGCAAGCTGCTCACAGGGTGGGCGTCAGCGTTTTCTTCACACCCACACAGAGATCAGAGAGTCGGGGCCTCAGGGCGCACACCTTCCTGCTTGATTCCCAAGACAGAGTCATGGAGGGCGTTGTCGCTGGTATCTGGCAGAGGTCTTCTTCTCTTGACGCTGGGGTTTTCTGAAGTCACAGGGTGAGCTGAGGAGACGAGTGTCCGGGTGTGGGCCTTCGTGGTGACCTGACATATTTTACTGGGATGACAGTGTACCTGAGAGGCAGTTAGCCAGAGACAGCCCACAGGACTTCCAAAACACACACTGGTAATTCACCTCCACATTGATCCTCTCTCTAATCTCCTGGGAGCCCTTTTGCATATTAAACTCATTAACCAAAGAAACTAGTCTGCCATTAAAGTTCACATTTGGGCCTGAGGCTCTTTATTCCTTTTCTTTTTTTTTCTTTCTCTTTTCCTTTTTTAATAAAAATGATGTAGGTGGCTGATTCAGCATTAGAGTAACTTTTTTAGCCTCTAGAAATATATCTGGACTGACATTTTATTTTCCAGAAAGAAATAACACTCCTCCGAGCAGCATGGCTGTTCAGAAAGGCTCCATAAACTCAGGACTTAACATTTTCCCTGGTGTGATTACGTCGTATTCCACCTGTGTATCAGGAAACATGCTTTGGGAAGTTCTTGGAAGACATTCTGTAGAATAACACTGTGGTATGGAGAACAGGAATGGCCTGACTTGGACATGACATCCATAGTGACTTAACTAAAGAAGTGACTTGGTTAGTGGGAGGTAATCCCCAAAAGGTGGGGGGGGGGGTAGAAATGCGGGGAGAAAAAATGGTGAGTCTTGAAAGGACAGACCTGTGGTGTGGAAGAGTGATCCAGGGAAGAGTGAATAGACGCTAAAATGTAAATGAGTATGAGGCCTCACAGGGTCTCATGGGCCATGGTAAAGGGGCACCTCACCCACAGGATTCCTCCTGGGAAAAACAGGAAACCCATAAAGAATTTTTAAGAAGGGACGATAATGACTAGATTGGTTTTTAAAATGTCATTTTGCCTGCCATGTGGATAGAGGATTCGAAAGAAAAGCAAGAGCGATGTGGAGAGGCCCAATAGGAGGTGTTTGCACTGCAAGATGGTGTGGGTGGTAGAGAGCAGCCCTTTATCCCTTGCACTCCCTCAGGAGTTCACAGTCAGGAGAGGGAGAGGGCATTCGTACACAAATTTATTAAACTATAATGTGGGAGAGTGCCATGAGAATTAAGCAAAACAAAATGAGAAGAAGGAGAGGCCATGTCAGCAGAGCACACCAGAGAAATATTTTCTTGCATGTCTAGTGGAACAAAGAGAATTGAGAGGCTTGAGATTTGTTTTGTGTAGTTTTGCACTTGTGTTTTTTCTTTTACACTACTTTCAGATGAGGAGGCACTTTAAAGCTAGGTTTTCTCCTGCTTTTTGTTTTTGAGTGGTCCATATATATATTTAGCTTATATTTAGGTTTGTATTGTTTTTCTCTTGTAAGTAGCAAGCAGATGTATTTTGAAACATTGTTATTTTGGAGGAGAAAAAGTGAATTGCCACATTTCTTGCTCCGGGTCATCTGTCAGTCAGTAAAACGAGAAAATGTTTAGACAAGTCTCCTGTCCAGAGAACAGCTGTCACTGTAAACCAACACCCTGGGAGATTCCCAAAGAACTGTGCATGTAAGATATGAAAGGTGTCCGTATGCGAAATCTAGGATTAACTGCCTTTAAAAAGACACACAGTCCAAAGTTCTCTGCTAGCTCTTGGAACTCCTTTTTTTAATTTAAATTAACATTTTTAACTGACACATAGAAACATAAAAATTATACTCCTTTATTTAATATTGTAATTAACCCAGAGCCTTTGCACTGAACTGTATCCTCAACCCTCCTTAAATATATTTTTAGGCAGGATCTTGGCTAAGTCACCAAGTTGGCCAGGCTGGGTTCTAACTTGTAATTCTCTTGCTTCCATCTGCCAGAGCACTGAAATTTCAAATGCATACTACCACACCCAGCAAAAATTACTGTGTCACGTTCTCATATGTGTGTATCTAGTATAGTGTTTAAATCAGGTTCAGCATATCTCTCTCCTGAGGCATTTACCTTTTTATGGTGAAAATATTTAAAATGTTTTCTTCTACCTTTTTGACACACACAGTACATGAACATGGCTGTATGTGCAGAACTTTCTTGAGGCACCATGTGGCACTCAACTGCCTTTCATCACTGACCATGCCTACCCACAGCTATGTTTTAGTGGTGATGTCCATCTAGTGCTGCATTAGAAAACCTACGAGTGCTGCAGAGAGTATCTTTGGGAAAGAAACAGATGACACGAAACTGACATTGCGAGCAAATTAAATGTGGAATTCATCATGTAGAAGGCATTGGGCAGGTTGTAGCCTATATTTCAAAATGGCTCAGTTTTCTCATCCACCTATAGATGTGGGGTTGGGTAAGCCGCTTTAACTCACTGGTGGTCAGATTGGCTGGTCACCCAGGTGGTCTGCAGCTCAGCTCCAGGTGAAGATTCCCATCAAGGTGAGCTGTGAACTGATGTTGCAGAAGGTTCAGCCTAGTACTGCAAGTGCTTTGTTAGCTGGCTCTATTACACAAGAGGGCTTTTGACTGTCTCTTTCATCTTAGAGGAGAGACAGACAGACAGACAGACAATATAAAGACACACAGACAGACAGACAGAGAATATAAGAATATCCTTTACTCCTCTAAGCATGTCAGAAATACATGGATGACAGAGACGGAAGAATGGGTAGATAAGAATTTCGACTGTACCTAGTGGTTTCTATGACTGAAAAAAATGGCATATCTGGGCTAACAGCAACTAGTCTGTAATCTCCCATTTTTAGACCCCACCTGGAAATTCTGTTCACTTTACAACTGTGCGTTCAGATGCAGACAAATCTAAATGCATCCCCCAAAAAGAAAGTAAGGATAAATAAAATGTTGGGAAATTTTCCATATAAGGAAAAGTTGCTCGGAACTGGAGAGGTTTGATTTTCAGAGGACTTAGGAATGTTTTGCAGCTGTCTCAGAGACTGTGAAGCTCTGTCAGAAGAAGAGAAATGAAGCTTACCCTGGCTCTGCGCTTCCTGATAGGCCTGAGGTAAATCAATGGAAATTGCAGGGAGCTTCATTTGGGTTCCATGTGGAGAAAAATTTTTTAACAACAGCATGTAGCCCAAAATAAAACAGGACCTAGTTTCCCTTGTGTGGGGAGAAATCAGGCAGAGGATGGATATTAATATTTTTTATTGTTAACAGCAATGATTCAAGTATTTTATGTATGCTAACTCATTCCTCGTAACAGCCCTCAGAGGTAGATTCCACGCTCATTCCTGGATGACAGATAAAGAGACTGAGGCACAGTGTGTTTATGCTGCTTGCCCGAGAGCACCCCATTGATAAGTGACCAAGCTGACACTGCTTGCAGTCTAATCCTAGCGCTCTCAGGCCTTCCCCCTCCCCCTGCCATATTGCCACTAGATGAGTATTACTCAGAGATGCTGAAGATAGGCTCCCTGGGCTGTCTCTGAAGAGCTCACCCACCGTGAGGCAATCTGTGGTGTCTGACATACGCAGTTTCTGCAGTGCCTCATAACACATACAGAGGTGTCTTCCTGCAGGTACGGCCTGACTCCTGGTATTGACTCTGTGCCCAGTAGCCCGTCTGCCCACCCTTCCCATTGCACCTGAGGTTGGGGCATGTTGTTCTGTAGGAAAATTTTCTTTGTTTGCCGTGTCAGTGCCATCTACTTCAGCAGCCATGCTGTAGCTTTGATTTTTCAAAAAAAAAAAAAAAAAATCACAAAACTACCCAAAGCTACCAAAAAAAGACAGGGGATTTGGCAGTGTTCAACTGTTCCTGGTTATACCCAGAATCTCCTTTCCATCAGGATGGATAGCTCTTTATCCTTCTTCCCTCCACAGACTGCACGTCAGGCGATGCTTGGAAGGGATCTAGGCTTAATCCTTCGCACATTAGGAAACACAATGAGAAATGTAAAACGTTCTTGGTCCAGAAAGAAAGGAAGACTCCCTTTCAGACTTGATCAGATCTATCTAAAGGGAACTGACCAGGAAGGAAAACTGACCCCATTGCATAGACATGTGCTTTAAAATAATCTGACAACAGGTAGGTAAAATGTAAGTACGCCATCCTGTCAATCTCATCTGGTCCTTCTGGATTTTCACGATTGTTTTACTTGAGGGGAGATGATATTTGAACATTTTATGGCACCCATCAACAGGAATGTGTGCCTGGTTTCAAATAAAGGTTTTCAGCCTTCTGAAACCAATTACTTCTGCCTAAGTGGAAATGCCAAAGCAGAGATGTGTCAGCAACTAAGAGAATAATTCTTTTAAAAAAAATTAAACATATATAATGATGCCATGAGGCAACAGAAATCATGCAAGCAAGCACATACACATACAAACCTTTTTAAAGAGATATTTCAGAAAGTCTGTGTCAAACAATGTCGACCTAGAGAGATGCAGAAATGTCAGACACATTGCACGGACAGGACGTGCGGCTGGCATTTGGCTGCCAGCGGGGGAGGCGTCCTCCTGCAACTAATTCCTCAGGAACCTCATGCTGAGCCTGTCTACAGGGAAGGGAGCAGAAAGGGAGGAGGGGGAGAGCAGATTTTTGTCTATTATGTTTTTCCTTCCCAGCTGGAGAAGGCCTCAGCTGTGTGGGGCTGGGACTGTTAGAGATTTTCATAGTTAGACAGCACCACAGAACGAAGAGCATCCCCACTCCCACCCAGCTCATGCTGATGGTGAACCACCCCCTCCTGGTCGTTAGCGTGGCCCGCACCAGTGCATGCAAGCCAGGCTGTCTCTCATGGCATCTCTTTGGGACGTCACCTCAGTCTGCGAGTTCTCTCCATGGGAAGGTTGTGATGGAGTCCCTGGGTAAGGATGACGCATGTGCTTGCAGATGGGGCCTGCAAGGACCCCTTCAGTTTGTGAGAGTAGCTGGAATATTTACTTGAACCCTTCAGCAGGTGTCCGGGGAAAGAGGAGGGGTGCACTTGGCAGTGAAGCTGTTTGATTTTGCATCATGGTTCTCTTGCAGCAGTAGTGAATTATTCTCCCCGAGTGTTGTTTCTAATTCCTCTCAGGCTGTGAGCTGAATTCTGCTTCCTTTATGAGGGCTGCCAGGTATATTAGCAGAAAAATATTCTGTGAAAATGGATATAAAATGGGATTTATTAACTGTAAACATCTGTTAAGTCAAGCATCCTGGGTCTGTTGCCAAAGTACTTGGTTTAGTTACCCTGTCTGCATCTGTCACTTCTTCCATCCTCCAGAGACCTATCTGTGGTAGTTCTCTGTACTAATGGAAACAAGCGATTGGCTTTACCGTTTATTGTAGCTCTCTGTTAAGACATTTTTAAAATAGATAAAAAGGAAGAGAGGGGAAATGATCCATTCTACTCACCAGCTTTTCTCCAAAACACAGATTATTCTTGCTCTTTGGATCTGATACTTAGAATGCTTTTCAAAGCAGAGTTTTAAGATTTTTAAGAAACTCCTGGTGTCTTCTACTGCAGGTGGCTAGGTGTAGAGGTGTGGAATTCACCCTCACATGGCATGCTGCTGTCACGTCAATTTAAGTGCAATAATAATTCCTTGCATTTTAAGGAAGCTTCTGCAGTACAAAGTACTTTTACCTGCATTATCTAATTGATCTCACTGGCTCACGTTATCAGTCTGTATAGTAAGTGTCACTGTTGTTATTAAGTCTGTTTTCTAGAATGAGGTGACTAAAGTGGGGATTCATCCAAGGTCATAAGGTTATTAAGTAGATACAATGGTATTTCAACTCTTTCCATATCTAAAGTTTTTGCTTCAGTATGTGTATAAACTGCAGGAGGCACAGCTACCCAAACACAGGGTGCTACTTCTTCATTATCTATGTTGCATGTATACCCAGCAGTCCTTCCTTATCTTCAAGGGATGGGTATGTTCCAAGACTTCCTATGGATGCTGAACCTACAGATGGTACCAAGCCCTGTGCACACTGTTTGTACTTATGAATGCATATTCATGATGAGGTTCAATTATAAATTAATAGTTTATAAAATTAGGTATAGTAAAAGATGAACAACTATAACAAGTAATAAAATAAAAAAAGATATAACAATATAGCAGTTTTTCTACTCTTGCCCTTTGGGGCCATGATTAAGTCAGATAAGGGTTATTTGAATACAGATACCTGTAGTGTAATACCATGACAATAAATGTGAGTAGCTCAGTGGCTAAGTTGGAAATATATACACAGTAGATATACTGGACAATGGAAGGACTCCTAAAGGAAACAGGAAAAGGCAAAATGGTGCAAGATTTCACCACTCTGTGCAGAATGACACAAAACTTATGGACTATTTCTGGAGTTTTCCATTTACTATGTTCAAAACATGGTTGACATGGCTGGGAGGAGATATATATTAGACTTAGTTATGGTATGAAATAATTCCACCTTAGATGCCCTTCTTCTTTGTAGCCCCCAGCTTTCCCCTCATATACACATCACATCCATGCACGCGCACTTTGGTTGCTTCCTAAGAGTAAGAGCCTTGAGATGCTCTGGTTTTCCTCCCATTGATGAGAAAACTGGTAAGTCTGTTAAGGGGTTAACATTTTCTTGTATGAGTCTCAAGAAAACAAAGGGATGATTGTATAGTGGTACAACTTCATTTACGTTTATTTAAGCAGAAAGGATATAAGGAGTCAAGGGAGACTCTCAACACACCTTCAGACAATCCCAGCAATCCTTAAAACACCACACTTCAGCTATCTCAGTCTTTGGGGATAAGTAAATATGTCCCCAGAAGCTATCAAGGACAAATGCTCTCACCAAGAGCCTGTGTCTTTTTCTGTTTGGACAAGCTTAGTGTTCTCTCATGAGTCAGCCACAAAAATGAGCTAGGAGCCCATGGTAAAGCCTGCTCCATGATGAGCTTCATGTGACACAGGGAGATACACTCACTCCTTAACTTTCACACCTCCAGCTGTCCCCTGGCCAAGGCCGTGTTGCCTGACAGCCACATCCAGTGACCGGCAGCACTCAGCCACGGGCTCCCTGAGAGAAGGCTGGGGTGGGGCTTAATGGTCACAGCAGAGACCACCCAAAAGCACACATTGGCATTGGCGTCCATGTTGTTTTTCTACAAGCACTCAGCAATATGTATTTCTTTTTCAGTACCCCCTTCTTTTTTCCTTACATGACAAAGAGATCAAAGAATTTTGTGTGACAGTAATTTTCTTATGGGACAGTGTTCATACACTCAAGCCTTTTTCTTAGACTATGTAACAAATCCCTGGTTACTTTCTGGAAGAGGCAAATGCCCTCCTATCCTAGCCGCCCTCTGCCTCCTCATATTCAAGGCACTGTGCAAAAGAGACACAGAATACTACTGGAGCTTGTGTTGTGGGGGCCGTCTTTCATACTTATTTTTTTGAAGTTATTCTGAAGATCTCTCGGGAAATAGATGGAGGGTGGATTCATAAAACTTTAAAATGTCAGAGCTGGAAGGCAGTGTAAATTGCATGTGGTCTAATTGTCTCATTATAATGATGAAGAAATTGAGTCCCAGGGAGGTTGAGATTTGCCCCAGTTTACCATGGTAGCGACTGTGCCATGTAGTTCCTGTTTGTCCTTCATTTCCCTCTCAAACCTTCAAGACACTGCACTCCACCTAAGAGTTGTGGCCCTCAGTGCCTTTCTCCTCGGCCTTCCAGCTGGGCTGACTTGGTCAGTAGAGATCAGAAGGCAGGAAGAGACAAGGGTTTGGGAGGAAGGGATTCTGACGACCAGCTGCTTCTTTGTTTTGGCATCCTGGGTTGGCTCTTTCCCATCACTGCCAGATCCTTGAAGGTTGGAAATGCTATTAGCTCTGCACATTTTCTAACCCTCCAGCCTCACAACATCCCTTGTGGTTACCCTTAACTATCTCTGCTCTTCAAATAATACCCTTATCCTGCTCTTTGTGTTACCTGGTTTGGGTAGCATCTGATTTTGTGCTGGGACCTTCATGGAAAAACAGTGGCTGGTGAAAAACCCATAGCCCAGGTAGTTGCTGTCGTCTGACTGGTACACTGTTAGTCTTCTGCCATATCACATTTACTATGGATAGCTTAATACCAGGCATAAATATATAATGGGCTTATAAATACTTAATGTATTCCATTGCCCATAGCAATGACATATAGCTGTTAGAAGCATATGGAAAGTCTTGGGTTCAAACCCCATTTCTGCCACTTAGGTGTTACTTAACTAACAAGTTGCTTAACCTCTCTGTGAAAGAGAATACCCTCTTTCACACCAATAAAGCTGCAGCAAAGATTAAATGATATCAATTCAAAGAACTTGGCACATTGAATATTAAATGTGCGTAAGTACCTAGCACATGCTAAGTGCTCCATAAATGTTAGCTTTTATTAGCTTTTGCTATTCGTTAGAACTCACACTCTGTACACGGGGACATTTATTAAGACTATGATTCTATAAGTGGAAACATTTGCAGATTTTCCCAAGCTCTGCATACTGCCATAAAACTTCCTGAGGATACAAAACTCCATTCTCAGAAACCTTGAAGGTCACTGGGGAAGTGAGGAGGTGTGGGTGAGTGGGGTTGTGAGTCACAGAGGTATGAGGATGGATGGGATAAGAATGTGAGCAGCCCTGTGGTGGACAAGACTGGATGTGCCGAGGAGCTGTGATCTGCCTGGGAGGGAAGTGAGTCAGCTCCTTCCCAGCCATGTGAGCGTCCAGTTCCCGGCTGACTGACCCGGGAGGCGGCTGTGGAATTTGTTGCACTATGAATCTACTGCTGAAAGACAGGGCCAGGGGCTGGATGTTCCTGCAAGGCTGATGCAAGGCCTAATGTACCCAGGTGTTGATAAGCTTGCACCTGGAGACTGTACTTTTGAGTTCCAGAGTATGAAATAAAGTATAGTATTCTTTTGTAAGGAATAGTTCTTGTCTCTCAAATGTTTATTTTTCCTTTTACATAGCTGATGGATATTCAGAAATAAAACCCCGCCGGGGGTGTTCCCTGAGCTTCTTCAGCCACAGTTGCCTGTAAGCTATATCCTCCTGGGAGGTGGTCATGGGTGTCTGGAGACAGAAGCAAGAGTCCCAGAGGTTCTTAAGCTGAGAGAACGCACGGTCTGCTTGGCCCAGATTGTCTCTCTGGACGGCACATTTTATCCTCCCGAGGGTGTGGGAAGCTGTGATGAAGGCCAGTTCCCTTTCTCCTATCATTAAATAGGAGACTGTGACATGACTCCGGGAAAGAGAGAAATTAAGTCATCCCATCTTTTGTTGTTCGAGACAGTGACAACTCTCTGATATTACTTTATGTCAGACAAGAGAGGATTTAATACACTGTTGGAAGGCCTGGGAACATGGGAGGGAAGGCATGGTGCGCTGTGTGTAGCCCTGAGAGGTGCTCTTTGGCCCTGACACATAGCTGTAGAGAACTCACACTTCTTGCTCTTGTTTCCTTTCTCCTTTTTTTTGCTCTTTTGTTTTAATTTGAATCTCAGTTATTGGCCCAGAAGGTAGTTAACCCTGGCTGCCATCTGACTTTAGGCAGCCATCCCTTGTGGGAAGTAGAAGGGATCCTGGAGACTGGGTTCGGCCCTTCAGCTGGCTTCCTGCACTCGATGCATACTTCAGTGTCCACACCCACACACTGTTGCTGACCCACTGAGGCATCTGTGGCCCAATTGTCCAAGGCCGCTGATGAATGCACCCCACCGTGGCCATGCTGTTTGAAACCATTCTCTCTTCCATCTTCCTCACTCTTCATCTCACTTGGCTTGCTGTTTCTTTTATTTTCCTCATCTCAGTGTGTGCATCGTGTGTATGCATGCAGGGCCAACATGCTGTGTACCTATTCATTATGTTATTGTCTGTTGGCTTCCCCCCACTGACTTACCCCAGGGGAAACTCAGTCTCTATTGGTTACTGATAAATATGATGGACCCAAAACGGGTCCCAGGACTTAGTAAGCTCTTTGCAAATGTTTTGGCAGAATGAGTAAATAAAGCTTGGCATGGAGGCATATTGACTATAATTCCAGCACTCAAGAAAGCTGAAACAGGAGAATTGCCTTGAGTTCAAGGACAGATTAGACTACACAGTGAGTTCAAGGCCAAACTGAGCTACATAGCAAAACCCTGTTTCAAAAAATAAATAAAACTAAGCAACAACAACAAAAAAAAAAAAACCCTAGAATGAACAAACACAGAGGTATCTCAAAAATAAGCCACTTTAAGAAATCCCTCAACTCCATAAAAAAAAAGCCCAGTGCTCTCTTTTCCACTTGGAAAACCATGGACTATACTACACAAAAATCATATGCTTTGAAAGTGTCAACATCAGTGCAAAAATAGTTTCTCAGCTGGTCAGCATTTAATTTTGGCTCACTAAGAAGTCGAAAACAGAAAATTAGAGCCATCAACTGATTACAGTCACTGAGTGCCACAAGTGGCTTTGTACACACCATGGACTGAGGAACACCTGTGAAATGGGCAGAACCACAACCTTTCTCCCATCCCTGAGGACACAAGCTTCCCACTTAGCACCACAAGGTACTGAGCTGCACTCCACCCTCACTGCCAGCCTGGGACACAGCCAGCAATGTCATGCATCTGGTAGATAAAACGCAATGACAAAAATAGTGCCTGAGGGGCCACACCCAATAGTGAAGCCCAGAGGATAAGTCTTATCAACTTTGTTGTTGTTGTTGTTGTTGTTTTGGCAGAACTGGGGATTGAACTCAAGTCCTTCTGCTTGCCAGGGAAGCATTTATTCCACTGAGCCATCTCCCTGGCCAACTTTTTTTTTTTTTTTTTTTTTTAAGGGAAGAGTCTACAAGGTGTTCAGGGTCTCACTACTAGATTAGACTCATAGTGGTCCACCTATTTACAGCCTTCCAAGAGCTGGGATTTTAGGCACATGACACCATGCCCAATCTCAATTGCTGTCTCAGCATGCCCCAGGAGGCCAGCCCGGCAGGCCTGGGTATTGAACCCCTGGCCCCTGCACCTATTTGCAGGTGCTTTAATCTGCTGAGCTATTTGGCCAGTCCTTTCAACTTCAAATCATGTGGCTGCTTCCAGCAAGCTGAGAGGTCCACAGCTGCAAGGAATGCAGAGGTGCAGAAACACTCCTGACTTACAGTCAAGCCCAGGAACACTAGAAATCAAAGTGACTGATTTCTAGTTTTTTGTGCATGTATGCACATACACACACATATACACATGAACACACACACATACACACATGCATGTGCCTACAATCCTCAGCTCTGAGTTCTTCTCCAAAAGGGCTGAGAACATGCCTAGCTCTTTTGGAAGAGTAAAGATCCCCTCCTGCACAGCATCGGATGTATTTGTCTCACCTCTAGGTGTGTGAGAACTTCCCTGTGTCTAGTCATCTGTTTTTCGTACATATAAACTATCAGAATTTCTTTACCAGCTAGAATAAATTGTGTTCAAATCAGAAAGAGCAAACAATATTTTTATGAGCCAGTCGCTTTCATGAAGATGCTTCCCTCCTTTATTCTCTTCTGTATCTACCTGTTTTGCCTATGTGAGAACCAGGTGAGACCAGAGCATGTGCTCCAGCATGCAGTGCCCTGAGTGCCAATAGATGACAGTGGGCTCAGGAGGTGGAGCCCACGGAAGTCAGTTTCCCGTTATCGATCTGTTTCTCAGAACGGTTTTGCTGTGCTGGTTCACTTCTGTGCTTAGGCAAAGCCTTTTGCACATTTCCTGCCACAATGTATTCAATCTGTTATATAGTAACATCAGCATTCAGGGTGTTTTTCCCCTTTCTTTGACCCAGTTTTAAAAACATCCAACTAAAGATGCTTCATTAAGTTTACATAGAGGTTGCAAGGCAATCAGAATTCCTCCTACAGTTGTTACCACAAGAATTACTATAAACCCTCTACATCTTACCCTCTAAAAGCAGCTGTCTTTTGAGCTCAGGAATGCCTGCCATGCAGGAAAATACTTCACCAGAATCCAATTGAACTGTCAGGGATTGTTTTATTTTTCCTTTCCTTCATTCCTTTTCCATTATCACTGATTATCCAGTTTATAAATTCCACGCTCACACTTTCTCTTTGGCCTATTTCTCCCTGCTGAGTAATTCCAGAAACCAGGACTGGGGCCCTAATGCATACTCTATTCAATATTGGCACTCCGAATCACAAAACAGTCTATTCTGGTTCTATTGTTGAAGGCAGCCTGTGCAAGCCCCACCACTTAGGTAAAAACTGATCATAGCAAGCAAAAGCTTTAAAAGATCTCTTAAAAAGTCTTTCTCGGGGCACATCGGTTCATACTCTATCCTGTCTGGCCTGATCTTTTTCTTTACATTTACCTATGTGGACTATAGAAAACACAACTTTTACCAGCAAGCTTTTCCCAATTCACAAGTCTAAGTCATTTTGCTCTTTGCATTAGATTCTTTATGCTGAGAGTTTAAAATTGCAGCCTCAAGCTCCCAAGCAATCAGCAAATGTCAAATGTCCCCAAGCATGGCAACCAGCTGAGATACTGAGGCACCACATGCTGAAGGGAGATTGTGTTATTATTATTATAATGTGTCTGGTGAGGTGAGGAATAAAAAAGGAAAAGGAGAGACAAAAGATGCCTTGTGCGAGCACACTGCCTTTCGCTGCCCAGCCTCTACCAATAGCCAAAGTCCTGCTCTAGCCCACTGGTGGCGAACCCATGGCGCATGGGCTGCGGCAGGCTGTTCACGCCATTGAAAGTTCTAAAGGGCTCATCAGTATTTCACGAGCCCAAGATGGACAGGAATTTGCTGACTTCATTACCACACAGGCCTGGAGTGAATAAATAAGTGGCAATGAGTGCTTGTAACTTTTGAGACTTTGTTGTTGTTGTTTTCTGTATTTTATGGAAGGCTCTACAGGGTGTTCTGGGTCTCGCTGCTAGATTGGACTCTTAGTGATTCTCCTGTTTACAGCCTCCCAAGTGCTGGGATTCCAGGCTCACAACAGCATGCCCAGGCTCAATGGCCATCTCAACACGCCCTGTGTAGGCCCAAGGATCAAAGTCCCCTCCCCTGTGTGAGACTTTGTTTTGATGCCTAGAATTTCTCTGCCATGTAGCCCGAACTTCCCCGCACTTTTAATTGTCTGTTTAATTAAGCCTTCCGTGGCTCTCCCACTTGTTGAGCTTGACAAGCACTAATTTACAGTGAGCATCTCTCTCTAGCTATCTATCTATGTATGTATCTATCTCCTTCTCTCTCTCTCCCTCACACTCTCACTCTAGTCTGACAAAGAAGTCACTGAACAACTGATAAGCACCATATTGCTAATTCCAGCTTTCTTCCTGGTGTCCAATCAATACAAGTCAGAATTTCCAAGCTGCTCTTGCTAAGGGTCTATATTCCAGCTCTTTGTTTTGGCTTCTTAGTGTAGGTGTCTTTGGATCAGATCTAGTAGCCAAGGAGATGCTGGAACATTCCCAACATTCCAGCCATGGTAAAAAGAAAAAAAAGCTTCTCTGGGGGTGGGGCTCGGTTTGAGACACCCTGAAGTCCTGCTGTCATCTCTAAGACCCTGATTTGAAGCTGTGTGTTGCTATCTGTTCTTCATGTATTGGTCCATATTTTACTTCTCCTGAAAAATTTCCAGCGACCCACCCTGCCTTCCCCATGCCACCCACAGTTAAGTAAAGTTCCTTTCCCAGCTCTCATGACACCATCTGTTTTTCCATCATAGTGCTTCTTATATCCTATTTAAATTAACTTAGCAATTTAATTTAAATTGACTAGATTGTCAGCTCTCCAAGGAGCAAGATCCTGTCTTACTCCTTGTTGGTCTCCACCTGGCAAGATAACAGTGTCTCAAGAAAAAGACTTCTAATGAATATGATTCGTATGTAAGCTTAGTGGGGTGGAAGATAGGGAGGGCACCTGTTCTCCATTTGGGCTGCAGACAGTCCTTGCAGCTCACCTGGTAAATTTGCCTGTCCACTCAGATAGAAATAGAGCACATTCTTAGGTGGAAGAACTGGAACACTTGGCAACTGTGGCCAGTGCTGAGGAGCGACTCTATGCTGGCCCTAGTCTATCACCAGCATGCAGAGAAGAACAGGGCCAAGATGCATATTTATGATCTCTGGATGAATGTGCCTTCCCCACCTGCCCACGGGGAGCTCTCCCATGAGGCCCTCTCCGCCAGCCACACTTCTCTGCTCTGACGGATGGAGCTGACTGGGCAAATTGCTATGCTGATGAACCGCTCAGCTACCTGAGTAAATGTTCCAGAGAGACCTCCGGGGATCCACCGCATTGTAGAAAAGGATTTCTCCACAGCTGCAGCCAGGGTGAGCCTTTCAGCCCTGAGCTAGTCGAGCCTGGTAGGGTAAGGAAGATGAAAAGACTACAATGTCAGCATTGGCTTTTTAGGAAGCCCAGTGCCTGTCCTTGGGCTGATGAGAAGCTTACTGCATTTTTCACTTCTCTCAGAAAGTTATTCAAATCAAGACCTAGAGGTCCCGGTGTCACTGTGCTCATTGAAAGAAGGAAACCAAGAAGCTGAACAGAAAGCACTTAAAGGAAGGATGCATTACCTTAAAATATGCAGATGGAAAACTGACATGATTGTCAATGTCACAAGTCACCTTTCTGAGTAAACATTTACCTCTGGGCAAATGCGTGTATGTGTTTCTTTCCGTTTACAAATGACTGGGTATGCAAATTCAGGGGGTAAGGGCTGTGCCCCAGTATGTGGAGTTGTCTTCTTTCATCTATCCATAATGAGGAACATGCAGGAATCTGTCAGAAAAAGCATCATGAGCTTGATTTGTGCCTTCTGAATAAAGGGGATTTCAGTGTTAAATCTGCCAGCTGGTTTTGTGCCTAAGTATTACATCAGTCTCTTGTACGATCTCGCATCCTGTGTAAAATGCAATATTTTGGCCTAATGGGCAGGATTAGCAAGAGCTAGGAAGCCATAAATGAAAGTTTCTAGTTTCTAGAGAGCAAGTTAGAGCTTTTATATTATCTTCTGCAGAGCTCGGTGAATTTAAATGTATCTCTTGGGCTTTGGTAATATTCGTGTTAATGTCAAAATTGATCCCATTGTTATTGAGATGTGTGTTTTTTTTCAGGCCAAAGATGCACAGTGCCTGTTGCCAGGGCTGATGAATATCTGAACAGGATGAGTTTTTTCCAGTCTTCTCCCAGAACCAAGCAAGGTGTCTGCTACCAACAGCAATACCATTTGTGGGTCTGCATTTCTCTGGAAATCACTCACAAATTTCATTGGTGTTTGCTGAGGTCCTACTGTGTGTCAGGCCTTTTGCTTGAATGTAGCAAACTCTGTTGTCACATTGAACAAAAGAATCTGAGCTCTTCTGTAATAAAAGTCCCATCTAGATATGGAGAGGAAAAGTAAAATGAATGAACAAGCAGAACAATTACCATTGCACGTTTATGTGACTGCTACGTGAGAAAAGAGTAGGATGAGAAGAGAAGAAGTAGAAAGGGGAAACCACAAAATCAGTTCATGAAAAGGTGGGAGTGTGAGCTCAGAGGATCCCAAGCCAGGTTTGCAAATAGAAGGGAAAGAACTTTCATGCCAATTAACATGCTCAAAGGTCAGAAACTGGGGAAGAATTTGTCATGTTTCAAGAATGAAAATGAGGTGAGTGTGTCTAACCAAAACAAAGGGACAAAGTGGGACAGAGCAAAATTAAGTAGCTTCCTCAGAGAACAGATCTTACAGGGCTGCGTAGCCATGCCAAGATTATTTCATTCTAAGTGCAGTTAAAAGCCACAGAAGGATGTATGCTTGCTCCAAAGTATATTTTCACATCCATTTTGATGCCTATTATCACAACATTAATAGTAAGAAATAAAAAAATGTTGGGATGGAGAGATTGGAGCACTGTGCATAGCTGGTGAGAATGTGAATTGGTAACCATTCTGAGAAAAACAATTCCTCAAACAATTAAACAGAGATATGCTATTTACTCACTTCCACTTCTAGTTATACCCATAAGAATTGAAAGCAAGAACTTAGATATCTGTACCTCTGTGTTCGTAGCAGCAAGTGTTCTCATTTGCTAAAATGTGGAAAGCCACCCAAGTGCCCGTCAGTAGATCCCTAGATAAACAAATGGTGGCATGTACTTACAGCAGAAAGATTCAATCTTTAAGTGCAACAACTTAGATGCACCTTGAAGATACTATGCAAAGCAAAGGAAACTAGATACGAAAGGACAAATGTGATTATATTTCTACGAGGTACCTTAGGTAGCCAATGTATTAAAGTAGGATGATTGCCATACACTACAGAGAAGATACAGTTGAGAGTTATTGTTTAATGGAATGAAGTTTTGGCTTGGAAAAATGAAAACTTCCTAAAAAGGAATGGTAATGATGGTTTCAGTGTAAAATGCAGTGACTTAAAGCTATTAAACTATGCACCTAAAAATGATAAGTGCTGTGTTGTTATATTTTAACACAATTAAGAAATTTTAAGGCTGGGGAGATAGTTCGGCCACCTAAGTGTCTGCCTGGTGAGCACAAGGACCCGGGTTCAATCCCTGGTACCACAAGCTGTGCTGGCCTTGCCCCTGGGCATGCTGTGCTGGCACTAAAACCAGGCTGGTGGTGCACACCTGTAATCCAGCATTGGGAAGGCTGAAAGCAGGAGGATCACTACAAATCTGAGCTGCGTAGTGAGATCAAATAAATAAATAAAAGATTTTTGGAAAAGAAACTTTTTTTGTATTTTAGTACAGGGTCTACAGGGTCTTACTATGTAGATCTGGCTTCTAGTCATCTGCCTGTGTTCAGCCTCCCAAGAGCTGGGATTACAGGTGTGCACTACCACACCCAGTCTTAATCACTGTCTCATCATGCCCCCGGGGCAGGGCAGGTAAGGCAGGCCAGCAACTGAACCCCCCACCACCAGCACTGCATCTACCTAAGGAGACAATTTAATCTGCTGAGCTATTTGACTGGTCCTAGAAAAGAAACTTTAAGTCACTGCATTTTACGCTAGATACTAAGGAGGCAAAAGAACAATGACATAGAGCAGGCAAGTGGCTGTAGTCCAATATTAAGACAGTGGGGAAGGTAAAAGTGTATCCCAGTGATAGAAGACTTAGCTAGCATCTGCCAGGCTCTGCTCTCAGCCCCCAGCACCACACACAGGCACACATGCACACATGCACACACACATGCACACATGCACACACACATGCACACATGCACACACACATGCACACATGCACACACACATGCACACACGCACACACAGATGTACACACACACATATACACACCCCACATACACAGAAAACAGTGGTAGGCTTGTGACAGCAGAATGGGAGATAATCTATGGGTCTTAGACATGTTTCTGAGAAAAGCATCACAGGATTTATTTATGAGTAATATTTTTATTCATTGTAGTTTGAACTCTGATGTTCTTGACACCAGTAGGCCACTCTCAGATGGGGTGAAGACCGCATTCCTTCTGTGACAGATGTGCTCAGGCTTGTTCTCTTGGTGCATGACAAGGACAGCTTTATTTTTAAACTCCTCAGTCTTGGACAGACTATGGGAGCTACGGCTGTTGACACGTGAATATTTGCCTACAGTGTCATACAGCGGGCGTATGCTCAGTGTGAACACGGTTGTCTCGTGATGTGCAGAGAGAACTAGCATGTGGCTAGCATTGTTCATTCTCTTCCTCATTAGTAATGCACGTCTTCCATTAGCATATACAACTAACTATTCCCTTTCCTCTGTGCAGTGTTGACATTCATTGTAATGATTTATTATCCAAGCTAAATAACCCTCAATATGAAACAACAAACATGCCTGTGTTTGTGTTTTCCATTTGTTTTGTTTTTTTCTTGCTTGCTTCTGTGTATTTTTTTCTTTTTTTTTTTTTAGTGTGGTAATTACGTTGTACCAAAACAAGCAATGGGAAACCCACTAGAAAGATTAAGAAGGTTGATGAAGTTTATTTTTTAATAATTGAAAAACCACCAAATTTTAATGACATGGTACAGCAAGGCCTTGGAATTTTAAAAATAATGGTAGATTAGTAAGAAAATGTTTGTATGAGCAAATGCTCATAAAAGACTTAATGATCTATGAAAGGGCCACATTCGGGCTTCCTGTGGAGCTTCCAGAGTGCCCCAAAAGTCTTATTCTATTTATTTGAAATATTTCTAGAATGAGCTGAACTATTAGGTACACTTAATTATGAGGGGGGAAGAGGACAATGGTCACAGAATCCAGAGCTCAGAGTTTAAACTGCCCAAGTTGGTGTGCCAGCAAAGCCACTGACTCCCCTTGTAACCCTGGACAACCTACTTAAGTTCACTGAGCTTCAGTGTCCTACTCTATAAAACAGGGACAACAGGCATGCCTATACCACAAGATACTTCTAGTGATTAGCGAAGATTATCAATGTAAAGCTGTTGCAAATAGCTAGAATAACTGCTTGGTAAATATTTGCTGTTACTGTCATCCATGAACTACAAATAACATTCCCACCACAAAGACATTATATATGAAAATACAGAAGTACATTATATAAAACGTATTATGGCTTGTGGCTAGATGTCCTCCCAAAGCCTCATGCCGTCATAGTTGGTGCTTTTTCTAAGGTGGCCAGATCTAGAGTGTGTAGCACTGGAATTGATCCCTGGCACAATGCACTAGGATGAAGGGTGTGAGAGTTACCCACCCTAAGGACCCTGGATAAGCCATCCCTTGCTCTCTTTGCTATCTTTTGTCCTCCAAGGACTGTTTCCACTGTGCTATGTCATCCTGCCTTGCACCTGGCTGATTACAAACTAAAACCTGTGCAAACTGTGAGCTAAGTAAACCTTTCCTCCTTTAAAGTTGGGTGTCGTGTATTTTATTCCAGCAATGAGAAAGGTAAATAAGATGAAAAGAAATAGAGTGTTCATTATTTGTGTGAATATAGACCAATATGTATAACAGTGAGATCAATGTGGAGAGCGTTTTACAGTGTGTCAATTGCTCGAGGTGGTCCAGGATAAGGATTTGCCAATATTCTGTCCTATACAATAGTGATTATAAATCTTAGTCCATAACTAGTTTGATGCTGTTTCAAGAGTACATTTTCATTCACTTTGTTTTTCTATTCCTTACTGATTTTTCTTTGCCCATTTTAATCATTCACACCATGTTAACTTTGTTCTAGGCATCAGACCCCTTTCATTGGCTAATGGTGATTTTTGTATCAAAACCACAAAAAGCCACTTGCATTATATTTCATCTAGTTAAAGTTACTTTCCCAGCTTCCTAAGGCAGCTTTATTTTCTACAGAAGAAGAAACATTAATTTTTTGTCAAGTTACTGCTTAAAATCCTAAGTAGGTTATTTTTGCCTCAGGCTTTTCCCCAATAGGAAATTGTTATTGATATTTTGTAAGTGTCATATTCCATTCAAAGGTAAAAGGCTGCTTCCACTTGCCATTTTTCTAGTGATTTTTTTTTTCTCCACTGTGTCTGCAAGTCAACACTCCTGGGCTCAATTAAAATATGTATTTAGCCACTGGATTTGCAAGCAGGTGATCAAACTTGAATACTAATACCTGAGCAGTTGCAGAGGCGTACAAAGAGGGTGCCCACGGAGGGATGGATTTGAAGACAATGGCCAAGGAAAGCAGGCTGCCTGGGGGATGGTCAGGCTTCAGGATGAGTTTAGAGTTAGATTTTGCAGATTTTTTGAGTAAACAAAAAATGTTGCTCATTATAATCACAATTTGATTGCAATCATAAATTCATCAAAATCCTGCCCCTTTTTGCCTTTCCACAGCCTGGTGATCCCCCAGGTCACAGATTAATTTTCAGAATCTCTTTCTCAAGACCTAATACATAGTATCATGACAACAATTAAGATTTGTTACACTTCTCACTACATGTCAAGCACTGTGCCCACACCTGGGAACATACAAGCAGGCATGACCCTGTTCATAGAGTTTCCATTCTAGGGACTGAAGGGGTGAGACTGCATACGAGTGTGTTGAACAGAACAGTTAGTGACCAGAATATATGACTTCATGGTGGGTAGAAACATGGCCAGGTGAGGGATTGTGAGAGGTTCTGAGTGACAAGATCCAATGAGAGCCGAGTCCGAAACAAGGCTAGAGAAATACTAAGAACCAGTCCACATTGCTTACCTTAGCAGTTTGGGGGCCCGGGAGATGGCTCAATCGAATAAGTGCTTTCCTGACAAGCACAAGGGCCTGAGTTCAATCCCTGGTTCCACAAAAAAATAAAACAAACAAACAAAAAAGAATTTAAAACTTAGCAGTTTGGTCTTGACATCTCTGCCAACCTGAGTACAATCATCAGTCCTACAGATACTATCTTCTCAGGGGCTCAGCAAATGAAAATATAAAGTGAGAAAGCACTGTATCATCATTCTTTCCCTTGGAGGTGGCGGGTGTGGGATTTGAACTAGAACTTGAATTTGTAGTCCCCGTGGTCCTCTTCTTGACTTGGAAGTATCTCTACCATTTTCATGGTGTTCTGACTAGAGCCATTATTCAGCATTGCTGTGGTCTTTCTGTCCTATCTTTTACATAAATCTGCTCTTGGTTTGCTTTGGATCAGAACAGAAGATGATAGTAAGCCAACTGTAGCAGACTAAACAAGCTAGAGACAATCTTGTACACAACCTCTCTTCCTGAACCCTGGGTTGCTACCCCTCGAGGGAGGTGCTCCAATTAACATCTGAGAACTGTTGGTCTCACTGGGCAGCACCATGGCTGAGAGAGAATAATGTTTCATCCTTAGTAGGCACTCAGTCACAAACCCAAAAATAAACCTTAACAGCAAATACTATATTCTATTCAGAAATAGTTTCAATGTACTGAAAGAGTAAAAATATCCTCGAAAAGCTCATTATAAACAGAAAAAGGAAATGTTGCTACAGCATAAGTCTACTCTAGTTTTCTCTCTCCCTTCCTCTCTGTGTCTCCCTTTGTCTGTGTATCTGTTTTGTTTGTCTTTCTCTGTCTGTCTGTCTGTCTCTCGCTCAACTTTTGCTTGTGAAGCTAAACACCTCACAGATTAGCCCAGCACTAAAGAAAATGCCCTCTTTTATGTGTGGAAGCTTCAGAAAGATGCTTAGTGATTCACAATATTCATATAATCACATTAGTTGTGAGTCCTGCCTGAGTGGAGCATGCCAGAGTAGTCCAGTCCATGCCTCTTTACCTTACCAGCGTATGTGTTTCTTTCTCCACCACCATAACCCTTCTGTGGGCCTCAGTGGATACTATCCCTGCATATCGGAGAACAAGTTAAGGACCAAGTTAAAAAGGAAGGAAAACAGAAACTGAGTCAGTTTAAATGTGTGAAGATGAGTGGGCTTGGTTTGATTTAGTTTGTTCATTTGTTTATATCTGTCATCATAATAATAGTTGAAACAAGCCTGTGGCTCTGAACCTAACGTACTGAAATTTGGTTGGGCAGTTAACATCTCAATTCATAGACAACTGTCTCATGACCAATCCTCTCTGAGCTCTGAGCATATGGCTGTGTCTGATGGCTTTGCTGATTTCACCAGGGAGAATTTTATAAGATCTCTATTTGAGGAGCAACCACTACACAGATGAGTGATACACTGCTGGAATTAATTATTGCGGGCCAAATTTGAGGATGGATTCATTCTAAACTGAGAGCCCAAAACTCATCTTAATGCTGCAATGCTTTTTATTAACTGGATCTAGCTCTCCTTCCTGGACACTTTAACCCACTGCCATTTGTATTACACTATTAACGGTGGACTCTGTATTTGAATGCCTTGGTTTGAAATTTGCATTCTAATTGTATACACATGATGGTGGTCACACATTCCCTGGGACTGATAATTAAGAATGATCTTACCTTGCAATTCCAGGCTTCCTCTTCTCTGTGAAGGCCTCCTTTCTTCCCGAAATGAAAGTGGCATTTCAGCCATCTGGCGTAGGCTTCTGTCAATTAAAGACTCCAATCATATTTTACCTGCATTATTCTGCAGGAATAATGAGCTTGGTCTTCATAAATATATGTGTGCTCCCTGGAATGTAGGAGAAACCTCCAGTATTTCTGAACTTCCCTAAGAAAAATAGTACTTGAGCAAACGATAGCACAAAAAGTCCCAATAATTGCTGAAATCTAATGGAGAAAAGCAGCAGAGATTATGGGTAATCACTGTTGGTCAGTCTTGTGAATCTACCTAAAAGCATGTCAGTTTGATAAGCTTTTTTTTTTCTGACCAGTGCCATGCTGTCAGGACATCTCACTTATGGTTTGATTAACTTTTTTTTTTAAGGCATCCTGGCTCACTATTCATTTTGGAAGTTATCCCAGCAGGCATTCTGCTATGTTTCCCTGGGGAAAGGGTAGAGGCCAGTTCACTCGTTTTGTGTTAGGGCTTTGAAGTCTGATGCTTTCAATTACCTACCAGGCCTGGCATTTTCTTTGAATAAAACACTTACCAGGTATCAAACCCACTTGTGTCCAGTTGCTAATACACAAAGTGCCCTATTAATAGTTGGCTTCATGTAGACTGCCACCACACCAAGTGTAAGCACAGACTTTAGCCAGGTTGCCGTGATAAATAGAAGCAGTACCCTACGACCAGAATAAATAAAATTATTGTTCATTTTCTATATATTTAACCTCTAGAAACAAATGATAGGTCTTCTATTTTAGAGCATATTTTACAGTGAAGACTTCCTGAATATGATTTAATTCCTTTCTTCCCTCCAGAGGAGTAGGATTTAAAACTTTGTATCCTCAAGAAATGGCTCAACCAAACAGTCAAAATATCAGAGCAGTGAAAACAATATGCTGTATTGTTTCAGAATCGAGATCTGCCTCTTGTGATAAAGAGATTTAACTTCTCCCTGTTCAGTGAGCGGGAGCCAATCCAAGCCACGGGGTGTACTGAAATGATAGGATGCTTTCAAGTTTAGCATTTTCTTGTGTGTGCTCCATGGTTAGAAATTCTGTTGGAGAAATATGGTTCAACTATTCTGGCAATTTTTAACCTGCATAAATTGGATTTTTTAAAGTGCATAAATTGATGTTCTGCCTACTTGGAGAATGTTTTAAAGATACCAAGACTTCAAAGAAAAACAGTGAGAGTAAATCAGATGCAAACATCCCTGTATCCATCCTAGCAAAATTAGTTTAGGATTTCCTAGGGCAATGCTAAATTAGGATAACGTTCTGGCATCAGGAAAGTACCACTGGCGATCATTTTTCTTGTGATAGAGAGAGTAAGGGATGGTAGCTAACTAAAAGTAAGATATTTTAATATCTTGTAGGAATCAGTAAATGGCATCCACTTCATAGAAATTTTCTCAGGATATAAGTGAGAATTCTTCGTGCCCCTGCTACTGTCATAGAAAACTCTGCCCATTTCAGGTCCCTTGGAATTTGGGGTGTCCGGTGGCTTTTCTTTCCCTTGCTGTTTCTCCTGCCTTTCCTATTTGGTCATCAGATATCTTTCTCCTTTACTGCAGGGTAAATTAGGTCTAGGAAACAGCTACATGTATTAGACACGATATCAGCCCCAAAAGCTGAAAGCATTTTTTTTTTAAATGAAGCCAAAGAGATGGAGTGATCTGCTTGATAATAAAGCTTAGCTTTAATGCCAGCTCCATGCTGTTACAGCATATTACTAAACAGCAAGAACCACGGCACAGATGTTGTGGCGGCCATATTTTACACCATCCAAAAGGTCATGTCGCTTGTTATTACATTCAGAATCAATATTAAGTGAGCGTTCCAAATTTCAGCTGTCAGTTGAATTTATTGCTGCAAACCAAAGCTGAAGGGTTCTCGACTGTGTTTCAAGCAAGCTAACAAATTAACTAATATAAGGGCATGCTAGAAGAAGCTGGTGACCCACATGCCAACAGCAAAAGCTGGGTTCTTACGTAGCTGTAAGAAAGAACTGTTCCAACTGCCAA